>OY740769.1:33620070-33956187 GCA_963513935.1 Aphrophora alni
AGAGAGAGAGAGAGAGAGAGAGAGAGAAGGTATAATAATAACTAACTGTGGTCTGTACTTTTTAATCTACGTAGATTTATAGCTCTATGTAATGAGACAATTTTATGAAGATACCTTTTCAGATTATATAAGTTGTGTACACAATCAGCTGTTACTGGATTTATATTCTTCAGATATACTCAACAATTCAAATCAAATAACATCTGATTATAGAGATTAAAGCTTTATTAGGTCGATATCAAATGATATAAACGAGAGGGAAGCAGATTATTACTTAATAAATATATTGATTAAAAATTAATTAAACAATTAATTGCACAGTACACAAAACCTAAAACCCTAAAAATTAAGTAATAAAATGTAGATTGACATTCAACCAGCTAAAGAGAGTAATTTATAGAACTCTTGTCCATTCCTTGTGAGAAATAGTGTCAAAGTATTTCTAAACGAGGAAAAACAAACTAATAGTCCTGTATGTGACACAAGAGAGGTAATATATACGGGTATATAAATGTAGGCTAACAGTTGAAACCAAGGGATTATTTTTTGTCATCATATGTTCTAGCAACAATTAAATTTAACACCTGGTTTTGTTTGTTCATTAAACAAATTAGGATTGATCATAATTCTAATCTTATTTACAACTTAGTTCAAGTTTTCTGTAATGGCGGGAATCTAATTTTGAAGAGCAAAAGTGGATCCTGAAGGAGTTCTGGAATTGTGAAAACTCTGAAACTGTTCGTAGTAACTGGGAAGAATTATTTGGAAGTCAACCAGATTTGAAATTTACAAATTGTGGAATAGGTTTGAATTAATAGGGTAGAGTCTTATATAAATAAACGTGGTATATCTCTGAGGATAACACACTGTTGGTTACTGAAGCTTTTATAAAAGTGATAAAAACATTAAAATATCACAAGTTTGGTTGATCAAGGTGATCATTTATGATAGTTCTAAAAAAACAGAAGAGCTTCGATTGAGCTTAAAATTTCAAAAAGATCTATGCAGAGGCTGTTACGTTGTCTTGGTTTTAAATTGTATCGGCCAAGACTTGTTCATAGATTGTTGGAGGATGACTCAGACAAGCGTTTCCAGTTTTATGAAATTGTGTTAAATAAACAGAGATAATGAAATGCAGTACGATGAAGGTATTGTGATGGTCTGACGAAGCTTGGTTCAAGTTAAGTAGACCAATAATTCCGTCATAACAGCTATTATTATTCACAGGATAACCCTTACGAAACCTATTTTAAAAAATAGCTTACCCAACTCAGCTGATTTGTAAGTTTGTCAAATAAGGCAGTGTATTTGAAATATTTTCTCAATTACACCTTTTTACTAAAGTCAAAAATTAAAATTCACCGTTAACTGACACATTTTCGAGTTCTAATTATGAACAAAAATCTTGTTGATCGGTTCAAATAGTGTTCGAGTGACTAGCTTTTATTAGATTGTGATTTCAATCCTCTGCCAAGGGAAATTTGCTCCAAAAGAAGAATGTTGTCCGCCATGTTAGAATGGATTTCAGAAAAGTCAATAACATATTTTAATTACTTCAAAAAAGTAGGGAAGGTTTTACATTTTTTTCGTAGAACTTATAATTTATGATGCTAAATTAAATTAAATACTTTGTATACACTTAACCATATTTTGTATAAGTAAGTTAAATATTTAGATGTATTAAATCAATTGCATACATAAAATGAAAGAATAAGGAAAGACGCCGAGGGAGAATTATTATATAATAAGCATTACACATATATGAATATATATGCAAAGTTTGAAGTGTTAAATAAAAGAAGAGAATACAACATCCAATGAGGTTTGTGATTAATAACAATATGGAAGTTATTACCAAACCAAAAGTAAAACATCAACACAACTAACGTTAGAAAGTTAAATAAACCCTTATGTACTTTTCGGTAAAATAGCTGTCATCCTCAAAGGGACATAAACCAATGCTCTTTTTTATTGGTTTTATATTCCTCTGAGGATGCCAACTATGTTACCGAAAAGTACATAAGGGTTTATTAAACTTTCTAACGTTAGTTGTTTTGGTGTTTTACTTGTGGTTTGGGGATTACTTCTGTCATATTGAAAGAAGAGAAGTAGTTAATTTCTAAACTGTCTTCTAAGGAGAGAAGACAAATATGTAGAAGTAGGAGCTTTCTTGTCTTGACAGGAAAGTGAAAATGTCAAGGAAAACCATCCTTTTCTTGTCTTATGCCGACGCGACATTATAGCAGACAAAATATTTATGTAGTCCTTTTCTGTACCATAAAAAATATTATATAATAAATATACAGATTTAGAATGTAATTTTATCTTTATATGCAAATTAGTTGTTTATATTTTTAGGGTAAGTCATGGGGAAATCGAGTTATTTGATTTCCTTCCTAATGAAAGAATCACAGATACTGTTATAGATCATTTTATGCACATATACAGTCTTTATCCAATGATACATAAGTTGTTATTATGACAATAAAATGAGAGTTGCAGCATTAAAATGGAACTTCACCTGTTACAAGTTACGCCATAATAAGTTATAAATGCTATGCAGTCACAATTTTAGACTAATTTCATTAAAATTTGACATGTAGACTTCATAATATAGGCATGTAGATGAAAATACGTAATTTTATTTCTTTAGCAATAGGATTTTTAAGTTTTGCCAACTCCATCGTGGTTTAACTCTGCAGGACATTATTAGGAACTCTTGTCAGATGAGGGCTCTCATTTCAATACATACTGATTCTACTCGGACATTATCCCAGTATAAATGAGTTTTTATTTTGCCCATAATTTATCTGATCTTATTCAAACTTATTTCTTTTGAATGGTAATTTAATACATTCTCGCGATTTACAAAGACGAAAAAAGTGTAAACTTACCATATCAGACGAATAAACTCGGTGTTGTATTGGAAGATAGATTGATTCAATCTAATAATCACATTGATATATAACAGATTTCATAAAAAATTTAAACTTTATTAGAATACATATCTTAATACTTTGGGACATGTATAGCTATTTTCTTTTTAATAATTATCTGTTATAATAGCAATACAATCGTTCGGTATTACATTGTTAATTAGGGTTACCGGCAAATGTTTCCTCGTACATAATAAGTACTAATTAAATATACCATAGAAGATATTTTGTTGTTTAAAATGACACAAGAATTATAATTTTCTGACTATCATTAAGGAAGTCATTTAAGTTTATGTTCATACTTAACTACAGTCTAATGGAGTTAAGATCAAAAATGCAGCCAGGGGCTCTTAAAGAGGCTCATAAAATTACAGATCAAAATATGTTTTCACTAATCAAATCATATTTTAAAATAACTTTTTTATACGAACCTTTTTTTTAAAACCCGTCATAACTTTCCGGTAATATTAGGGGGAGTAGAAGAGTGGGAAAAGAAAAGGAAGAACTGTAAAAATCTACCATCCTTTCTAGAATACAATAATTAATTTTACGAGCGTTTAAGCTGCGTGTTTTACTTAGTTTAGAAATATAAAAAAAAAAAAATCGCTATTATGTAATAATTCTAAGACAATAATAAGGATATAATAAAAACAATGACCATGTTTGTGCAATTATTTTTAGTAAGGAAGTTCAAATTTTAACTTCTATATATATATATATATATATATATATATATATATATATATATATATATATATAATTGCAGTCATAATTTTTGTCATATATTTATATTATGACATTACTGCAACGTAAAAGAAAACATTAAAGAGATACGTTTTTCTAATCTACGATGTGGACAAGTCTGCATAATTTGTTTGGGAGTAGAAATATATCAAGAAAACGTAGTTTCGAATATGGTGGGGTACGAGATAAACTGAAACTTACTTAAAAGGTTCTTAGTAGGTATCATGGAGAGTTAGACTATAGTTTTTTTAAGGAGACTCCAGAACAATAAGGTGTATTAATAGGTGTAGATGGTAGTCACAGACATCACTTTAGTAGACAATAAATTCACAGGGAAGTATTTACTACAAAATAATGGGTTATTTAATATGATGTTCAAGGTTTTAGGAAAAGACCCTGTAGAGAAGGTTTTTATGGTTTAGACGGTATACTCATTCGACCCTTAGACTACTGCTCTCCCCTCCGAAAAAAAAAGTACAAAGGAAGAAATTGTTTTGTTCCATATTAATAATAATAATAAAACAAACTTCTACTCAAATTCTTACCCACCTCAGTACCATATTCAGGAAATCTAGTTCCAAATGGGATTCGACCTCAATCCTTTGCAAATTAATTTTTACTACCAAATTATAATGCAAAGCTACTAGTTGATGAAAAAAAAAATTAAATCTCATATTGTAAAAATGATTCCTTACAAATATTTCCGTAAACAAATGATCTCTGATTTAATTTTCAAACTAAACGTTTCAAACGTAACTTATTTTTGATCCTATATTCCATTTTATCTTTTAGATTAAACTAGTCCAGTGTCTTTGTGTCCATGTGGTGTCTGAGCCTCTTCCGAAATATTTAAACTTATATATATAACTTTTTTATTTGAATTGGAAGTTTGAGTGTTGAGATGTGTGTTTATCAGTATTTTTCAGCTACCTGAGTAGTAAAGGCAAAATATAAGTTGAGTAGTAATGACGATTTGTGCAACTTTTGCCTGGTTGAAACAAGTTTTGGGTATATTGTAAGATTTTTGGTATGTACAAATGACGAGATTTAATGTCTTCGTTTGAGAAAAAAACATTTTACTTGCAGTAAAAAAGTTTTGACTATTACAATATTAAAAAAAAATCACTAAGGAATATAGAAAAATAAATTAAATAAAAACGTAATAATAGATTAAAAAGTGTACAAGTGTAAGTCAGAGGGGGTGGGGGATCTAGTTGTCTGGTAGAATATTCAGCTAGAATGGGCTCCAACTTCCAGAAAGAAAAAAAAGAAAGAAATGATAGGAAGATAAAGAAACAGTAGTTTTATCACAGGGTATAGCAGAACTGTTGTCTATAACAGATTAGTTAAGATGTCTATTTTCTGTTACGTTAACACAGAAGCTCCCCTCGGCTATTCTACTCCAGAGGCTTTATGGTCCAGAGAAGGCTCCAAAGGATACATACACTCTCCTAGACATACAAAAAGTAGCTACATATTATTTGACCAGCAATAATAGATTGTACAATTTATCCAAAATGTAACAATTGTTTTTTCCAAAAGCTTCAAAATGTATGAACTGGTTATGAGCACGATAAATTATGTAGGGTTTATCAATGCATATAACTGCATTTTTATTTATACTTTTTCGAAACTAAATTGAATCAATTAATTATGAAATAAAAATTTTACTACAAACATGTTTCTTGATTTTTGTGAGTAAAGTTATGAGATACCTCTTCAAAGTTCAACTCTATTACCAAACAATTTTTGATACTCATCAAAAGAAGATAATTCATCATATCTTTCAGCACATTACCTCGTTTTTATTAGGTTTATTTTCAAGAAGGAGGGTCACTAATGCGGATAATCATAAATAAAAGAAACATTTTGAAGATATGTTTCCAAAATTAGGGTAAACCATTTGTCAAAAATGTTTGCAGTTCTTAATTATTACTGTTAGTTGTTCATCTCCTCTGATTCGATCATCTCTGTTTAAATACTGCACCAAGTTAAAGCAATCCAACGTCAGTATTTCTGTGTTAACATTGTCGTGGTAACTGCTAGCAAATTCTTGCGATTTTTTTTTAACTCATGTTACGTAATGGTTTTTAAGCAAGAAAGGAAACGAAGAATTGTTTTGTATGATTCAGACGATTGAAGAAGATTATTAAAGGGCCATTAAAAAATTTTCAATTTAAAATCTACCCATCACTAGTATGTCATACATTTTAAATCAATCCAGCGAAGAAAGTAATGAGTTCTTGACCATTGAGATAAATGTCGGCATGTGGAAATTTTCAGTACGGATGGATTTGTACTGATTACATTTATTCTTGATATTATATTTTCTTAAATAAAAAGGGAAACAAACAATACCATCGCACTTTTGATAGCTCGTTAGCTCTATTCTCCGAGAGTGAACTTCAAAAATTGTATGCAATAAAAAATAGAGAATTTTTAAAAGTTTTCACCATTGCTTTTTGTTCCACTATGAAAAGTAGCCTAATTGAACTCAGTGACCCTAGACCCAATCAAAATGTGTTATTCACCATTTTTGAGTTATCAGTGTAAAATTAAAACGATGAATATTTCAAAAACACTTCTTGCTATGTCAATAAAAGTTTGGTAAGCATTAACGTTTAATACACAAATTGATATACCAAACGTCACGTCCAATAAAAATAAAAAATTCCGGACAATTTGGGAAATAGCAAAATGAACCTCAAGGGTCAACATAAGAAGATTCCATTTTACTATTTTTTTAAAAATTACTCAGAAAGAACATTTTTAGATTAGTTTTTGGGCTTCAAACATTTAAATTACAAACAAATTTATCGAAAAAATTTGGTCGATTTGAGATATTCCAACTACTAAAAACGATGTGGATAGTTTTTTTGGACTTTTAGACAAATAAAACAAACTGATTTTTGGAGGGATGGTGTAATCATTTAATTTGATTAATAGTTTATGTTCTTTAGGGATGTGTGAGAAAAATTTAGAATATTTATGCTCTGTTAGTTAGGAATCATTCAGATAATGCTAATAGTGTGATTATTTCTTAGAAAGCAATTATATTAATTATAAATGTGGAATTTAAAAATACGTAAGTGTTTTATTAAGTTTGTATACAATCATCTAATCTAAAGATGTAAATTCTTTCATAAGACACGGTGTATTTATGTCTAAAACGCTGGTTGTTTTGCTTACTGCAATACTGGCATTGACACAACTGTCTGCATATTTCAGTAAATTGTAACACGATTTTATAAGGAAATAAATTTCGTTCCATTTGACTTTAAATGCCTTCCCACAACATTCTTTTCTCAACCGAGATTTCTTTGACCTTTACCTTCTTCGCTTTTATTTTGTCTTGTCTAAATAGTTTATAATTATATAATTAATTCGTTCAGAAACAAAAGAAAGAGAGAGAAATAAATTGCAGATAACGCATGCGTCGTAGGTTAAAATAAAAATAGTTACAATAATTTTCAGTGTCGGATGCTGTGGACCGTGTCGCACATCCATCACACTCATTGGTCCACCGGGGCCGGTCTTCTATTGGCCCATAGTTGCTTGAAGAGTGGGAGACATCCGTTTCACGATATACTAACTGGTTCTTTGTTGCGCGGAATGTGGAGAATTTCAGAGATGAAATCAAAAGAGTTGAGCATTGAGCTCGATTCCCACCCTGTCCCAAGGCCGTTGAAACACGCGAGAACACTCGATACTCAACTTATGCAACGTCCAAAGTAATTACATGATTAACCGGCACAGCGGGGGTACATCGGGCAATTAATACTTAGATACATAAATATATTCAACCACGATGTATCAATATTATAACGTTGATGAGCGAAAGACACGGAGTCTAAGCTGGCTTTGAAGTGTGAATTGTTTTACTTTCCAGTTGTGAAGGTAATAAACTTTCATTGGTTTGAAGTTTCATCCCTTAGGAACACATTAAACCAGCGATTTCCAAACTGTGGTACAAGGACAAATGGAAGTTAAATAATATTATACCCTAATCATTCCATTCAAATATAATTTAGCGATATTTATTTCAATGAACTATTGTCCAATACAGTTATTATTTGTACGGAATAAGAAACATTGCTGTTTAGAAAGGTAATGAGTATGGAGCAGCCCTTCGTTTGTGGTTATGAACTTAGAAGGGTATATGTTGTGAAATTCCTTAATTGCTAAAGTATTTTTCTGTGCCTATTTTAATTTTATAAAATTGATTATTTTTATAGTGGTTTCATGAATTAAAAACCTATTTTTATTTCTTACATTTCTTTTAAATTTAATAATTATAATAAGAGTATATCACTAAAATTTAACGAAATTAATTTCAATGACAAATAATATATATATATATATATATATATATATATATATATATACATACATACATATATACTCGTTATTATATTAGACTTACAGCTTGACCCAGATCTCGTCTCCCAGGTTGATATCATTCACAAAAATAAAAAAATGATAATTAACAATAATAAAATTACTTTTAAAAATTTGGTGTTTATATATCAAAGCTTATCGCATTTGTTTAAACACAATTTTGCCTATGTGTTCCATTTAATCTGTATGTTACTTATTGTTCCCCCAAGACTCTGCCCCCAAAATACCTTTTTTCTAATTTCACCTAAAGTTAAACCCAAAAAAAGTGTACTTAGCTTTCCACTTCCAAAGAAAATGAAACAAATGCTCTTGCAGTTTGCTCCCAGTCTGGTCTACTGTTAAGAGGCACAAATGCTCTTGCAGTTTGCTCCCAGTCTGGTCTACTGTTACATTCAGTTTGCTCCCAGTCTTGTCTACTGTTAAGAGGCACAAATGCTCTTGCAGTTTGCTCCAAGTCTGTTTATTGTAAGAGGCACAAATGCTCTTGCAGTTTGCTCCCAGTCTGGTCTACTGTTAAGTGGCACAAATGCTCTTGCCGTTTGCTCCCAATCTGGTCTGCTTTTACGAAGGAACGTGGTACTCTTTGCTTTAAATATTGTGCTAATAACACTCTTTGTATATTTATCTATCCTAAATAACCACCTATAATTTATTACAAATCTTATGACAATCTACTTACAACGAACCAATCACATGGGGTCCTGATCTTCCATTGTATTCCACTATTTTTAATTTTTTTTTCAATTTTTGTTTCCACCTTTTTAAACATTTTCAAAAACCAAAACTATATCAGTACTTTTCTATCAATACCGACCAAACTTTAATGTAAAAAAAAAAAAATTCTTTTCCTAACCCGCAAGCAAATTTTTTTGGCAACCTTCTATCTGGTAAAACGTAATGATTTTAAAATTGATTTCTAAATCACAAAAGCTAAACATCTATTGTAAATAAAATATATAATTAGAAGATGAGTACGGAGTATTACTAGGTCGTGAATTAGCAAAATATTGTAAGTACTATCATCAGGAAATTTAATTATCTCATACAATATTTTTAAAGTAGAATTAATGCTGTGAAAGGTTGACATTTTTCAATAATAATCAAATTTATCATAATATATAGTTGTAAAAAGGGTTATATTAATTTTTTTTTTCATTTTTGTGTTGTAATGTTTTGAGGTTTTTGATAATAGGAATAGCATTAACACCCGTAAAAACATTGTTGATGTATTTTTATTGCTATTCTTCAATTTGTATTGTAATAAGTAAAAAATATCTTTTTTCATTAAATGTTAACCTATTACTTAAATTTGTATTGATTTAAATTTATAAAATTAAATCCTTTTTTATATTATCTAGTTATATTTAAATATAAGTTTATAAAAATATACTATAACCAACAATCTGTTACATTTATGTTATTAATTTTGTATTTGTTGAGGTGGTATACTTAGGAGAGCTGCATTTAACCATTTTTAAAATGATGTCTATCTGTAACATTTTCCTAAAACAATTTAATCCCATTTATTACAAATTTTAATGTTTGATGTGGGACGACTGATTAGATAACAGTTAAAGTAGTTTAAGCGGTAATGGTGAAAATATGGATTGGCCATAAATAAATATTTTACATTATTTTTCGATTTTTATGAAACTCGCAAAATTTAGTAGCACCGGGAACGGATGTGATATATTTGTTTATACCTGACCAAAAATCCCTGCAATTTTTAAAATATTTTTATTGAACATTTTGTTAATATTATATATTTTTTTAAGGCAATAAGTTATAATTGCAACAATTTGCATTTATTTACTATAGAAAAAACTTAACATTTAAAAATACTGTTTTTATTAATCGATTTTATGAACAACATTTATTTGTCGCTACTCTTAAATATAAAACGAAAAAATATTATAATTTTAAAATTTGCTGACATGTTTAGGAAGGCGGTAAGGTTACTTATTTATGACTTGTTAAGGTTTTAAAAATAAACAAATGTACCTTCATATATATTTGTCACAAATACAGCCTAATTTAAGTTTCATAAAAGTTTGCCTGAATCCTATAGTCTACTGCTAGAATATTACATTTAGATTACGCTTTTTAGAATACAATTGATGCATTACTCAGGTCTAAAATATTGTCAACTTTGAATTTGCCTCTTAAATAAAAAAAAACATATTTCAACTTTTTAAAATTTGGTTTTAGTTTAAAATATACTTGAGCCAGATACTTAGGTCTACAAATCTATATCAAGTTTGAACTCAACGTTCCAAAATAGATGAATATTATCAAAACCTCCCTATGCGTAAGAAACATTTAACCATTCAGTGGGATAACTACTTGATATCATACTGTTAAGTAGCCTATTTCAAATTGTGAGTCGTTCGGATCATCTCAGATAATGCATGACAATTTTTTTTTTAACTTTCACCATATTTCACCCACTAACGTAATTTCATGATAATATAATCATTCTCTCATTGGAACACACAACCTACATGAAATATATACAATTTTATTAAATCACACCATATGTTCTTGTTATAATGTCTGAGAAACATTCACTGAAAGACAAATTGATAGTAAGATAGGCGGACATCAATTAAAACGTTTCTCTTGGGTTTCAAAAGTTTAGAACCCTAGCAAATTTATACTAGACTATTACAATCTATTACAATATATCAGTAAAAGATAAAAGTTAAATAGATATTAAACTTGTTATCCTTTGAGGTCGCTGTGCCACTGGTAAACGTTTTCCACTTCGGCCCAAAACGGTATCTATAGTGTTTCCTACTGGTTCCTTATGATGCTTATGAGGAACTTGTGAACAGCATCTCTAACGATTTTATGCACTAAAAAGATCCTTCCAAATACACTGAGTCTGCTGTCTTTTTGCCGTGATGGGAGAGCCAGCAGAAGGGTCTCTTTCTACCAACCCTATTATTTTTATTGAGTTTCTCACTGGCTTATTTTCAATTATGTAACCGAATAGACATTGTAAGAACTAAATTTTCAGTAAGAGTTATTTTATTATTTTAACTATATCATCTTGTGATGTGGAATATCATCTTTTGATTTTTTCTTTTGATACATTGCAAAGAGATAAGGACACTTCAGATATCACCACTGTTGAATTATTCACATGATCCTCCACTCGTTCAACTTCTGGGTATTATAGTCAATAATTACTAGAAAATTAAAAATTTGTATTTTCATTGATAATTTAATTTTACTTTTACCAACAATAAAAAGTAAGGTAAAATTTGTCGTTAAATAAGATAAATATTTTGATGATGTAATTTATCTCTTATGCTAATAGTTATCGAGATATTCGGCGTTAAAATTTTTAAATGTCCCCATTTCAGAAATTTATAAGATAAAGTCTTTGATTTAGGTATACAGTCAGTAGCTACTGGTAAAAGGTTAGTTTCAAAATCACTATAATACATCTGAACTCAATATCTCGGCCATGTCAGAAATTATAATTTCTTTTAAATAAAAAACAATAAAAATAAACAAATTGACAAAGGAAAACAAGGGGATTTTAAACTTTTTTACTTATTTTTGCAAGTACAATTATTATCTAAAGATTGGATAGGTAACTTACTTTGTTTCAAATCACCTACTGTATATTTAGAGTTTGTCGTATATTTCTACCATGACCTCAACTATGTCTTTCTTTATGCGAGAAAATTATCGGTTTGTATGTAAATTATTCATTTAGTGACAGTTTACTAATAAACAGACAAAATGTGATTTCACTTAGTTACCTATTCTGTCTAACGACTGCCTTTACGAACTCTTATCACTTCAAATCAAAGTCCAACTGTTTCGCAACAACTCTACTTGTCAGTAATTAGTTAACCTAGTTTATTTTACTATTCGGTAGTGGTATGTCTGTTTTATAGGTTATGTTTTGTCTACGTTCAGTAACGTGTAAATTGTAGTGGTATGTATTTTTAAGAGTGAAATGTGTATTTGTGTATAAAGTGAATTAAGTTATGTACGCCTAATGCTAATTTAGTGTAGCTATATTGTTCATTTGAAACTTACAGCTTAGTTAGAATTGCAGTAATTTAAAGTAAGTTTACCTAGTCTTGTTTACACTTTCTTCGTTTGAAATATGTACCTTCATTGATTTATTTGCTTCTTGACATTAGTAAAATAAACATTGTTTCGATTTTATGGTTAAGTAATGAAATGAACTCGTGCTTTCTCAAGCGTGGATTACCTTCCAAATTCGAATAAAATCATACTACAATTATTAAGACCAATAAGTTTGGCAGCTTTAAAAAAAAGCTGAAAATGATTTTTGTATGTGTAAAATATGAAGTTTAACTAACATAATAGGTTACCATTTTCCGGTTCGGTTACTTTAATCAGATTTTAGTAAACGTTAGGAGGAACATATTAAATACAATAGCCTAAAAATGACATTTATGTAAAATTAAAATTAAAAACGAAAGTAAAATTCTTTGCGCTTTCAAATAAAAATTGCCGAATTCATTAAGAATTGTTCTTTAAAAAAAAAAAAAAAAAATTGTTTCCAATAACTGGAAAGAATCATATAAGCCTTATATTAAATGGTTCTGAATTAAAAGCTTATGTTTTTTGTATGATAAAATTTAGAAAATATAAAGTGTGATTTGATATTATTCTGTAACTGTACGTTATACAGTGAGATTTTGAATATATGAATATTATTACGGCAGAATTGTTTGAAATCAGAATAAAATGTATTACTATTAAATCACTTATAATATGATTGGATTTATGATGTTTCAAAATCGGGGGGGGGATGTTGAGGGGGCGTTAAAGCACAATTTTCAACATTTTCAAATGTAAACATGGTTTACGTATTTTTTAAATTTAGGTCATTGATGAAAACAAACAATCATTATATTTTCAAAAGTCTTTAACCATTTCAAAATGCCAGCCTAAAATGTTTATAATGTCGGGACGACGTTTTTTCTATGTTTTTATCTATCTTGATTATACTTATAATATAATAAAAAAAAATAAATAAATAAATAAAGAATCAGCATTAAAGGGTATAAAAACCATGTACAATATTACATATTTTTAGAAAGTTTATCCATAATTCTCCAAACCCTAAATTTGGAAATATTAAAATATCTGTGTCTCAAAAATTTCAAATAGAATAGTAGGTCCAATTGCATATCGTATTAAATGCGGATTGAAAAGGATTTTTTTTTTTTTTTTTTTTTTTTTTTTTTTTTTTTTTTTTTTACGAATTGAAATATTGTTTTTTCTCTTACAACTTTTGAATGGGAGTCCAAAACATTCTATTGTTTTAGGAGTTTTACATTTTTCATAAGATACTTTTGCAGATTTTAAAAACTACGAGTGAAATTGAACACCTAATACAAATTTCATTACATTGAGGAGACCCCATCAAACCCACCTCTTTAAGGTTTTAAAAAAAAAAATCTTTTCAGCGACACTTTTCATTCTTACATCTATCATTAAGTAATTTTGAAAAAAAAAATTTTCTGGACATACTTAAATTAATTTGTCATATTTCATTCCATTTATACAATTTGATGGCAATCAGACAACCAGTTTTTGAGATTAGGGATTTTACAAGTAGAATGAAACGGGTTAGTAGTGTTCTGTAGTTAAAGGTGTAAAATACTAGAAAGAAATTTACTTATCACAACTTTCAAATTTGTCTTCGGTGAAGGGAAAATGTTGTAATATTGTGTTCACAATACTTTAAGCCGAAATGCTTTCAACCAACCGTCTTAATGCTTTTTTATTTTATACATATTAGGGGGTTTTTTAATGTGTCGTTGCGGATGTAATATCTAAAATCTTTGCATGCGATTTTCTAAGTGATGAAACAAAGAGCGACACTATTATTTTCCCACCCTTCTTATCTAAACTCATTCATTGCCGAACCATATTATTTCCACTGCTAAGGTTGGCAAACAATAAATTCACAAGTAAGATTAAACGAAATTCACGTTCAGTCATACTCAATTCTAAACACACAAAATATTAAATTAATATATGAGTGACGATTAAAACACGGAATAGTTTTCTCAGCGTAATGGCGTTGTAAGAGATGATAAGTAGCGACGATTACTGTAGAGCAAACACAACATGAATGAAGAATCTAATATAAAAACTCAGTTTATATTTTAATATTTCACTTTGCAGCGACACCGCGTCGCTGGGTGACAAATAAACACAGGTGATGTCTCGTGGGTATGTTTTGCATCCACCCACTACTTCCTCGCCGTCGCTGTATGAATTATTTAAAGATCTCATTAGATTTCACAGTTCCTTTCTTATTTATTTTTCGCACGAAACTTTCTTCCTGGTACAGTTCAGTGGAAATGTTTTGTCTGTATTAAATATTCTTTTAAATAATTTTACATTTTTACTTTCTTACATGTTCAAAATGTATACGATAGATGAAATAATTGATGTGGGTTTGTTCTAAGAAATATCCGTTTTGGAATTCCAAAAGCCTATGAGAGTGTTTTTTTGACGTCTTGCTTTCTGTGTAGTACTTACGCTACAGCTCAAATTAGTGTACTGATATTAATCAAACCCTATTTCGAATCTTGTGGATTTTACATATATTTTTTTTTTTATAACTCAAAATTTAGTGCTGCTGCCATAGGACATAATCTGAAATTTGACTTTTTTGTGATTTATATGAAAAATTACCTATACCCCCCCCCACCGCTCACGAAAATAATTTTCAAATGAACCATTGTAAACTATATTAAGAGTGACTCAAAAAATTTAGATATGATTTTGATGAAATAAATGTGCTAAACTTCCCGTAAAAGAAAATAACGTTTAGCGAGTCATTTGGAAAAGACTGAAGTGAAATCCGTTCTTAGTTGTGGTTTTATAAAATTTTGGGTCATTGTTTTCCTTATAGTTGTATAATTTACTTTTTGACACAATTGTTTATATTTTACAAAAATTGTTCGAAATCGTTGTCGTTGATTTTGAACGTTTATGATGGCGAACATGGTTCATTTTGTCTTTTTAACCGAAAAAATCATAAATATCGGTCACAACGCAGCCGCTGACCAATTATGAGGAAAGAAAAGTTTGTGTATTAAATAACAGACGAAATGAGTTTACTTTTGTCTGGTAGGAAAATTTAAAATAGTGCTGGACTTATAACGGAATCTATCCAATATATATATATATATATTTTTTTTATGGTAGACTACACATAAATAGGCATTTTATAAAATATCTTTCCATATATTAGTTTTCATATTCCTTCGGGTGCATTTATCAATGAATAAAATTTTTTTAAATGGTGCAATTCTTTTTATTGTGTATTAAAAAATGGTTCTTTGACTCCACAGATGAACTTGGTAAATTAGTTATAATTATTGTACTTAGTTTTACTTGAAATGATGTATGTGCGTTATGTTGCTTATTTTCTTTGTAAACCTATTGTTTTTCTAGTTTATGTCTGAATGAAATTTTGTAAACTTCTAACTATACTACGGCAGGGTTTTTTTCTTTAAATAATTACTAAGAAATGTAAAGGTAGACTAATTCGTTTTCATTTATTATGTACACTCACCATCAAACACTGGAAATAGATAGTTAGGTATTAAAAAAAAAGAAACAAAAAGTAGATTTGTAAAGAATATAAAACGAAGGGGGTAAAAAAAAAAAAATGCATTTTTCCACCATGTAATTTTGCAACGCTATGAAAGTTAGTTGATTATTAACAATTGAAAAAGCCCCTATTTGTGTTGTGTACTTACTTGCACGTATTTGATTCTACGTGAGAAAATCTGTACACCACGATACTGCAAATGTAATTGAGATATTTTCCTTTACTCGAAATGGAATTACTGTACTAACCATTCGAGAAACCATCCTGTACTTCAACAGTTAGGAGGCCTATTTACTCTGTTACGCTCAATGTTTAGCACATTTCCTTCATATTGCACCTGTAATCAGACATCTTTTGTTTTACCACCCTTCAAGTCTCCAGTTTCAAAGAAGGACCCGCGAAGTACGTTCTCACCGTGTCCTGGTGACGGAAGTTTCACAAACAATGGTGCCACCTGCAGACGCAGCAATAACACCGGCGGATTCTGCATTCATTTCACACGGCGTGCAGCATTCCAGCCTTGAACCCAGGCTCAGTCTACTCAAATCAAATGTGATTCACACAAATTATAAAGAAGGAAAAAAAGAACGAAAGAGCTGAAAAAATAGAAATTCGTCGTTCGGAATCCGCTATTAAACGACATTTTGTAGTATTCTTGGAACCGTTTGATTCACATTTGTCTGCGTCGGGTTTAGTGATAAATTGTGGTTGAACCTGAGTTTCCATTAACGTAAGTATTATGTATGTAAATTTATTTTTTATGTAGTCTACTCTATCTGTTGGATTTAACCTTCATATGAAACGATAGTTTCGGTGGTTTAACATGCAATCAACTATAAAACAGTGGTGTAAATATTTCTTAATTTTAGTTTTGGATAAATTATTTATAAACTAGTAACAAAAGTTACATAATCCTAAAATATATAGGAAAACTGAATTTCATAAAAATCGGTACGAAATATAAAAAAGTTGAATGTAAAAGCCACAATTTATAATTTAAAAAAAGTGTAAATAGAAAAGTTTTATTAATGAACTATTTTAATAATTTATACAGTTAGATTATATCTGAAGTATATTAAGTTATACAAAATGGAACAAAACATTGAATTATTAATAGAAAAAGGCCAAAATTAAAACATAAGAGTTCATACTGTAAAAATAGATTATTAATTGAAGATAAAAACTCCATATAATTTATATTCAATGTCCGGGCTTTAAAGAGGTCCAGGCTCTAAAGAGGTCAGGGCTGTAGAGACGTCTGGGCTTTGTGTTGTTTCAATTAGAAAACATGCACCATTGTTGGCTCAAATTAACAAATCGGGATTCGTAGTATACAACTAGATCACCAAAGGTAGAGATTATTGAAAACCATAGGAACATCCTTTTGGATATATAGATGACTTTAGATTTTAAACTTATCTACTAACATCCGGACTATGTCCAGACACTTGTTTAGTTTTGTAGGATTTTGTTTTTAGAATGTTGGCAAGCGGAAAAATAACAACATTCGTTAACCAATTTAAGTGTGCTCCATAACCGCTCTCTCTCCTGGATACTACCAACATAAATTTGTCACGTGGATGATATTGTAAGCATTAAATATTATTAGGGTAAAGTCACCTTATTTTCAACCTACAAAATCAGAAAATTTTCGTCGGAGAAAGGGGATTTGTTTTTTTACATTAAAAGGCGAAAATAAGACAAGACGTTTAAAAAAAAACAAGGGTTCACTGAACTTGAAAAATGTTATAGCTTGATGGGTAAAATCAGCAGTAAATCTTAATGAATTTAATATTATAACTTCTTATTACTTGGTCGTAAAGAAATGACATTCACTGAAGCGGACTAAGTTTCTCAGTTATTGTATATTGATTCAATATTAACACTTAATTGTACTCGAAAGATACAACTCTTAAGAACTAAAGTTTTTATATAAAAAAATTAAGTAATAAAATGTACAACAACAATCAGACACTTAGAGTAATCTTTCTCATTGGCATTTTCGTGATACACAAATAATATATATTACCGTAATATTGGTTTGTGAATCATTTTGATTTTATGGTTATTGTAATGAATCAGCTATTAATAAATTTGTAATTCGTTGCTATGGTAACGAATGTTGGAATGGTTTCAAGCTCCATAATATAGACAGCTGATTTAAGAAACGTGCACAATTAAAAATCGTTACGACCGACACATTGCCTAGTTTTAATTATATTCAAAAAATAATGATTCTCAAAGTACTGTACAGCGTTAGTTATAATTTTATTTTAAGAATTTCAGTCAAAGGAGTTTCACAAGCTAAGCTCCAGATAATTTATGATAAATATCGTTTCAAAACAATAACTGTTCCGACTAAATCGGGACGTTGGATCAACATAAAATAAATACCTCAAGGTCTGGGATTTAATCACTCGTCTAGAATGTTACACCTTTCTTCTATAACAGTAGTGTATCGTCCAAGTAAAAGAACTTGAGTTAAAAATGAAAGTCGTGACTAAATTCAGAAAGATATTTATAGGAAGACGTATAAAATTTAAGAATACGGTGTGCCTTTTTCCATTCCAAATTACAATATTACTTCAAATATATAAGACTTACCGTCGTCAATATTCTGTTTGCGTCGTTCAAACGACGGCTGTAATTTGTTTTCGCCATTCCGAATATTTTTATATAATTCAAATATATAAGACTTACCGCAAATATATAAAACGGTAAGTCTTATATATTTGAATTAATATAACAATATTCGGAATGGCGAAAACAAATTATTATACAATATTACGTCTCTAACGTTTGGCTAAGGGACTTGTCCACAGGTTTCGATAAAAATCCGCAACTAATCTCCATTCTCGGGTCGTTATTTTTATTTGGCGCCTTGTTTTAGTTAAACATTCTTCACATTTCAACAACAACTTATCAACACAACTAGATTTTGAGATATCAATTTTGTTGATAATTTACTTTTGCCTCGGAATATTATTCCCTCTACATTAGTGTAGGGGGCCTTTATGTTGTTTTCAATGGGAGTTATACATTTTTAATAATATCAACTTATATAAAATGTAACAAATATTCAATTTTACTAATACAAATAAAATAGTCCAGGAAAAAATTATAAAAAATCTGTTATATTCTATAAGACCTCCAAATTTCTGCATTAATGTTATTTTTTAATGATTTGCTGATTTTGATGAAACTTTGATTTAAGATGCTGATACCATTAAGGGTAATACACTAGTTCTATTTAGCATTAAGTAAGTGTGCGCAATATTAGAGTGAAATTTATGTGTCAACAAACTTACAACTCTTTAATTGAAATATACGATAAACTGATTTAATAGGTGGGAAATTATTTATAAATATCTAAACTATCACTTTTAGAAAAGATAATTAGTAATCGTCAATGTTATTGAATGATGTTTGTGTATTATTAAAAGAAGGAAAACCCCTAATTTAGGCTTAATTAGCTAAAAAAGCTAAATGTCTTAACTATTTTCGATTGTTAATTAAGTATGCATTGGAGTTTTCTTCAAAATTGCTATTCTATACATGCATCTACAATTTAAAGTAAGGTTGTCAGAAGTTAGATTTTAAGAGCTGGTATGCTTTTTTTTAGGTACTAATAAGAAACACTACACAGTTTTGCTGTATTATACTCGTGGTAGTGGGCATTCTTGAGTCAAATTGAACTAAATAATTCCCTACCAATAATTCGTGAATTACGTCAATTGTTGACCATTAACTCTTGTTTGGAAATATTGGCGAAATAGTGGCCAACACTTCTTTTGATTACTTATAGTTTCTTAAAAAAAAAAAAAAAAAAAAAAAACTTTGTACAATGTTTGTTTCGTTTTTTAAATTATTTTTATACAAACCTTATTTCAGTTTTATCTAGTTTTCAAATACAATTCAAGAGTTTACAATTATTTTCTGTCCAACGCATAACAACTGTAAAATCTTCTTTGCTCTGGTTTTTAAAAAAAAACTCCGTTACCACATTTGTCATTAATAACCTACAAAACGAATACGAGTGCAATTTAACGAGTGTCACCCAACTTTCACAGCCTGACCGTGGAATTTTGAACAATAATAATCTAAAACACAAAAGAAACATCAACTCTACCTGAAAACATACCACAGTCCAATTTTTATATAATTATTTTAATGCGAAGAAAGAATTTTTCACACAGTTTAAAAATGAAATTTCAACCCGTGTGATAGAACATAAAAAGGATATTTCTGTTATTCTCAACCGTTGAAGATAAGTCGGGGATTAGATATGGATAATTATCAACTGTAGAGCGAGCTGTTACAATTGGGACTTAAACAAAATAGCGACACCCTAGTGCGCTATTCTTTGGACCAAATTAAATTCTCTTTAATAAGGCATTCAATTGAAGCACCGTTAATACAAGGCGCTGTTGTAAGTAATTGTGTTGTTAACATTTCCTGGGAAACTTTTGACAGTACTGAATGTTCTGCAACTATTGTTGGGTTTAAATCATGTGTTTTTACAGTTTAACAGTTGTGTTGTTATTTTGGGGTAAATTAGTAGTGGAGGTAGCACAGTTAAATTTTCGGCATTTACCCATTAGTTTATTTCTAAGTAAAACTTTGTTGGTTTTAAAAAATATATTTCGAATGTAATAACTTGGTCGTCTTCTTCTTTCCTAATGGGTAGTGTTACTACATAATATGATTAGTTAATTTTGAAATAAAACTTTCACGAAATTTGGAAAAAAACCAAATCTCTCAATATGTACTTTCTTGTTCATCCTCTGCTATTCTAATGTGAAGAGATCTCGGTATATTTGTTTATCTTCCATCAATGTCCTGAACTTCTCCAATCCAAGCGTCTTTTGAATTTGCTGAGGTCACACCTGCCTAGCAAGTGTTATTTGTTTTTGTTCTTTTTTTCTGTTCTCCGCAAATTCTAACCTGTTTTCTATAATATCCTTGACTGAAAATTGTAAAAATTTGGACATTAATTTCATTTAAGTTAAAATTATTTTACTATTTACGTTTGACAAAATGTTGTAATAATTTTATGAAACTTAAAAATATCATGCCCAAAACGATATTGAAATGAAAATAAATATCGTTAGAAAAAGAAATGGTCCGCCTAATATGTCAAATTTAGTAGCAGTAAAATTACTCTTCTTTGCATCACAATCATAAGAAATTGATATCGTATTTGGTTTAGAACAGTTAATGTGGGATCACAGAGCTCCAGTAGACGTAATGGCTGTCTCCACCTGCTTCCGTCCAAGATTAATTTTTCATAGATGAATTATTTTGTAAATGAATTATTATTAATAATTAATGATTTGTTATAATTATTATATTTAATTAATCTTTATCATTTGTAATCGATAAGTCAGAATTCATCTGAACAAAAAATGTGTATACAAACATTTTATACATTAGAGTCCAGTCTCGTCAACAGCCATTTATTTCCACCCTCCCCATAACTACCCTAATTAAATTGCAGAGGTCAGCTGACCACTTTAACTCTACAGTCTGATTTCTAATTTCATCGCTTCTAATTTCATTTTATATTTGTGCAGGAACCTCATTTAAGTCTCCTGAATTTAATTTTTTCATCATTAAGTGACCACGATTCACAACTATAGGTTATGATTGGTATACAATCACGTCCAAATGCAGCCAATTTAGTTTTTTTCGAGACAACACTGTTGCTTTCAAAGTTAAGATATACAATATTAAACACCCTACTAGCTGGAGTGATACGACTATTTATTTGTTCAATATTGCCTTAACATAGCTCCTGAATATTTAAAGCTTTCCATCTATTTTGTAACTAAATATTCGTCTTCAGGCCTTACAAAATTCTATTTTTCTTCCTTTATCATTGTCATAGATTTTTTTAAAATTTTGGCTGATTGTAACTGAATGTTTGGAGTTCAGTTGTGAGAAATTAAAGAAAAGTCTAAATAATTTTAAAACCATGGTTCACTGAATATATTGAAGAAAAGAGGGCGCTGCAATAGAGAAGGTGATTCGAAAATAAATTTAAGAAGAATTTGGTTTGTTCTATGTCTTGTATTTCCGTTTATCGACATAGTTGTGTTTTATTACTAATACTAAAAGAAATTTGATACCAATCGTTAACTAATTTACCATTACAAAGATATCATTTGTGCAACCCAAAGCCTGCACCGTGATGTTTATACATATCCTGATGCCCTTCGGTCTAGCCACTTTTATATCTACCGTTTTAAACGTTCATATATACCGAGAGTTCCATAAGTACTGCTCCACATTCAAATTTTAAAAGTGTAAATTACAAAAATTCCGCTTTGGAGAAAACTTATAGGATATAAGAAGGTAAATTTTGGTTCATAAGAAAATTTTACCCTAAATACAAAATATTAATGGTAACCCCCATTGATGTGTACATCAGTTTAAAGATAATAACGACTAAAGAAAACCTGTTCAAAACGAAATTCCAACATTGTTTTTTATTTAAAACAGAACATTGTATCCTTATTTTTAAGTTAAGCTTAAAACTAGTTTAATTTCAAAAGTTGTATCTAAATTAAGAACAATTATTAGTAATATATTGTTGCCAACAACTTTTTCGTAGTTCACAGTGAAATACTTGGGTATGTTGAATATGATATGTGGATCATATCAATATATGTGAGTATGTGGACCAATGTATGTGATTATGTTGAAGATTCCCCTATTACGGTATGTTTCCCCCTCTTTACTTTGTTTTCACTCCAAGCCTAAAGTTTAAAGGGTTGCTGATGGAGTGGGCGACACCAGGCAAAGAGTGTCGCATACGAAGCCTGTGAAATATTTTGTGGCCTTTACAGTATTTAGTTTTATCCTACCAAAAGAAAAAAACATGGAGCGAGAAGTGACAAATAACAAGGTATGTCACCGCAACTCAACGTGCCGATCAGATGAAGCATGCCCTCAGTGATGACTATCACCATAGGGAGTCCTTGGCTTTGTCGCGATTTCCCCGACAACCTAGTAGAGAAAGGTCAAACAGGAGTAATCACACTCCTGGTAGAAGAAGGGCCACACAATGAGGGGAAGACAGATCAGAAAGGCGAATGGAGAGCAGTTATAAGCAAAAAGGATTGAATTCTGGGAGTATAACAGATTGATGTAAAGAAGATATTTATCCTTGACGCCCTTCATGTGTTGCACTTCTTATAATATTTGGGGCTGAAGGGGCATCTATAGACAACAGTTCCCCTTCAGAGAAGGCAATGTATTTCACACCCACATTACCACCACTACTACTACTATTAGTTCCTTTTTAGTCCTTTGTGGGTTTATGATAACTCATTTTGTGGAGGTTTATGGTCCGCACGTAATATTGTATACCAAAGCCAAGTACAATATTATATGTATATAGGCCTTAATCTATATATAAATTCACACCTATGTCAGCATATCAGCTGCATGCTGAGTATTTTTAATTCCTTAGTATATCTAGAAGTAAAAATGTTTATGTACTTTTAATTAACGTTATCACGCGGCCTTTGGGTGTGGAACTTCTTCGTCTGTTGTATTTGTCCTCAACGTTATCTTCAACTGTCAAGACATTATTGTGAGTACAATCAATCACTCTTTAGATGTCGTTCTAATCTAATTTACAAAGGAATGCAGAGGAAGATATGGTTAAGTACGAATAAAGATAACAGGTTATTCATCGTATATAGTACCGTTCTGGAAACTACAGGCAGAAGATTTGAATCCAAGTATATATATTACACTCATACAAGTGTGTATATTATAGGAGTACCGCTTAAAAAAGAACCTCGCGTCGGTTTGTCTCGCGCAGGTAGAACTGTGGTGGGAGAGGGAGAGCCCGAGTTAGGCCAGACATACCCGCCCTCTGCTTCATTGCGTAGGGCTTAATATTTCCTTTTTTTAACCTACTCAAGCGCTAAAAAACTGTGAATGTGTATAGTTTATGTTCCTGACAGCTACAATTAGTAAATTTTGAGAGTTTACAAAGTAAAAGACATTAAATTATAGGTTTTAAATTCCTTTATATTATGGCAAAAATGTAACAATTTACCCCCATCACCGCTCCAATACCCACCCCGCCATCCCCCCTACATGCGTGCGCGAGCCACTCTTGAGATGACGGTTCTGCGCAGGTTTCTTTCTGTCGGGTAGGCCTATAACACCCCTCCACTCGCTTCGCTCGTGTCTGTGACTTACTCCTAGCGGTCCTCGAAGCTGTACATATGTGAAGGTGATACCTACAAAATATTACATTTTCCTGGGAGGCCATGTTTCGAAGTTACATTTTTCACTATAACTTCTCTGTTTTTTATCGTATACAGGCGGGTTTGTTATCATTACATGTAGAGTTGAAATCTACAAATTTGTATCAAATTTAGTATGTTAAAAGTTTAATAACACACGAGATATGACGAAAAGCTGTAAAATGGCCACCAATTTGACATTTTCAATTGGATTTTCTAAATTTCAATAGGGTCACAAATATGTAATATAGGTTACGATAATATATAGCAATACATATTTAAACAAAGTTACAATAAATAAATAAAACGCACAACAGAAATAAAATTAGTTGATAGGTCCATTACGGTGCTTACCCAGCCCAATCATATATTTAATAAAAGCAGATCCACTATGAGCACATACCAAATTTCATGTTTCTATTGTAGCCGCCAATCATACTTAGTCTACTCACAGACGCACGACGACGGACGAACGGCATGTCGAGTCACACTTTTCCAATTTCCTGAGACGATGAAACGATAAAATTAATTTAATAAACCGCGGTCGATATTTTTTCGATTACCTAACTTACCCCTTTCTTTGTATACTCGGTTAAGTAATAGTAAAATGGCATCTCAGAAACCCATATAAAATGTCTTTCGTTAAAAAACTTTTGAAGGATACGATTATTTAATTTTTTAAAGAAAATAAATTCATTCAAGTTGCTCATATTTAATAGAAATTAATTGAACAGTTTTTTCTTCTAACATTGAGAAAACAATTTGTGTTTGTGCTGTAGTTACATTGCCCAATTCCTTTGTACTTATGTAGAGGGGTGGGTTGGGACATTAATGTTACTTTTTAGGAATAATAAACAATCCAACAAACAATTAAAATAAATAATGTTTTTAAATAAAAATTTACAATAATTTTTATTGCTTTCATCAAACATTACTCCAACTGTCCTCTTAAGATTACTGTATATGACAAATATTGAGTTAGAGTTAAACATTATATTTGTGTATATTAGTATAGTTACGAGATCCGGGATGGATGAACATAGGGAGTGGAGGCTGGAGTACAGCTTTTAGGCCCGCCAGCGTCAGGACACTGTTATAAGCAAACCGAGTAGAGATTTTTTTGATATACAGGGTGTTACAAAAAGGTTGGGCTGGCTATGCATTTTCATATTCTATGTGTGATTCTAAGCTGAAATTGAAGGATAAAATTTTTTCAATTTCCACTTTGTTTAGCAGATAGTCGCCATTTTGTTTTATTACAAAAAACACCGTAACTCTGGAAATAGATAAGATATCGAGTTCAAATTTGGAATAAGCATTTTGTATGTTACCATTTACAAGTGTACCAAATAAAAAGAATTTATTTTTATAATTTTCAAAATGGCGGCCGTTACACAATGCTCTTTTTGTAGTTTCAGTAGGTCAAAGGATAACCGAGTTATCGACAAAAAACTAAAAACAGAATTTCTTGGTAATTGTCTACAACAACCAAAATTAGCCTAAAACCATCATTTTTTAAATTTACAATTTTTTTAGTTATTTTTGTAGCGAGCTATGCAGAATCAGATTCTACATGCAAAAATAAATTTACAAGTAAATTTTTTGTAAAGTTTACGGTTTTCAAGATATTCCACGTTAAAAATTTGTAAAAGCCGCCATTTTAAAAATTATAAAAATAAATTCTTTGTATTTGGTACACTTGTAAATCGTAACATACAAAATGCTTATTCCAAATTTGAACTCGATATCTTATCTATTTCCAGAGTTACGGTAAGTTAAAAAAAAAAAAAAAATGGCGACTATATGCTAAACAAAGTGGAAGTTGAAAAAAAATTATTCTTCATTTTCAGCTTAGAATCACACATAGTATATGAAAATGCACAGCCAGCTTAACCTTTTTGTAACACCCTGTATATATATAAACATCTAAGACGTCATGAAAGTAATGATATAAACAATTACGAGGATCAGAAAACATGTGTAACAAAAAACAAACTTAGTTTAGTGGTTAAGGTCTCTTGATCTACCAATACAGTTTAACATTTCATTTTAGCTTTTGGGCATTACATTTAGAGGTTCTGCTTGTATTACATTTTATGGTGGTTTTGGATAAATACAATAACGAGATTATCAAATTGTTTTTATTAAAGTCATTTCACCATGTAATTCCTCCATACATTAAATAAGTATTATTAAAAAACTAGTCTTAAGTCTCTTCGATGAAGTCAAAGTTTAGTTTTCACAATATAATATAATAAACAAAAATAATAAAGTACAACAAGTTATGACTGCGACCTTGCTATCACTGCCATGTGTAATGTTTACTCACACTATGGTAAACAGTTATCTAAGAAACGTGAGTAATGTATATTTATGGGTAAACTCTATCTCAAGGATAAAACAGTAGAATGATGTGACGATCCATATTATAGTTTCTAGAAAATTGTTTGAAAATATTTTAGATTTTACTTCTGGCAACTTTAACTTTAGTTTTAGACACATGTATGCAACGGAAGGTATTACAATTTTCCTATTATTTTAAAATGATTATTAAGCGCTATGTCCTGAATTAATCGAACTTTGTATGTGGACATATTTTGTCCTGATAATAGGACTTTATTTGTCATATTTTCTAATAAAATTTGGGGTACTTACCAACATAAAAAAACATAAACAAAATCAATTTGTTCAAAATGAGCTAAAATAACGTTGATCAATATTAACTAAAATATAGTACGCAAAGAAAATATATTAGACGCTATTTCATTAAAAATACCAATTCCTGAGCTATTGGTAAACATAAAAAGCACCTATGGAACTTTTAAAAAAGACGCAATGTCCAAACATGTTTTCACTTTCATTCAAATTTTTGTGAAATATGAAGCTTAATGACCTAAACTTGTCTGCACAATTTCAAATATTAACAAATTACTGTTAAGGAATAACTCTCCTAAACCGAAAACTTGACATAATAGGTTTAAGACGAGTTTATGACACAAGTTAAGTAATTTTAGACGTTATTGAAAATACGTTAATGATATTTAAAATAATCTACACAATATGGCGTCCATAGTTGATTTTTTCTTTTTTACTGAGAGCGGCAGAACTGATATCTTTGGCACAGAATAATTTTGATTGCTTAGTATTTCGATTATGAATGGCTGTGTAAAACGTTTGCACAGTTTATTATTTTTACATATCGGTGATAAGACTGCGACAGGTTCTTAGATCAGTTTTGTTTTTGTTCTTAAAGAAACATAAAATAGAATATCGAACAGTTTTGCTAATTTTGATAATAGATATCATCGTTAATTTAAAATCAGTGTATTTACTTAAACACTTGTTCCGCTCCAGTCTTGGTCGCGTTATGACGGCCTAGTTATTTTAGAATGTTTCCGTTTTAGGCAGACATTTCCTCTTATTACTTTCACCCGGGCGTACATTTCAGTGTAAACAAGATTTTGCATTTAAAGTCATTATCGCCGATTCAAAGTTTTAGTTTCTAGTAAATTACGTTCTTGTTTAACAAATTCGTTCTCATTTAAGAGAAATGCAAGTTTGACACTGACTATTATTTCGAAGGTCAAACTTTCACCAAAAGTCAGTTGTTCACAATCAGATAAAATTTAGAAAGGTTTTTTTTCTTAAATCATGTGAAAATATTCGTAAATAGTCCATTATTATTTGGAAACTTCTCAGACAAATATAAATAAATGTTTTGTTGGATGAAAAGGGAAATTTCTCACATCGAGACTGTGTAACACTGTATCTGTTTGTTTGGGATGAAGAAAGTTATCGGGTTGTAAAATTAATATAACATTGACTTATCAAAATATGTGAAATTTTTAATTGTTGTAATTATTGTTGAAAATTATCACTTTTGTGAATGTCCTTTCAATGTATTTCATAAGTTGTTATATTATGACATTATTCAACAGCACTTGTGGAGTCAATGAAGGAAATAAGTAAATACGTTTTCGACAAGCTCAGTGGTTCTATCACTGGTAGCGTTAAGAAACTCACTTATAAACCACTGCTACAAATGTTTTTAAAAGTGTAAATTGTTAAAATTAGCTTAATTGAATTTGAAACAATTTTAGTGAAATATGAGGATTTATAACAAGTGTATCAAATAAAAAACAAATTCATATAACAGTATACATTAAAGTTCGTTGCCAATAAATTAAGTTTGAGCAACGTGACGTTTAGAAAGAGTTCACAACACGAGGAAACCTAGCGGAAGCTTTGTCTAAATATGAACATTTACAAAATTGATTGCGGTCAAGTTGATGACACGAGCGAAGCGAGGTCCGCCCTCCCAAGTACTAAACAATTTTTGATAAACACGAACGACTGCAAGGCCTACAATGGTCACTGTCAAAAATCGAAGTACTTAGAGTATGTGTTTATGTATACAAGAGGACATAACTTTGTTCAATGTTTGTATGCCATTTATTTTTGACACGGTCACAGATCTTCGACGGCGGTAAATTCAATCGGATTCCAAAAGTAAATTGATTCCAAATCTTCCTTGACAGTGTCGGCCATCTTGCGATTCACGGCCATTATTGGACACGTGATCAATCTGTTTCATCGAGTTAGTTTCGCAATCTTTACGTCATCGATTTATTTGATTGTAATGTAACATCGGTGAGATGAAGAAAGAAAGTATATAATAGTTTAGAGTTAGGGTTATCTGTTAACCACAACAAATTGGATTTCCACGCAATATCTCTCTCACCTTGGCCCTTGTCACTGCGCTATGAAATGTTACGTGATACTAAGTTTGGCCTGGATTCATCGACAGATTGCTGTGTAGTTCGATAATAGAATTCAGTAGTTCTGAAATTAGATCACTTCCTTAAATAGATTTTGTAATTGTTAATTTATAAAGTACATTTTAAGCTATTGTCATTACCCTCATCAAAATGCCGACATCTAGAACCATGGATCCACAGATTGTATTATATTAAATAATATTAAGTGGCAATTTAAGGAGTATATTTTTTTAGAAAATATAAACAAACATTTTTTTAAATTTATGTATTCCAAAATTTAAACTCCCTATAAATGCTGGTCACGGTTTATATAAAAAAACACTTGGTTCAAATGACTCAAAATTTGAAAACTGTTAGGGTAAGTGTCCAACATGTTGATGATATTTACATCAAAATCGCTTAAGAGATGGTGGAAACTTATGATTTGATCTTATAGTTAGATTTTGTATGATAGTAACGATTTTTTCTAAATTTCAAAGCTAGGAGTTAAAAGGATTTAATTGTAAGGAGTTATTATACTTTGGAATAATATGGGCGGTTCCCCTTAAGTGAGACAGACTACGGCCGATGGAGGAAGTAACTCTCTGTGGGATTTCTGAGTACCAGAGTGTAACTTGACTGAGTGTCCGCTGAGTGGATGCCATGCAATCGGAAGAAATGAAATATGGGATATTCGTAAACGATAATGTCAAATTAGCCAAAGAGGAAAATGTATTATCTTTACTTCGGATTTAGTTTGTTCTGGGATAAAAACACACTTTGTTTTCTCCATCTTCGTTTCCTTTAGTTCCGGCTACCCTGAAGTCAACCAGTCTTCCATCTCTCTCTAAACGTTATAGTAAGTAATACTTTGACAAAAAAGATTTTTTGTTTCAAAAATTAAGCCTGTTAGTTGAGTTATAATATACTCGTTTCTTGTATCATAATTATGTTGTAGACAAAAACCAACAAAAAATATTTAATTTAAATAAAAATTTAAGAAACACAAATCCTGGAACACAAGTTAACACGTTAAAATTGTTAAATAATGATTTTCGCAAATAAATTAATGTTCGTTTGATATTATTCTTTGATATGTTTTTTTCTGAATTTCTAAATAATTTTTACTTAATTTGAGTTTCTCAAAATAAAAAATATTATATTAATTAGAAAATACAAATAGGTGTAAAAAAAAAAAAAAAAATCTTTGACTTGATGTTCACGATATTAATATATATATATATTTAAGAGCTGTATTTAATTTCTAAATTAGTAATTGTTTGTGTATTTTTTACTTACGTTGCAATCAATTTATACATCGGAAAATTCAACTTCTTTTACGAATAACGTATATTTAATAAATGAGACTTTGAAAAACGTTTATGTTTATTTTTATTATATTAAAATTTAAAATAATTTACTAAGAGCTAACCCTAAATTCATTTAAGGCAGTTTACCGCTAGCAAAGCAAAGATATGTTATCGGTGTTTCTATATTATATGCTAAATCCAATACAAGATCTCACAAAAATTAGGTTTACTTAATCAAACGCGTTTGAACGACAAAGTCGCTATCCTTAGTGATTTAGTTTAGTTATTGTAGTTCATGTATCACTGAGGATGGCGATATTGTCGTTGAAACGCGTTTGGTTAGGTAAACATAATTTTTGTGAGATCTTGTGTGTCGAGTTTTATTCTATCTAATATTATATCACAAGTCAAGCTAAATATTTATTTATATGCTAAATCATTTATGTAAAAAAATGGTTGAGTCCAAAATTCATCGACATCGTTTCTGCCGTTTTCGTGATATTTCTAAGAATGCTTTTATGATTTAATGTTAACTTTTGATTGATAATTATCGAGTTAAATTTTAAATGAGATAATTTACAATGTTTGGATTGTATAACATACTTGGGGGGAAAAAATCAAAATCATAAGTCCCGTTTCACAAAGTTAATATTTTTCATTCCATTATTACAAAAATAAAGAGGGGAACCAAGGAGTTTATGATCACATTACATGTAGAAGTAACAAAATTTGTGCAATGTTTATACACCATTTATTACGAACGATAAATGTTCCAGATTGTTCAGAATGTGTAAAGATCACGGGCATGGAAGATGGGAGACTAGAATTTTATGATAGTGCCATAGTCTTGCATGTGGAACGTGCACAATAAATACCACCAATGATGTCGGGTAGCGATGAAGGAGCTATAGGAACAACTAACAAACTGCTTGTGAACCCGACATGAACATGCACGTTATTTCCCCATGTTCTGATCATGTAATAAGAGTATTGGTTTTATATTATACTATAGGTGTTCACCGCCTTCAAGGACACTCTTTCTAGATGTTCTTCTTCATCCAGGATATCTCCTTTCTCTTCTAATTCTTTAAGCCTTTCAAAACTAAACAGCTGCTTGCCATGAGTTTTTTTTTTTAATACAATGACATTTACTTATTTCCCTTTCTCTTTTGATTATCTTTTTACCCCTTCACACTTAACCGCGCATTAAAGTCTCTGTAATGTAAACAATGATCATTTTAAGATAAAATACTACTTTGTTCTTTTGAAATATATTTGTTATTCATGGAATCTGTATAACGTTAAACATAAACACTTCGTGCGATAGAATGCGAATTTCATTTGGTGTGTAACCACTAGTTTGCCGACCTCAACCTTGTATTAATATGCAGATCCACGGTTGCACAAAATGAGCTACTACACAAGAAAGTCATAAGGTCATATTAAACTAATACTAAAACCTACTTTAGTTGTAAATATAACTAAAATTAAAATATCTTGTATTTTCATAACTATATTTTTAGGATATTTTTTAGTAATTAACTTACTAGTAACTTTTTATCTTAGAAAAGACATTAGAATATCATTGAATGTAGCTTTTAAAGCAGTTAACAATGGTGTAACGTTGTACGACATATTTGGAAATAAAACTGTTTTGACTTTTTAGAATGATTTTTCTGGTTTATGAACTTGTCCAATGGGTAATAAATTCGAGCCTCCGTACCAAATATGAGCTAAATCTAATTGAAATTGCAATCTTTGAACAGTTTTTAACATGTGTATACAGTGCGTCAAAATTACTCGAATGGAAAGGATTGTTGTGTATTTATTGACCTGTGATGACGTCTACATTGTTGGTCAATTAAAATATATTTTTTAATAATGGCCGATTTTTGCCTATTTGAATCGGAATATTAATCTTATTTTTCATGCGATGTGACACCTTAGTGCAATTATTTCTTCTTACAAAACATTATCTAAATTGAAGGTAATAAATTATTTAAATAAGCATTTTATAATAGGGCCATAAAGTCTTTTTTATCTCTAATTTCCAAATCGGCAACTTTGAAAATATAGCAAAAAATTCGCTTTTCTTTCAGGACTTATTAGTTTGTGTCTGGCGTAAAACCATGCTTTAAAAATCTTACAAATAAAAGGATCTTGTGCTAAAATTACATGACTTAAGTTCCGTAGGTATATAGGTACAGTTATTTTTAAAAAGTTGAAGTCTTTTAAGCGCCAAAATATTATTATTTTCTTGAAATGAACATACATATTTGTAATCAAAATAACTTCTAGCTTTATTTGATATCCCACTCATAATATTTCTAAAAATAAAATTATTTAACTTGATGGGTTTTACTCCTTAACTACACCAAGGTTAGTTAGTTTTTGTTACCGCTATATTATTCCTGTATGTGGGACAATACAAATAAATGCAAAGTTTTTAATATGTATTATTTATCATCTTGTCTGTGTAGACTGGCTGTGATTTTCAGATAGACACGCCCGTGAAATAATAAGTCCATTTTGTGTCGTAAAAAAAATTTTATTATTATTAATAATAATTTTCTTATTCATAATATTAATATAACTAAATATCTATCCTAAAATTACTCCTAACTCTGTTGTCCCATCGACTTACTGAAATATTAAAAGAATGAATAATTTTCAGATTAAGATACACAATTAATTTAAAATTATTAAAACAGAAAATAATTATTGGACAAAAAATTAGTCTACATATAAAGAGATACAGGAGAATATTGCAAGATGCAAGGGAAAATAATAACATCCTTAAACTATTATAAATGACGACAATTTTTAAACTGGATGGAGGTTTTCTTGTTCATGTCAAACGTATTTGTGGTATTGTCAATAGGTACTGAGTTTCATTGAAATTATTTCAATAGTTTCTGAGAAATCTGAACCAAAGACGGATAAATGAATGGACTGGCAGATGACAAGTGTTTTTTAATTGACTATATAACTTTGGTTTTGATCAGGAATAAGGATGAAATATCAAATACCTCGATTTTTCCACTATCATATTGTAAAAAAATAAACCACTAACTTTTATACGAAGAGAAAATCAAATTATAATTCAGTATAATAATTATAAAATATTATTATGTAACAGATAAGGAATAAATAAATACTGTATTTCGTCTGCTACAACGTCGCATCGGCGTAAGACAGCAAGAAGACGTTTTCCCTTGACATTTTCACTTTACTATAAAGACAAGGAAGCTCTGAGTTCTGCATATTTGTCTTCTCTCCTTACAAGACAGTTTATAAATTAACTACTTCTCTTCCTTCATTTAACACTCATAACTTTGCATATATATTCATGTCTGTCACTAATGCAATGGTTATATAATAATTCTCTTGCTGCCGTCTTCCCTTCTTCTTTCATCTTATGTATTTAATGTATGTAATAATAATAAATGTAAGAAAAGGTTAAAGTGTATGTTTTATAATCATATAATTTATATCTATTTCTGTATATGGGCTTAAAAGTTGTACATGAATCTAAGCTGAATGGTTTGCAGGACATATATTACGATCAAAATTTGACTGTAATTGTTTAAGTAGATTGTGAGTTTAATAAAGCTTAAAGGTTTCAATGACAGCTTTAAAATAAATCAGTAGTACAAAGTATAAATTTTCATTATATTTGTCAAATTATAATCTTATTTAGTTTTTCATGACTTTGCAAAAATTTACTATCAATATCAAAAAAAGTTAGTAGTAATGAAAAAAAGTTATGGTACCCTAAATGTAAACCTGTATTGAGGTTACCATAATTAAACAATAAAAAATATTTTTAATGGTGTTGACAATGCCGTTACAAAAACAAACAACTTATAACATGAACAAAGATAAAACCAAATATACTTACTCACTTATGAAAACGATGACGCAAGAGGCTATGAAATGTTGATCGATTCTTCACATAGATATGGTGTGTGTTTAGTAAACGTTCTAGAACTAGAATATCAGTCTGATTTTCCAAACTTGGTTTGTAAGGACGGTTTTACTAGTCGCTAAGCAACTATCTATCAAGAAAATCAGTACAAATCAAAAGGGTGTCTATTTTACAAAGTTTAAAATACTGTTACCTTAAGGACCTAGGCAGTCTTACAAATAGCTCATTTTTCACAGATATAAAAAAGCCAAAGGATTTCCAAATTATTTTTTGCGATAAAAAAATGAGAGAGTAAAAATATACATAAAAACAGCAACCTTAAAATTATGTAAAAATCTACATCGTAGCTCTATTAGGTGGAATGTAATTTGAATTTTAGTCAATTTTGGTAAGCTAGGTTTTACTATTTTAAAACATTATTTATTACTAAGTAATTAGGTCATCGCATTACATAGACTGGACTGGAGCACTGGACTAGAGGGGTTAATATATTTTGAAACCTCCAATGTCACCGTATAGTTTTTGTAATAAATTATTGTGAAAGTTTTGTCATATAAATGAACAAAAATGAATCACTAAACAGATTGACAAACGATATAACAGAAATATTATATTATTAATATGGTAATCATTAGTGGCTATTTGGTTAACCTAACATATTGATTTTACGATTTTAAAAAATGAATCAGCTGTTATTGAATTTGTAAAATTTGTTATTTTGGTGAAAAATATACGAATAATTTAAAGTTTTAAGTAACTGATTTAATAAAAAATTGTCTTATTCACGACTATTGTATTATCGTGTTCTTATTATCTGCAACAAATCGTTATAGTTAAAATAGTTTTAGTGACACAGAGTATGTTATATTTTAATTTCAGCTAAGGGAACTTCACCCCAATAAAAGGTTTCAACATTTAAAATGGTAACAATTTTGACCGGTTTTAGGGAGTTTTTACTTTTAAATCTTACATGACGAGGTCGTAGAAAATCTTCAATAAACATTTGCGCCCTTTCACGGGAATAATTCCTTTTGGTTGGTATCATTGTTAAGTGAAATTAAAATTCAATATTGTCGAAAACCTAAACGGGTGGTTTACATATCTATGATTGTGGGCCTTTGTGTCTGAAGAAGCTACTGCAGTCAAGGCAAAGCTTGATTGGAATCACATTGAAAGCACGATGTCGCAGCTCATTACCCCTACTTCAACTTATTATGTTAATTTATAGCCCTGACCAAGGATCTGATCCTGCGCCATGCACGACATCCTCCCATCCAACCTTGTCAGCTTTAGACAATTTCAAATACGGTATGTAATTAAACGTACAACCGTTTACCCTTGGTACACAGACATGATGAGACGCAAATTCCTTTGGAATGTAGTTATTGCCGTCGTGCTTATTTCAGAGCATCATTTCTGATCGCCAGAATACGTTAGATTATTCGTTATAATTCGTATATATATATAAGGTGACAATCTCTTATCACGATATCTCGTTTCTAGGTAATGTAAAAATACATCAATTGTGTAAAATAATGAAAAATTCAGTACCATAAGCCATATTGAAAAAGAAGTTTGCCGCACCAAGTAACGTTTAATTTTGAAAACTAACTATTACTGGTTTGATTAATTTATTTTAAATATTGTGTTTAGTTACGGATAACACTATACAATAGTCATATTTAAGATTTTTATCTTACCATCAATATGAATTCATGTAGAAATTAGCCTGGATGGATACACGCTTACGTCTACTGGTTACGGATGACTGCAAGACAGAAACATTCTATTAATTTAGTTTTTGTTAGAATATATACAGTTTTATAGGTTTTGTATATGTTTTGTGTTTATTTTAAGTGATGTTTTAGCACGATGTTTTTTAGATGTGTAATAGCACAGTCAGACTGCATTAAATACACACTGTCAACCAAAACATGGAACAGATGATAGTGGACGGAATGATAGTTACTTTCAGGTAAATTTCGCAAGCGAGTGGGGTTTTACTGATCGTTAAATATGTTAGTCAAAAATATAGTTAGGCGAATTTCAAAATAGCGTCGGTTTGAAAACTATTTTGCGACTTTCCTCTTGGCTGCATATTTTACATTAGTTTATAATAGCATGTCTTATGCTATTTGGCTATCTCAAAATTCTGATATCAAAGTCAAACAAGCTGAACTTTAAATATCATTGAAAAATACACCATAAAATGTCATAGATTTAGCTGTTTTCGAGTTATCTGTGTATCGGCTCGTTCACAGTTCTTGGTTTTGGAATTAATATAACTTATGGATATCTGGCAGCTGCATAAAATGTCTTATTAAAGGCTAATGTGGGTTGGTTGTAGATAAATTACATAAAATTCGTTCAAACAATTTTAAAATTTTCTGTTCATAATAATCACATTCAACAAATACTTGTTCTAAACTTTCTTGCTAAATTATCTAAACGGCGAAACAATAGCCGAAAGTGCTAAAGCGTGTGTTAGTACCTCTGAACGAGGAACCTCTGTCTTTTTTTAAAAAAAAGAAAACGTTTTTGGTTATCATCGTCATATATAAAATAAAAGAAGATCAAATAAAAACTTCTATACTTCGAATACTATAATAGGATCAGGGTCAGGAAAAAAACAAGAGTTATTTAAGGAAAGGACCTTATAGAAAAGATGAAAGAGAGGGATCTCACTCAAGAGTGCGTGAAAAATGTGTAGCCAGCTAGGTTCCTCGGCATTACTCATTAAAGTGTAACCACGCTTACCTGAGGGTAAGTAAATCAGTAAGCATGTATTGCCAACTGAGGCCTTTACAATCACAAGTGTGAAGTACATTTTGTTATATTTGATGAAATGACTGTTTATTTAAGTATATTAGTTCAAGTTAATTGACAAGCGATTTGTTTCCGATCCGTTCAGACTTGAATGGGGAAGAAAAAAAGAAATTGTCGTGACCATTACCTGTTGAGAGGGAATTCTCATAGAGTTCCTTCTGTCTTTCTGTGAGTCAGCAAACTTCTAGCAACATTTTACATAGTAATATACAACAGCTTCCACACTATAAACTAGGGTCATAAAACAACTTTGTGAGATATTGTGATTTCTATTGTAATCATTGGTATTATGTAGGCTATAATTTATTTGCAAGGTTTCCATATTTTCCATTAACACCTGGCTGTGGATCGTAACTTTCAAAATTATAAAGCGTAGTTAGCTTTCTCTTGAATAATGTTAAACTGTTTAATGATGGTCTGTGGTCGATAGTAATTCGTTTGTTAGAAATTGTAAGTTACATTGTGAAAAAGGATTATGTAATGTTCATTTGTGATTCATCTTTTAATAAGATCTTCATTCGATATATCTTCGTATTCACTATTGTTGTTTTGTTATTTCTTAAGTTTTAAATTTAGAAATCGTACTCATTTGACCAATTTTAAACTTCTAGCAAATATATCGATTAAAAGACCGATGCAAATGATAGATTCATTTAACTAAGTACACCCAGTTGTCACGAACGAGTGTGAAATAAAAATAAAACGATTAAGGAGTCAGCTAAAAACATATTGATAAAATTCAAAAGAAAATTTGTAGAAGAGTCTTTACTTTAATTAAGGATGGAGACTATTGGAGATTAAGATTAAAAAAGATAAATTGAACAATTCATAGAAAGTATTGTTTCGCTTATGATATACACAATCTCAGAAAATAATATAACAAATTTAGTCTTTGCTCCAAACCATGTTTGATCATCTTCTAGGTCTCATTTCTTTCAAGAGCATTTAGTTATTTATCAACTTCTTTCTAGCTTTAGTCGGTTTTAACAGCTTCTCGTTAAGTAACAGCAGTTTCCTTAAGTAGTTTCTACTAATTCTTACTGATATGAAATCTATTTAATAGTCATCAAATCGTTTAAGGAGATGAGTAACTCTAGAAATTTCTCAAATTTGGTTTTTTTTAGTTCATTAATTTTTTGGCCTTTGTAATCATTATAAGTATTAATCGCAAATATATCGATTAAAAAATTACGAGAATGAAATCTTACTCGAGCTTGGTGCATCCAGTTGTTACGCATGAGTCTGATATATGAACGAGTACAAAGTCAGGTAAAAATAAATTGACAAGATTTGAGTTACAGATTTTGAGAAAAACCTTTGGGCTAATTAAGGATGAATGATTTGAAAAAAAAAAAAATTTTGAACGACTCATAGAAGAGAGCTCTGATTTTCCTATTTTTAAATATATAATGAATTAGTGATCTAGGACTTATTGAGAGAATTGATGGAAGTAGGATAGCTATGGATGATTTGGAGGGACAGGTGAGTGGAAGAAGAAAGACAGCTGTGATGCATAGGAAGATGGATGAGTATGATATGTTGGAGGAGACTGAAGAGACAGGTTTGGAGGAGAGTTGTTGAAGAAGCTAAAACACACCAATGGCTGTAAAGGCAGGATAAGTACTTCTTTACTTTACGCCCATTACACTAATCAGGGATTTTTATAGTAAGTACAGATGGCAATCCCGAGGTACTCTAGTTGTATCTACACGGTTTTCAACAAGTATCGTGTTAGATCTCTCTTAGTCGCCTCAACTCTCTTGAACAGCTCTTCTTCTCTTCCGACCATGACGCTATTAGAGTATTCAAGGGCCAATTACGTGGTGGCAAAGTCAGGCTTAGCCATTAACCCACCATATCCATCACCACCCACCAACTACCATATTCAAACAAAATAATTGGACTTAGGGCTGTTAAAAGACGTAACTTCTCAAAATTGGTTCAACCAATTTTATTAAAATTGTAGCAAATTATGAAGATTACTCCTCTAATCTCGTATCAAAGTAAAACAAATATTATGATTTAGGAATAATTTGCAAAAAATAACGCTGGTTGTAAGTTTAGGCCCAATTTAAATCTATATACATTTTTTTTTATCAAAGCCTGTGTTCATAGTTTATTAACAATTTTTCATTGGTAATTACCGAACTGATATTTTGTAGTGGCGATTAGATTCAGTAGGTTTGTATTTGGTTTTGGAGATGGGTAAGTGAGAAAGTTTGTGCAATGCTGTTCATATCATTTCTATTTTAAAATAAAGCGCAACAGTAACTCTTGAATAAAACAGTATTATATATTGTTTGAAAGGTGTTTGTACTATGTTTTGGCCTATGTTTTATTGTTTGTTCTATATAGGTATTTTAATCTTATCAAATACATAACAAAAATGAAAATAAACTTTTCCATGAACTATAAATTGCTGACAAGAATATAAATATGTGTGAGCCTTGACATTACAGACTTTTGTAGAACAAAAGCAATAAATGTGTGTACAGTTTAAAAATAAAAAGAAGCCCTGACAAATATTGATTGAGGCCAAAGTAGAAACTAGGAGCTCCGGGTTTTGAAAGTCACGACTTCGGGTCTATAACTCACTTCATTCTTACTTGTCAGGGATGCAGAGATTCGTGTGAATTAGAAAAAATACATCTGGCAGAGAATTATGTAGGCAAGTGGTTCTTGAACAGAAAAAAAGGTATGGTAATTGTAAATAAAATGTTACATACCTTAGAGTTGCTTTGAAACTGGTATTATTTTATACAAAAGTATAGGGTAGTTTGGTAATAGTAAAGATATTTCGATCACTTTATTTGACTGATTTTGGATATTACCATCGTTGGTCGTTGAAGATTTTGTAGTCGTTGTAGTCACGTCGATGTCGTCACGACAGCAGCCACAAAAATGAAGATAGGAACTTGAAATTTGGTTGAGTGGACTACAGTGTGGCTATATAGAACCCTATTGTAAACCAGAAAAATCAAATTGAAAATGTCAAAATGGCGGCCTTTTAAACAGTTTTTGCTCATATCTCGTGTGTTATTCAACGCCTTGGTATGTTAATTACCGACCTCTCTGTGGCGACAAATAGCGAAGTTATTGTCAAAAATGTAATTTTAAACCTTTGCCGCCAAGAAAATTTATAATTTATATAGTTACGAGATTTTCTTTACATATATACAGCTTTGAAGACCGCCAAGGGCGAGACAATGACACAAGCGGAGCGAGTGGATACTTTTTAATTTATACACCTCCACGACACAAGTTTAGGCCTAGCTGAGGTTAAGAAAGTAGTGGTGTACACACTTACGTGGTTCAGAAACCTGTGAAACAACTGTGTTAAACAAACTTACCCTTTGATATACCAATAAATTTAACATTTCCTATAAAGCCCAAGAGGCCAACTTTTGGGTATTTTATTTAGAGGATATGCTTATATTATATTGTGTGATGGGCTGGGAAGTACTATGATGGTCCTATTAACTTTTGGAATGTCAAAATGAGAACATTATGTTGACTATATACACAATATTCTAACTTTCCCACACACGTACATTAAAAAATTAGGTAGATTTTGATGATACGTTAGGTGTCATTTAATGTTGTTACATTTTTTTCTGTTATTAAGTCAGATTATCTGAGAATTCAATTGTTGCGACCATAATCAGGAAGTAAATTTTGTCCCATTTAATTTTTTTTTTTTTTTTTTTTTTTTTTTTTTTTTAATAAAGTGATTTAAGGTATACTATACGTGCGATGTATCAAAATCACTGTAGACAAGTCCATGTAAAAAAATCAAGTATTTTCACTGCTTTTTATTTAATCAAATTTAATTTTTGTACAGTATATAATGTATTTAGTCCATTCAGCCCATTATAATGGTTCAATGCTATCCCTTATAAACGCTGATTGAGACCCATTTCTTAAAAACAAAGTATAAATGACGTAATATATATATATATATATATATATATATATATATATATATATATATATATATTTGTGTGTGTGCGTGTGCGAGCGAGCAAGCGTGCGTGCGTGTGTGTGTATGTAAAATCAAAATCATTGGATTTTTACTTCGATAAATAAAATAAAATAATTTAAACACAGTTGTTTTTATGAATCTCAAACTTAAAACATAATAAATAGCTCAATATATCGCAAACTGTCTGTTTAAAAACCTGTACTCAGTTGAAATGATAATAAAAATTGAATAAAATCATAGAAACCAATTTTTGAACTCTTCAAGTCTACATTTCTGGAAAAGAAAGTGCTAGTTTTGTTTTTACTACCAACCAGCCTTGTATCTATAAATATTCTAGATTTATTTTGCAAAGAAACGCAAAGTCTAGGATTATCTATATAACTCCCCAGGTAAGACCATATATATTTATATCCACTAAGATAACGTTTCACCTCATCGGACATTCAGAAAGTTTAGTTTTTAACATGAACAATAATTGTGAAAACGACCCGTCATGCGCTACAAGCAAAGCGTATCCCCCAGTTAAGTTTGATAATCGCAAAAATTTGACCTCCGTTTTTTGACATCACGTTTCGTGACTCAGGAAAACAAAAAAGTTATTTTCGACTTTCTGTCCGTCCGTCGTCATTGTTGTTGTTGTTGTTGTTGTTGTTGTTGTTGTGGCCTGTGTGAAAGGACAATAGTGGCCACGAAAATTAAGATAGGAAGATACAATTAGGTGTAAAGGACTGTATTGTGCTCGTGTAAGAACATTTTTAAAATTAAATTAAGAATATCAAAATGGTGGCCATTTTAAACAGATTTTGGTTATATTTCTTAACTTATTCATCTTCTAACACACTAAATTATATACAAATTATCAGATTTTAATTCCGCATGTAATGGCGGCAAAATGTCAGCCATTTTAAACAGTTCTTGTTAATAACACATGTATTCACCTAAACACTAAAATCTTAAAACAAACTAAATTAGATAGAAGTTGCAGATTTTAATTCTGTATGTAGTGGTATTAATTCCCCCCTCTACTATGGAAAATAGCAAAGTTATTGTTAAAAAGCAAAATTTTGAACACTAACCTCTCAAGAAAATGAGATATTCTTTGAGTTATGAGATTGGACAGGAGCAAGTCACTGACACGAGTGTAGCTATTGAGGACCTCTTCATATATAACCAGCTTCTACGCCGGCTAGAGCTGAGACAGTGATAGGAGAGAAACAGGAGAAGGCTTTTTAATATATCCACATCTACGAAGAGCGTTAGAGCCTAGCCGAAGTCAAGAAAGTAGTGATATGAACAATTACGAGGTTCAGAAATACACCCTTCAGGGCAAAATTCTACCAATACATATTAAAATTTCCAACAAAGAAGGCCCAAACTATTGGGCATTACATTAAAGGCTCTGCTTGTAATACATTGTATGATGGGTCTGGGTAAGTTCCATGATGATGCCCATCAACTTGTTTTTATATCTGTACATATCGTATAGACATCTGTAAATAATTTTATTCAGAATATGACAACGGATGAATATATGCGGTTCCCCCACACACTGCCGACATATAGGCCACTATCAATGAGATGAGTATCACACCCTAGAAATTCACTCTCTCTAATTACTCTTTTGTTATTAGGTGTATATATTATTAAGAACGTGTACTGAATACAAAATGTAAGTGTTCCACTCCTATTTCTTAAATTTGAATTCATTTAAATATAAAAATACGCAAACAATATCTAACGATTGAGATATAATAATAATAACCTCTGTGATTGTTTACAAGGGCATGATGAAAACTGAATAGCAAACATGAGGAAAACCCCTCATGAGGAAAACCCCTCATGAGGGCATGAGGAAAACCCCTGAATAGCAAACAATTTGTATAACCAATTAAATACTTTTATTTTCGTTGCAGAAAAATCTCAACTACTAGATCAGAGTTGAGTTTAGTTTAGTAATTTTGTTGAGAAAAATATACATTTGTGTAATAGTTTAATAGTTATGGAATACCCAAAATAAAAATTCAACAACTAACATGATACCATAGTGATGTTTATATATTTTTACCATCGTTCTTCATTATTTTATATTTATCCTTTTAAGCGTTATATTTGTTTCTCTGGCTCTGGAGTAATGTTTATTTTTCTGGGTCACTGGATAAATGATCATCCACACTGTGAGTCTCTTTTTTGAAAATATTTACTTAGTTTCTATTGTACGAACTTGTGCCTGATAACATTACGTGCAGAACCATTACTGTAAAAATTACGATAAATTTAGTACGAACAATTAGGATGTCCGCAAGGACTGTGTTTTTGGATGAACAAAGTAATTGGAGGTCCAAATTAGGAAAGCATAGAGTTTCTTCCATGTTTGTTGTGTTTTATGCAGGTTGAATAAATTACAATCTTTCTGTCGGTGTTTTTTCCAGAAAAAAATGATATCCATTCATAATTTAATTATATTATTATACTTTCTACTCAGGGTTTTTTTGAATATTTTGAAACCTTAGAGGTTTTCAATTAAACCCAAAAACATTTATGAGGTTCGATCACCACGAGATATTTATTGTGTGAATATGTATAATAATCATTCGTTACATTGTACAATAAACTAATCCTTTACGAATCAATTTACGTCTGAACTAGGGAATATCTTTCTGGGGCTTTTGGTAATCCCCAGGGGGTATCCGCTGGAGTAAAGGCAGAGTGGACTTGTGTAAGGGGAATGTAGAGAGACGGGTCATCGGACTCTTGAGGGAGAGTTGAATATCAAAATTAATTCTCCCTACTTAAGTTCTGTTTTTCTCTTTCCTTATTCCCCTTTCTGTCTATCTTGGAGAATTGAGTAAAAATTGCCCGTTGTGAAGAGGTTATGACCGGACAACCAGACTTCACATCTCTACAAGCAAGGAGATGCGATACTTCTAGGTGCCAAAAATTAAACTTTATTTTCACAAAATGGATGATCGTTTAATTGGCCTCAAATACTGACTTAAAATAATAAATACCCTATTCTTCGTTTACTATAATTTCACATCAAGAGATATGAGTTGTTTTCAACACTTGTATGCACAGAAAGCTCAACATATATAACTCTCTTCTAATGTACTTTAGGGTTTCGCAGTATCATCAAGGAAAAAACAGCAGAACAAGTTGGCGATCTATATTCCAGTGCTTAGTAAATATTATCCATGCTCTTTAAATTGTACTTATTGAAACCACACTTTTAATTTTAAAGTTATTTATGAAACGCCAGACTTTTGAGAAAAACCCAATTTATAATTTGTGGGAAACATAAAACCATTTAAGTTTTTATCTGTTATTCCGGTATAAATGTCATTGGGTGAAATTGACAATTTAAAATTTTTGATTTTTTCAAATGATATTAGAATATTTATTAACATATCATTTATTACAGTATATACTCTTCTTCATTTAGACTGTTTATGCGTTTTGCACGTCATCCACAAGACCTTATGACACTCTCACATGGAACATAGAGAGATTATTTGTCTCTTTGTATATCAATTCTACTCAAATCGAAATATTCGTATTCGAAGATCAGGAGCTTTTCAGTTTCACCTTGCAGGACAGATTCCTTACACACAGGTACTCGGTAACTATCCCCCAGGATATATTTCTCAAGTGGCATAGTCTTGTAAAGAACCCTACTACTTTAATTATATTACCACTGCCTAATGAGAGAAGACCAGATCAAATTTCCGTAGAGGGGGCGCGAAGTTAGAGTTTTCAATCAAGCTTACGCTTGAGCTACTCTCTATATTATATGAGTTAATCTTTTCATTTTAATAAGAAATATACGCGATCTATTTTATAATGCATAAAAATTGCTTACAAGGAATTGAGGTCTTACTTTTGACATCATTACTTTATTTTGAACACATGTATGCAACGAAAGAAAAACTTTGTAGAAAACGAGAAAGTAAAAATCATAAAACGATGTTCTGACTGTTTTCAACTACTTCACCTTAGAGATTTCCCTACTATTTATATAAAAATATTACCCATATTATGTAATACTGATAATTTAAAAAAAAATTTGTGTTTTCTACAAATGATAGTTTGTGTGTTCCTGAACAAATTTCCGCAATACTATGATTTCATTAGGGTCCGTAGGTAAAACTAAGGACACATAATTTGACGCTTGTGTCTGTCTGTCTATGTGGAAGTTGTAACTAGTCTTCACTGACAAGACAACAAATTTTAAATATTTCAAACTTCGCATTAATATTTTTTTGTATTCTTTGTCCCAACATAGGAAAAATATAGTGGTCACAAACAACGACCTTGAGTTAGTTAAGGGGCAAAAACTATCGAGTTAAATTTTTTAAATATTATATGTGGGGTATTAAATAAAACTAGAAGTCATGCTAATTACGAATACGTATGTTTTTTGACGAAATGATTAATATATTGGCGCTAGTTCAAATATAAAGGGTCAGATATTATGTGTGTGTCCCCTCTAACATGAAAACGATGTGATCTACGAATCTGAAAAAAACAAATTTGGATGTGAAAATTAATTTAACAACACAATTTAGAAATGCGTAACGTACAATGTTTAAAATTCAGTTTTTGTGAGATGTAAGATAAACAATTCAGTAGCCAATAAAAGATGGATTGAATTTTCATTAATTTCTCTTTATTAGGGTCCGTAGGTTAACCAAGAAATCATCGCAAGACCGCCAAACCTACTGTAATATGACTTTGGTTTTTATAGGGATGACAAATACTTTATATTTTTTAACGGTAATCTCTATTTTGATAGATGTCAAAGAGTGGTTAAATCGAAGACATGGGGAGTTGAATTTTTTCACCATTCAGTTTCTGACAGGTCACGGATACTTTGCTCGTACCTGGAAAAGATGGGGAAGGTTACATCAGCTAACTGCATAAGGTGTAGAGACGCCAGAGATGACGTAAAACATACGCTTTTTGATTGTGAGCGTTTGTCTCAACAGAGGAGAGATATCAAGAACAAGGTAAGAGACTTAACAACCGAGTCCATTATGCAGATGATGTTAACATCCAGAGAGAAATGGGAAGCACTATCAAGGTATATCGATATATTGCGATGTAAGAAGGAGGAAGGTTGGCTAGAACCATAGCAATAGCAGAAGAGGAGACCTAAACAGGACAAAAGCAGGCACCACTCTGTTGAAATGCGAGAGCGGTACCGGAGTGGAATAATGCCTGGGAGAGAGGAAGGTTTTAGTCGGTAGGCCATTCGGAGAGTCCGACTCATAAGTCCCCTTGGGACGAGTGCATAATAGCATTTTGCCAAACCTCTATTTAAAACAATCTCTATTTTGTAACATAATTATTAAGTAATATTTAAAAGAAGTACATTTTTTATAAGTAGAGAAATTATTCTTACAATGTAGCTAGTGTTCGTATTGTTAACCTTGAGATGTATGGTAATGTTTTAGACGTGTGTAAAAACTTGAGACAGCATTCAAAATCGATTACATACGTATGGATTTAGCCATTTGTAAAATTGTACCTTGTAGATCATGGACGTCAGTTGGCTTTGTTTGGTATTCAAGGTTGTGAAACTAAAAGAAGAAAAAAACCAAGTTGATTAAGGTTAGGAGACCTTGTTTGTCATTCTACAGGTTCAGTGTACTGATAAGACAAAAAAAAAAAAAATGAATGTAATATACCATCGTTTTTATTTTTGTTGTTCTTAGAAATAAAAATGTAGGAAGGAGGTAATTCCATAATTTCCAATGTAAACTTTCCACCTTTATCCTTCTCCCTCATTATGAACGAACCCCATAGGTACGGGACTCGTTTAAATTTACGAGTTTTGGCATAGAAATTATAATTTAGACTTGTAATTTTGGTAAGGGGTATCTTGGAGACCTTTTCTAAGTCCAATTATTTTTCTTCAAAATTGATATTTTCAATATTAGGGTTTGCCATTAAAAATAAAGTTCCCCCTCTTTACGCCCCTTTAAAAGAAGACCTAGATTTTAACCTCCGTATGGCGGACGTCTCTCGTTGCTATATCAAGCCGTTTAAATTATAGCCAGAAGTATCTCAGGCTGTCTTTTACACTCTGTAAGTAGAAAGTAATAACATTTCAGACAATCGTATGAATTATTCTTGTACTAGTATTGTGGATCCTTAAATACCATAAATTGCGTATTTTGCAACAATATCTTCCAAGTACGTTGCTTAGCTAATGTTCAACACAATGTTGTATGCAACAAATATAAATAAATAAATCGTGTCCACAAATGTTGTAATGTAACCGAAGACGAGCTAATCTTCAAGTGTTAAAATTATGTAATCATGTTATGTGGAATTAGCTATGTAGGGCAATGTGAAATGTGATGCCTCCTATACCAAGGATTTAATTGCCTTCAGTTTCGTGTGTTCGATTCCGATCCTTTCACAGAGCTCTAGTTCTAAATAGTTTGTGTGTCTGATGGCCTACCACACACGGCGTAATCCATTGACGTGCATAGTCAATCAAGTTTAATATGAAGGTTGTCATTAATTTTCATTAAAAATAGTGATTGTTGGTGATTCATTGGTTTGTGATTGTAAAATCGCCTTTACTCTTATTAGTGATTGGTTGGACATGGTGATCAGTGACTGAGACGTGATTATTTGTGACTTTTTAATTTCTTACATATAGGCCTACACAGAATAGAGTTGTCATGGTTCAAAAAATAAATATCGAGTTTTTTTGCGGACATGTCAGTTAGGAAGTCCCCAAGGTCCAAACTTTTGCATATAGCTACTTGTCATGGAAAAAATTGTAAAAAATCCGACTATCTCAAAATCTGCTCTAACGATTTTAATCAAATTTTGCTAATGTGTGGTTTCTAAGGACTTAAACAAAACGAATTGGACGCCATCTCTCCAAAATTTCGGTCCGTGAGTTGTCAGTAAAAATCAAATAACATCGGATGGGACTCTTATAAAAGATATATATTTGATATACACATTTTGTGAGTAACCGTTTACTATTATATACAAAAAAATCAATACTTTATTTTCTACATTTTTAAAATATCGTCAGCTTAAAAATTTCAATTTCAGATATCTTGAAAAGTGCTAATTTTACAAAAACAAATACAATATACAATATTTTTAAACTTTTTAATGATGAATATGATGTTTTAATTTTTATTATAGGTAAAAGAATAACCAAGTTATTGATAACAAAGATTTTCTTGGTAATTGATTATAACACGCAGAAGTTGATAATACTTGTTAACCCTTATTATTATTATATGAATTACATGCAACATTTTATAAATTAAGAATTTAAAGATTTGTATTAAAATCAAGATTTGGAGGGGAAAAACTTAGTTTTCAAAATATGTTGGTTTTAGTCTATTCTTGGCCTTTAGGGCAAATAATGTCTTAATGCAATTACCAAGGGATAATTTTTCATTTTAACAATGAAAATTCGGATGAATTTGTCCGAATATTCATCCTACTATAATAATTCTTCGTGTATACTATCCTTTAATTGTGTGTATCATTTAATTCACCCAATAATAATAAAGATCAACTGGTATTATACAGTTCTGGGAGTTGTAGTAAATTACCAAGAAATACTTTTTTTTATCCCTTGACCTTATAATAAAAAGAATAATATTTACATGTTCAACATTAAAATGGCAATACGTTTTGTTTCTTTTTTGTAAAACCAAAAATGTTTGAGATATTCGACTTTAAAAAATTGAACTTCCACCATTTTTAAAATGTACAATCAGTCTTGGTATTTCGTATACTTGTAAAAGGTTAAGTACAAAAGGCGTACATCAAATCTGGGCTAAATAACTCATCAATTTCCAAAAATATAAAAAAAAAAAAAAAAAAAAGAACTACAAATGTAAGACGCAGCATTTTCGAACTTTTTACTTTATTTTATTGCCCATTTTGAAAATATTGCACTCATATTATGACTTTCCCTGTATTTAGATGATTTATATTTTTCGATTTAAATATTTTATGTTTCACATAGTATAAATAATTTGTCCAGGTGTAAAGGATATAAGCTAACGTTTGTATTCCCAGCGTGGGTTTATGTAACGACGCGGTCAATATTTTTGTCGGAAACCTATAAAGATTCGTCTAATGAAAGTTTTATGCCAGTCTCCAATTAGGCCCTATCAGCAACCACTGTGTGAGGGTTATGCAAACTTCTAAATAATGTTAATTTAAATAGGGGTTTAAGTTAATATAATAAAATGTTAAGTTTATTCATTTTCTTAGAGCTATGTATATTGTAGTTTTGTATGTGTACATTTTATATTATTACTATTAATGTAATTGACTACAACATTATGCCAACTTGTGTTGTTGTTGAAAGTATAACTAATAAGAAACACGCGGGGATTTTAATAATAATTACGAAAAAATGTTCCTTCTCGTTTTTAAGTAGATTGTATCTGATTAGTATATGATTTTGAGAAGAGCGTATAAAAAAGTTGGTGCATTGTATGTACACTGTTTATTTATTATTTTAACAAGGATAAAGTGAACATATTATAACTTTCAACTCAGATACTCTTGCGACCTGCGACAGAACAATGTCATTACATAAATACTGCTTTCACTGAGAACATGTAATCACGAGATGTTTAATTATTAAAGTAAAGGTTAAAGATGGCTTCAAATTAATGACGAGGCTGAGGAAAGGTAGAACGGTAAATTCCTTTTATAGTAGGTAATAACTTCAGATCCTACACAAAGTCTCACTTATACAGAGTCTGCCAAAAGTTATGCACATTTCTATTTAAGTTTGTTCCTTTCTTCTGATAGAAAAATCTTCTTTGCGGATTCAATAATATGTGTTAATCAGCTACATTAATAGAAGTTTGGTAGGTTTTTCCTTGTTGTTTAAAGGAAAAACCTCTTGGTAGTCGTCGCTTTATATAAAAAGGGAAAAAGAACATAAAATAAAGATTTCTAGTCCTCAAATGTTTCAATATCGTCACGCTCGGAAGATAACAGAGTTGGTAAAGAGAGAGACTTTGAAAGATGAAAGAGAGAGGGTCTATCCAAGACTATATGGAAAAAGGTACTCGATTGGTAGGAGTGTTCCCCAGTAGTTGGAAGGGGAAGAAGACTACCACAAAAGTTTCATAAGTAAGTCTGGTCAAGATGTACTACATTTTAAAGGTTATTGAAAAAGTCATGAATTTGAATCGGTATTTTCAATTCAAGTTGACCTCAAAGAATGCATAATAAAAATTTGAATACACACTGTTAAATATTTTACAATTTGAAAAGTGAAACTTCGATACCTATTTCATCTTATGAGGGGCTATTACACTAAGGATTGTGTTGATATTTTACGCCCGATTTGGCACATTTCACTAAAATTTGAAAGATATCTGTAGGGAAAATTTTGAGAAATTACACATTTTATATAACAGCCCTATGCCCATTTTTTGGTTTTATTAGCCAAAACTTTCGAATCAAAATTTTTGGAGATGTTACAATAAATACGATTTATTTAGGTGTTTTGTGGCTTTAAATGAGCAAAAATTGATCAAAATCGTTAGAACCGATTTTGATACAATTTAGTCTTTTATGGAAGATATATCTCTAAATTTTGACTTATTATTATTTAGAAAAAACAGTCCAAATATAAAGCCATTTACAAAATTTGGTTAAAATCGGTTCACAAGTTTGGGCATTGTACAGACGACAGACGATACCAGAAGACCTCAAAACTGACATATCAGCAAACAATTCGAAATCGATTTTTAACACTTCACATTTCTTTCCTCATACTAAGTATATTTATAAATGTGTGCATTACTTTGCATAATTTACCACACCCTCAAAAACCTATTCCTTCGTTAACAAATACTTTAAATAAAATAACACAATATGTAAATATATCTGAGGAATACTTAAATCTTTCTTTTTTATCATCAAAATGGCCGACTAACATAGCAGGTGGGTAAGAGATATATTGCCAGGTCTGCGCGAGCGTATGTACATATTCTAATTTGTGTTTTATTAAACATAAATTCTCAGCTCAGATGACACATTACCGTCACCGCCAGGGAGCGCTGAGATTATTTATGTAGGCCTAACTTAATTATGGCATCTGACAGACATCGTTTAAAAGTCTATTAATTACAATTCCAATTGTCGTCTGTTACATTACTCATTGCGTTCTCACGATGTACTTAACTATTCAAACATTCTAACTTCACCGCTCTCGATGGAATTATTCGGGAATTAGGTTTTGTAATTTGTACGCTTTTGAAGTGGCGTAATTTATAATGACGTTGATGACTTAATTTTTACATTTTGTAATATATTTTCATCGCAGGGAATTTTGTAATTTATTTTATGTTGAAATGTTGTTTGAAATTTAGTATAGCTACTGATATCACAGAAGAAAAAAAATAGATAATTAAATTGGAAGTGGCAATAATATAAAAATTACCGTTGATATTTTTTAAAGTTTGGCTAACAGAAAAATAGTAATTTATTTTTATGTTTTTCTGTTTTAGATATTTAAAAATATTTTTCAGAAAAACTCTAAATTAGTAGGTATTATTTTATAATTTGCTTAAAATTTTTGATTTTGCGATTTCTTGGAGTACCAAACACGTATAAGTCGTAGTAAAACAAAATGTTGTATCAACTTTCGTGTAAATTGAACAAAATTGCGAATGCTAAATGGAAAATTCTGCTCAAAACGGGCGTCATTTTGAAACGGTTTATCCAATTTCACTGTAGGTTTAACTTGTAGACGATATTTCTAAAAGAAACCTGCACTAAATTTCATCAATAGCAGAAACTGATTTAAAATCATGGTGAGGATGATCATGCGAAAAATGAAGAGACACAGTAACAGGGTGTTGCATTGATGCAGATTTCATCTTTTCGAGTCCTCTTAAAGGTCAAATCTCTCTAATATATTTATACACCCAAAAATAGATAGGTTTAAAAAACCCTGAAATAATTTCATCAAAATCTGATTTAAATCTTTTCGGAGATTTTTTCTAGGAATAATACCCTATTTATACAGATAAAAATATTAGACATGGAGTGATGCAAGAGATACAAAGATTGCAAATATCTTTGTACGTATGCGCAGCCAGATGACAGCGGTTCATAGCTCCCCAGTGTCACTTCAAAACATGGTGTTTAGACAAGGTATGGCTCGTAAATTTTCATAAGTACAGTACCGGACTTTAAGGGAGTGTTGCAGGCGGGAAGAGAAGTGATGCCATAACTACTACTGCTGATTAAAACATTAACTCAGCTCCATTCCGCTCAACGTTTGTCATGTTGCCGTCTCGCCTTATCGCCTGTTTGCCGTCTTTGTTTTGTTTACGAACAAATGGATAATCGTTTTAACCACAAAAATCGTTATATAAATTTCATAATTGCTGCCTATTTTCTAAATCTGAATAGGTTTTCAATTTTGTTTAAATTTGGTATTTAGGTTCAGGTTTACAAACAATTACACAAACCTAAAAATCAGTAATATCATTATAAAATATCATTATATAACAATTTCAAAAACACGGGAAATAATTTTAAAAAATAGTTGTTTAAAACGTTTTAGTAATAAGTTTGATTTTAATTAAATTTTGTATTTTAGCTCATAATTGTTAAATTAATAGCTCCTCCGTTCTGCTACTTGTTCCATAAACCAATACAAGTTCGAAATGATTTCAGGAGATTGACTATACAGGTATTTACTCCCACCAACTTTATTCCTGAGGTTTTCACCTTCTACAACAACTCTACAAACCAATGTTTGTAAAATGCACGTATAACTACAAAACTCTCTTCAAGACTGAGCTCAGTGTTTCCCCCCACTACACCAACCGGCCCAAAGACGACTGCGCATCTCAATGACGGAAGTCAGGCTAAATCTTACGAACTGTACATATTATTTAGTGCCCTTACAACATTATTCATATTATAGAGCTCTTAAATAAGTCTAGCAAATCACCTAGACGTTTTTAGGAAGGGTAGTAATTAACACTATTAACTGGTTCTATCTCTCCTTACCGTTAGCCTTCTCCACACTTTACCCTGCACCAACTACTTCGACTCTAATATTTTCACACTTAGTATTCTTCTTACACCGAACAGTCTTCAATCTTGTTTCGTCACATAAGTAGAAGATTGTATAAGTATTCGACTATAAATTTAACGACATTTTATACATTAAATAAAGTTAAATCAAAATTCACACGTTCAGATAAGTTTTATCTTAGACATTTTTTATCCAGCTTTGCCAAGAAATCTCCTAACGTTCTTCTTAATTTAGTTGGCATATAATAGGATATGCGATTCATTTATAATGTAGGCTATGCGATGGTAAAGGATTTATTGAACTAAGGAAGTATCAGTGCTTGTAGGTGGAAGGGAAAGTATGTCAGGGATTAGCTACTAACTTGTCGTCATCTTTGCTTCAGTTATGTGCTGTTTTAAGAGCCGGCAGAGTTTGTTTCTTAATTAATTAAGAAGAATGTTACTAAACATTGCATTAACTTTTTCACACACCTATACACAAATCCAAAATAATATTCTTCACCATCTCCCCTTAAAATGTCTATGCTACTTATAGGTGACACACAAATATTTGTTTTTATTGTTGATGTTTTTTGCTATTATTTTTGATAGGAGATAAGTTGGTTCAAAAGTGAAAAAAATAATAATGGGTCAAGTTTCATTCGTTTTTGCTAATTATTCATAAACAGAAATTTTGTTTTACTAACGATCTATCTAAAATTCCTAAAAATTTGAACAAAATCTGTAGAGCTGATTTTGTGAAATTTAGTTTTTTATTAAGCATGGACGATGTGTTAGTTTTTCAAAGACAATTCCAAAACTGTAATTTTTGTTAAAATGGTAATCAATATCTTTTATCTGGGTCATTAGAAGCTATATTCTACCAACTTTATCGAAATCATTGATTTTTGTAAAAAAAAATTATAATTTTGAGTTTTTATTCTTATGACCACCACATTGCGTTAAAACACAGAGTCAGGAAATGACCAAGATAAGCTCATGTACCAAATTCAGGCAATCTTTTTAAAGATTTCATAACGGTTGCTACACACGTTTCGCTGTAACAATTACACCTACAGACATTAATCTCACTAACCTCGGTCAATTATTTAGGTATCAAAACAAATTATAAAAAATATTGAAGATTTAAGACAGAAAAATTATACTTTAAATTTAAACTTAAACAATTTACAACTTTCAAGTTTACGATTTGGTGGCTCATTACTTGGTAAAAAACTACAGAAAACTTTACAAATATAATGAAGACTCAAGAAAAAACAATTAGTGCTTGTTTTATTTGCATAGCCACCTGTCACTACTGGACGTTCGCATTCATTACACCGTTCACTCTTTAATGAGGCTATTACATCCACAAAGAATTGGGCTGCATATTTTGATACAAAATTATTGTGAAATTGGCCGCAAGTGAAATTGTAATTGGTTGAGTGAACTATGGTGGCCAATTAGGAACCATATTGGGCTAATGGTAGACTGGCCACGTCACTCACAATGCTACACAAATATGCTAATTAGCCAGACATTGGGAACTCATCATTGTTTGATGGTTTCATTTATTCTTTCACTTTCTCCACGTATAAGCTTTTATGATTATTTTATGTTGTGTAAATTTTAAACATTTGTTTATTTTATTATTTCGATACGTTAAATATGGAGAAACAATTGTAATTTACATAAAGTCTATAACTCAATATTTTAAAAAATATTATGGTTGTTAAGTTTTAACAAATATTTTCACACCTATTTTTATGAATTTTTTTTGTTGACACAGTTTGAGTCCTATTTCTTTTATTCAACATTTGTATTTTTCATAAATGTTTCAAAGTCAGGTTATTAGCTCAATAATACAATTTATTTAAATTGCGTTAAAATTTCATTTTTCCGAACTTCGGTTAATGGGAATCCGGATAATCTGATTTCGGTTCATTTACTTCACATACAATATATTTGTACACTGTTTATAGAATTTGTGATATCGACCTTCCAAGACGTATCCCAAAGTTTATTTTCACTTTTTGACATAACTTACATTTTTTATTAGTTGACGACAAAATACTTTTATTTGATTAGTATTTATTACTAAGTATAAGTGTCTGATAATTTTTTGCGCAGTTTATGTTTAAAATGATGATAACGATGCACCCTATGAAGGTCGGAATCTTGCGATCGTTTACATTTTTCTTGGATAATTTGTTTCTGATGACTCGCAATCAGGATACAGATTCTGTAGAGCTGGGAACTCGTGTATTGCACAGTCGATCGCCTTGGTAATCAAGGCCGCAGAGTGTGACTTCTGTTTTGCTTTCAAAGGATATCACGTCATTTTGTATCTGTTAGTTTAAATATACAGTCAGTACCTGTTATTGACAGTACCACAACTAATCTATAGTAAAAATTAACACGAAATGTAACGGTTTACCCTAAGCTGAAATATGAGATGAAATTAAATATTTTAAATTTTACTACATAAACAAACAAGTTATTTGAACTCAGAGTCTTAAAGCACATAAATATGTTTCATATCTTATACAATTATTTTACTTTTTTTTTAATCAAAAGGAGTCTAAATACATAGAAAATATATTCAAGTTTTGAACTCAACGCTTTAAAAATATGTTAAAACAGGCCAATTAAATTTTATAATTTCAGTTTCATGATTGATTATTACGTTATAACGGAGTCTGTTATTCAAAATATGAAATTTTGGACTCAGAGATTTAAAGTTCATTGAACGAATTAATAATGATTTTTAAAAACAGTGGGTCTTTTTTTGAAATTTGGGATATACAATTTCGTGAAATTACAATTCAGCTTTTCAGAATATATAAATAATATTTGAATGTTATAAACATTGCATCAAATTTAAAGATATTAATGAAGTTGAAATCATTCTCAAGTGAATTCTACTAAAATGTATTGTTTATATGAAATAATTTTGGATCAGTCAGACCAAAATGTTTTTGACATGATACCAGAAAATTTTCATACACCCATGCTTTTGAAAAATGTGACCAAAAATTTAATTATTCCATGAGACAGTAACGCTTTTCTTGTGATCATGTATGGCATAAGTATCACAGAAACATCTAGCGACATATTCTGAATGTGAATTTATTTTACCAGAAACTTAAGATGACAACTACAGAAAAGTAAATGTTGACATTTTAGCACTATTACAATAGTTTTTATTTAACGTAATTGGAATGTAATCGAAGAGAAAAATAGAACCCTTCACCATTCGAAAAAAGTTATTTGTGTCCTATGTAATGTGGTATCTACAGCGAAATAAACTGTGCAAATAATTTGCACACCCTTCACACTTACCCGTCCATAAAACCAAATGAACATCCATCAATCCTATTCATCAAAAATATCAGTTCTATAGTTCTCACACTAAGTCAGAAAGGGAAAAGGAATAATAGACGTCGGATTTGAAATAAAAAAATTAAATAGGGTCCTAAATATTTTAAACACTCAGTATAAAGATTCTAATATACAGTATTGTTTTGTATAACAAAATTGGTTCTTTCTAATAAACACTTTGTTTAGTGCATCTGTCCTATCGCGATATATCTACAGAAATTTCAATATGTAAAGAAAAATTGCAAAAATAACCTTAATGCATTATTTTTTTTAAAAAAGTTACAATTGCTTCTCAATTTGTTATTTTTTAAAACATACTTATTTATTTATTTACTATAATTTTTTGACATGGATTTTATAGAAAATTGAAATTATAAAAAAAAAATCATAATAAATTAGGTTACTGATTTTGTTTTTTTATTTTTATGTATGCTTCAATGTTACACAAAAGAAAGAGCAGATAATTTTAGAAGAAAGTTTATGAAATTTAATTACGAAGTAACAAAGATATGAATTATCTATCTAAAAGCATACACATTACTAAAATATGCTGGAATTTTATTTTAGAAGGGAGGAAAATACCAAACAATATAGGACACTACTTATCAAAAAATTTCTGACATGAAAAGGAGTAAAAAGAAGTTTGGATATAATAAATAAAATTATCCCAGAAGCCAGAGAGGTTTTCATTGATTATACATATGGCTATAATTTTGAATGAATGCTATTTCCGGAGTCCTTAAGTCACAAAGCGAAATTTCATGGAACAGTAGTTATATCGATATTTAAAAGTATGTTGGCTTTTAAACTAAATGAGTCGGGTTAATCCTTTAACATTGTTAGGTGTTGGAAGAGCTTTGACAACTGATGTTTGAGAAGTAAGCCAAAACAAATGTTAGGAACAATGATGAACACTTGAGTACATTTTTAACGAGATTAAAGATTGCACGTGTACAACCCGGACAAGGGTGTGTAGACCTCCCAAAGTAGAGTACAAAGAAACGGAGAAAGAAGATTACATAGGTTAAAATTCAAAGAATAAGTCTACAGGATGACAGGACTGTGTTTAATAATGTCATAGAACAATGAAAATAAATAGTGCAAAAACTTTATTATTTCTTCATCAAACGGTAAAAATAGAAATTTGTTGTTTTTTGCTATCATTCTCACCACATTGCCCAGTCATACTAGTCTTCGGCTTGTTATGATATCAACTCCTTGTGTTAGGACCTGTTTAGTTCATAATTCGATTTAATCCTCTGGATCCATTATAGTTATGTATCCGTAAGTTTTTCTTAGAATTTTGCTGTCATCTCATTTTGATTTCTACCTTGACAGCACGACTTGTGTATTTTATGTCTAGTGCTCTTGACGTTGTTTCTCCAAGCCATAGTAGATTTTTGTGGAGGATCCTGGCTTGAATTTAACTTTAGGTAGTGTTAGCTTAATTCATCTATGAAATCCAAGAAAGAGAAAAAACGACATCACATATTTAGGTTCTTTTAATATCACCATCAGTCTAAATTGAATTTTAATTCGCTTCGTGTACATGACGGTAACTTAGCCTTTACAATTATTGAAATTAAAAACATAAACAAAATAAAAAACAAACTCCTGCGTTCCTTAATTCCATGCGCACTACCACGGAGATAATTTGTGATGTTTGTTATAAAATATCGTAATAACAATTTATTTATTTCTTTATTTATTTTTTTTTTATAAATGTAGATTATTAAAACAGTTTATATTTACTTATTTATTTTTTAACGGTAATATTGCATGGATATTTTTTGTCCTAGTACTGTTTACTAAGAACCTCGCTTCGCTAGTGTCTACAACTCGGAAGTAGTAAAGCAGGTAGTAGTTTATATTGAAACAAAGACTCAATTTCTCACTTGTGTTATGAACTCGTAAGCAAATTTATTTAAATTTTTCAAATTATCTCCGAACAATAATTATTCTTTTACTCGCGATTTAGTAAAATTAAGTTTCTCAGAAATCACTGAGAACGAAAACCAGTAATTTCGCAATTCATACATTTTTTAACTCAGTGGGATCCAAAAAAGATATAGGCCTTACCCACCACAATTTCAACATCAATTGTTTTTCCATTACTCTACTTTCTTTTTATGTATTGAGTGAGAACGTAAAAATTAAACAATACGAGAATGAGGTTTTTCCGGAATTAATCAACATTATATTAGGGTAAATTAATTTTTGTGGAAATATTGTGCAAGTCTTATTTCATGTCCTGAGAAATGCATTCATAGGTGTGAACAAAGGTGTTGGGTGGTAAGACAGCATCCTGTTTTCCAAAGCTCATCCGATGCAATTATCATAACAATCCTTAGGGACTTAATTTACTTTTGTGGAAAGAGCTCACGCATAGGAATATAAACAGCAGGACTAAGTGACACGCCATGTTACAGCGCTTAGAAAATTACTTGCAAACTCGAAAGATATTATTATAGCAACCTTATATTTAATTTTAAACAAAACAATGAACGGAAATTTTGAAGGAAACTTCAATCAATAAGCCACAAAAATACTACGACTATAGGGTGCTTTTTAGCTCTGTTTTAACCCTTAGTGTTCTTAGCCATAAGTGGACTCTTACGGTCTCTTCTTCATTCATCTTACTCCTTCACCATGCAGCCTTCTTCTCAGTGGGGCATCTATTCCGCCAGGTTGTTCCAGTGGCGGGAGTTGAGTGTTCATTTTTCCATGTTTCTGATTCTTATCTGGTCTGTCATCCCCTCTCTTGTTGGGGGTTTCTTCTATCTGGAGTACGATTTTACCTTAGTGACCGGTTTGACATTTTTCTAATAGGTTTATTATCTTCGCATTGTCGAGGAAATCTCGACGAAGCTGAGTTCTATCCAAATGATAGTCATCACGGAGTGTTGCTCAATTTTATCACCACGTTGAGTTGGCGTGTCATCCCGAACAAGCTTCTTATTTTCGATTTCTCTCTCCATGTTTTTCCAACCAAGCAGCTCGGAAAAGAATGGTCGAAAGGAGGGGCTCTGGCCGGGTAAGGGTAATTACTGTGAGAGGTTACCAAATACCCCACAGGCTCAGTTTGATACGATACCTTTCGTCCGGTGTCATACACCCCATTACCCCACTATGACGGGTCGCTTTAACTTAAAGGAGACGTTCGCCAAACTCTCCGCTAATATATACCATTAGGTAATAATGACAATTTAAAATATCAGTTTCTACAAACGAGCTCATTTATGTTAAGTTTCTCGCTCATTACTTCAGTATTTTTTAAACTTCAACAAGAAAGTTGTAAGTTTGCAGACGTATGTATGGATAATTTATTTCCTCGCATAGCACTCACTTAAGAATGCTTTCTACCACCGGTATAAAACAGCTGAACACTTACGTGTTCAAATATATGGTAAATATATTTATTATCTCAAACCACTTACTTCTGGCATCCTTACGATTATTTTTGACATAATGTATACAACGATAAATTTTGTAGGGTAGTCAAATGTATTAGTAGATATCAGAAAATCATAAATTAATCGACTGTTTACAATTATTTCAGCGTAAAGTATTTGTTTTTTTTTCTCCTATTCACATTAAAAAATCATTTCATAATATTAAGAATTAGAAATTTGCATTTTCTACAAATAATATTTTAGATATTTATGAACAAATTCCCGCATATCAGTTTATCTTTACATGTCTATAAAGTTTCCAAAAATATATATCAGTTTTGTCCTGGTAATACGCTTCCTTCACTGATTATGTTACTTGGTTCAGGTTCAAAAGTAAAGTTGAAATACAAATGTCTTATTCTCGACACACAAGTCACAAGACCATCTTTCACACAACGAAGCTCAAGTTGCGTTGATTGCAGCATGTCCGTAAGTCGATAATTCCAAAGAAAGTTCGTCTACACGAGAACAACATTAACTGCGAGATTCCACCAGACTCGAGAAAAGCAGATTATGATCGCGAGATGACTTAGAGGTCTAATTATCACAAGATAACATCGACAGTCTTTCAACACAAGGAAGATGAAGGGAGCACATATCGGAATGATTTTATTGACTATGTAAAGTGAAGATAATCGAGGAATGTTTAGGTTTGAATTTATATATTTTAATTTTATAAGTAACAACGTTTAGAATGATTTCAAGGACTTCAATGCAAAATTTGAGTCGTTTTATATTAGTATACGCAATAACACGATTACATTTTTTTATTATTTTAACTTGTACATGATGTAGAGAGAATTGACCAATAAAAACGTTTTCCTTTAACTATTTCCATTTGTCTTTCTCACGTTTGTAGTGTAGAGAAAATGTGGTTGGTCTTTCATGGAAATGTTACGTTTTCCTGAGCTTAAAAAACTAATATGATATCTGTCATAACGTCCTTAACGCACAGTGTGTCCAGTGTTAGATACAGCCCATTGGAATGACAGTGACGATTGGAATGATTTTGATGAATTGTGATTTGTGGGTATATTTTAGTAATATTTCAAAATCACTTTTTCATTTTATAAAATAAAATTTTATAGAATCTTTTAAGATAAAAGCTCAAAGTTCCGATTTTGTGATGACAAACGATTTAGCTATAATGATTTTGATAACAGTTTGCTAGAATATGAACTTTAAGGACCCCTCAAAAAAAGATTTGGTCCTCATCTTCTCAAAACAAATCATCGGGGATGGAATTTTTATTATAATGTATTAAAATATGACCTAACCGGTTCCTTCAAATTTGGGTGGAATATGAAATTTAAACCCGTCTGCAAAAATTCGCAAATAAAACAAACTACGGTTCAAGAATAATTTGCAAAAAATGTAAAACAGGATTTTAATTAAATTAGGGTAAGTTTATGGTAGAAACGAAAGACGTTCAAGTTATATTTTAAAATTTGATTACATATATTTGGCCAAGATAACGACGAATATTATTTTTATAGATAGGAATTTGAGAAAGTTAATGCAATATTTTTGCACAGTTTTTCTCTAAATAAATGTTTCTATTTTTGTTCCAATGTTTGCTCAAGTTTTACAAATTCACACGAGAACAAATACCAATCCTATTCCAATTATCTACCAAGATCAGAATCAATAAAGGAAACACAAATCGTTCCACAAACCACATTTTCTTCGATAAACTTATAAAGAAAACGCTACAATGAGATCAGTTTCATGACATGATGTAAATCGATGAATGTCAATCTTTATTAAAAGGTTCTGAAATCAATTCTGAGATAGTAATAACAGATTGCAATGTAGGACGTGAGAGAGAGAGGGAGGAAGTGAAGGGGCGTGGCTTGGCAAATTGCAAATTTTATAATTATACACTTCTCATCGACATAAACTGTTTATGTACGACAAAGAGCTATGTGAAAATTGTTGTTTAAAATTATCATTATCATTCTATGGGAAGCAATTGTATGACTTACGGAACTCAATGTGTGAAGGTTGCGGTGTTTAATGCTTCACAATAAATTGGTTTTGTTAACTTTCTCTGATTAACTGGTGGCTTTCTGTTGTGTTTTTGTTTCTAACTAATCTACCTGTATGACTTATCTTTATTGGTAATTATGATTACTAAAACGGGAGATGATTATAAAATATACTGTTTGAGTTATGGTATTTTAATGCGATGGCATTTATTTTAATTTTAAATGAACCTAATGATTATTTTTCAAAACTTCCAATATGTGCTGACTGTGAATTTTAACTTTGTGTTCTTTTTAGTTGCCTGTATTATCAGTTTGAGTTTTCTGTATTTTCTTTGTATTTTATCAGTATGCTCCTTATGATACTGTATGTACTATGGCGTACTTTAGTGATCCTTCTCCACGTTTTCTGTTTTCCTGGTTTTTTATTTGTGTTATGATTCAAGACGTTTCCTTGTGTATAATCTTCTATGTTGTATCTCTGTTTCTTATGATATCCTGTGTGTTTATTATGTGTTCCTTCTGTGTTGTCAGTTTTTTCCTGGTTTTCATCTGTGTAATCCTTATTGATTTCGGTGTTTTCTTGTACGTGTTCTTCTGTGTTATGTTTCCTTTTGTTATGTCGCTTTGTTTCTAATGACACTCTTTGTGTTTAGTATTAGTCCCTAGGTGTTCCTTTTGTATTCTGTGAACTTTCTGGGGTTTTGTCTGTTTGTTCCTTATGGTTCTCAGCGTTTCCCTCTGTGTTTACTATGTGTGTATTCTTCTGTGTTATATCTATCTGTTTATATGGTTTTCTGTATGTTCTTTATGTCTCCCTGTGTTTTGTGTACGATTCGTATCTGCGTCTCCTGTGTGTATCTTATGTGTTCTTTGTATTTTCCTTGTGTTTTGCCCGTTTTGACATCTTGTGTTTCTTATGTCTTTCTTTTTGAATTTTCTGTATATTCCTATATATAGAACATATACTTCTATATATGTTCCTTATAACCTTTCCTCATGTTCCTTTGTATTATTATTTATTTATTTCTCCATAAATAATTATTAGGTATATAAAAAATTTACAAATAAACAACAATTAAATAATAAATATCTTCTACAAAGCAAAAACTATTAAAAGCTCTATAATATAAACATAAAATATTATTTATTTATTTTTCATTTTTTTGTAAGTACATACACACCTACAAAATTACCTTAAATTAAATCAACACAAAATAAGTATAAATTGACTCTAAAAAATGAAATAAACAAAACCTAATTTATAAAATTAAATTACAAAATGGAATCACAAAATTTAATAGAAAAAAGCAAAATATAGTGAAATTAATTTGGTTAAAGTTATTATTTTGAATACATGTAAAAAAAATCATTGATATTTGCAGATATTATTTTAACATAGGGGTTTAACCTTAAGAAAAGAGAGAAAAATTTCATAGGTTAACAGATAAATGGAGAATATTTAATTTGTTTGATTGTATTTTGTAAACAAAATGTGTGGCCCAACTATATACGTGTATACTTTTGTTATTTTGCTTGTAAACTTAACTAGTATAAATTGAGACATCAGCTATAATGCTAAAACAAAGGTATATCGACTTTTTCCAAGTTCATGACCTACATTTTAATACTTTTGGGAAAAAAAATTTGATTGCCTACAGACCTTTAATGTTTTTAAACAGACCTTTAATGCATTTGGTAAATTTTTAATAATTTTGTAGCAATGGCGAAATTAAAATTTCTGAAATAAGTAATTTGGTTTTAGAACTGGATAATTATCTTTTGAGAGTAGGGACACTTTCTGAACATGCAATGCATTTGGTAAAGTTGTAATAACTCTAATACAACTTGTTATAGCACTTAGATTACTTTTTTTATTACAAAACAAAAGCTTTAGAAATTAATAGAAAAAATGGGAGGAACTTGGACCTCGTAGGGATTTACAATTTTCACTCAAAAATTTTAAAATATACAAAAATTATGATAAACATAAAATGTTATAAAACAAAAACTAATACTAAGCACTATAATATAACCTACTACAGTGCTTCTTTATTATTTAAAAAAAAATAGTAGAAATTAATTGAGAAAATGGGAGGTATTAGGTATTCCATTGGACCTTTCATGTTTCCTTCTTGCGTTCTCTATATTTTTCTTGTGTTTTAACTAAATATTCCTTTTCGTCTCTTTGTGATTACTTGTTTGTTTTCTTCCTAGTTTCTTCTATTTACTGTGAGTTTTCCTCGTGTTTTAGCTGTGTGTTCGTTCTGGGTTATTTGTATTTTCCTTGTGTTTGGTTTTCTATGTATTCATTATTGGTTTATGTTTTCCTCTTTGTTACTTTCTGTATTCTCAGAATGTTTCTTATGCGTGTCTTGTGCGTCTGCTATTTTTTACTTGTGTTTACCAATTGTAATTATTACCAATTGTACTTATTTTCCAATTGTTTTAACTTTGTTTTTCTATTGGTTTACTGTGTGTTCTGTATGCGGTATCCTGTTTCTGCTCAGTTATTCGCTGTCCCAATTAATTTTGCATAAAAGAAAAAAATTATTACCTTGGTCAATGTTTAAAATTCACATTTTTGCATAGTGTTAATTTATTGAAAGTCAGATTTTTAGATTTTTGGCGTTTAATTTCATGTACGAGTATTTTTGTATTTTATACTACGACAGTATATTCACTAAATTGATATGATTAATAATTTACGATTTCATTTTAATAAATATTAGTTGAAATATATTTAGAATTTTCTTTTAATCGACAAAATTCAAAACATCTCCAGTCTCTGTGACATACGGTACACCTAGATTCTCATTGTATATTTAACAAGGTGAGCAAAATACAGGTTGTTGGTGCGTAAATCATCTCACTAGAAATGCTAGTATGACTCAGGTGTTCGCTTAGCTTTAACAGATGTTGACTAATGGAATGCCGACTCATGGGACCTCGTGTCAATCATACTCTCGACCCTGTTCACAATCATATTTCTTCCGAGACAAAGTTCTCAGAACATTCGAGACAATGAGTTTCGGTAGCTTACAATCAAAATCTCTTTTTATTGTTTGTTGAGTTTTACATTTGTCAGTGTCTAAATGGATGACGGTCGAACAATACTACTGTAATCTTTCTTGTTTGCACCAAGACGCTTATCACATCACGGTTGTCTAGCACAAACAATTAACAACTGAACTTGTTTTTTAATGTTTGTGGTTTACTAGTTATATATGCTACTGTATCTCGTTGGAATATAGAAGTGTTTAAATACTCCGGTATGTACAGTGTGTTAAGCAAGTTTGAAAATAGTTTTGTGCAATGTTTGTATTTAGATCAAAAAGGCTATAAAATAAATGTTACGCCAATTACCATAGTTTTTAATGATATTAAAAAAAAAAATTCCTTCATAACTCGGAGATTAATAAAACTACAACATTGCATTCTCAAAATAATCATATCTGTGACTTATTTTTCAATTTAGCATAGAAAATCATTTTACTGTCATAAAAATTAGTTCACTTAAATGGGAAACACTGTGAGAAATTGAATTTTCCAAATTATGAAAGAAATACACTAATGTTGTTTGATAGTTTAAAAACTGCTAGCACATTTTAGTGGAAGTCCAGCTGAATAATTTTGTAAACTAGTATTAATTAATGTGTGATCATAGAAGCCGTTTGAGAGATCCAGATTATGCCTTATAGGTTATACGTAACTTACTTTAAAGAAGTGCAAAAACAAGGCACTTCTATTAAACTGAGTGTTTGTAGGCTAATAAATTTAGGTTAGATCTAGAGTTTCCAAAGAATAAGTTTAGGTATAATATGAATCGTAAATAGGCCAAATTGTAATAGCTGGTTTACTTTTTTGCTCGGTTGAATTATTGCCAGTCAAAAACTACTACTATTCAAAAGAACCCTAACTACTCTGACACTGACCCAATTCACTCCCCCCCCCCCAAATCTGACCCTGTTCAAACTATTGCTAATTAAAACAACCCTAACTGCTCTGACACTGTATCAAACAGGGCTTCGTTAAATTTTACTGCCTAACAATACAAACTTAGGCAATTGAATCTGTAATATATTTTATTAATAAAATGAAGATTTAAATATTAAGTCTTACCTGCTAGTAAATCCAGGATGCTCGGGTGCAACTTCATTCCTATTGTAGTTTATATACGATCCTCCACTTTAATCTTGTTGCCTTTGTAAGATGATGGATTGCTTGATTTTCTCTTGCGAGGACTAGGAATTATAGGATATTCTTCCATTATAAGTTTTTTTAGTTAACAACTAATTAAACCAATACAACACACATATGCACTAGGAATCAACAACACAGCACTGAAGTTTGGAGGTTATGTCCAAGTCAATAAAATAACAGCTGACTGCACATCACACCAACTCTAAGCTAGAGATTTTTTTAGAAAGGTGTATGTGGAGCACACACGCCATTTTAAATGAAACCAGAAATTTCAAGTAAGATTTTACCATGGAAACAATGACCGTACAGATGCCTTTTTAAAGGAAACTGAAAGATCTATCCTTCAGGAATGTAAAACACAAAAAAAGAAAATGTCAAAAAAATGGCTCATACGCCCTTTTAAAGAATACAATAAACATTAATGATATTATTTTCACCAAGACGTCGTAAGTCGTAATTTTTAGTTGAAATTAACAAAGACTAGTGATAAAATTGTGTTCAGATGTCAAAATAGGGTTCATCAACTTCTGTTCGTAAGTAGAAAAAGTTAAATTTACTGAATTTCCATTTTGAAATGTTTATTTTGACTATGTTTAGCCTATCAAAAATAACAAAGAAACAATAAAAAGTAATGTGTTCAATCAAAACTAGTACAAAATCAAAAATAAATTGTTCAAAAATACACCTATTATATTATATTTATAAAGTAGGCATATGGGTAGAAAATGTTATAAACGGACAACTACTGTATAACAAACACACAGAACACAATTCTCATAAAAAAATACGCCTAAATATCAGACGCGTTTCAACGACAAGGTCGTTCTCTTCAGTGATACACCAGCTACACCAACCAAACCAAAACAGTTGTGGTTTGGTTGGTGTAGCTGGTGTATCACTGAAGAGGACGACCTTGTCGTTGAAACGCGTCTGATACTTAGGCGTATTTTTTTTTATGAGAATTGTGTTCTGTGTGTTTGTTATACTGTATAGTTTTTTCTCATAAGTCAAGCTCAACATTTAATATGGACAACTAACTGCTTTCTTACTTCAATTTAATATTTGTTTTATTTGAGATTGTGTATCAATGATCGAAATAATGAATGAGCTAATTTTCGTGAGATGTTACAAGAAGTTTATTTATGTTACAAAAAAAATTGTACAATAAAAATCATTATTGTAACATAAATTGTAACATTACGGAAATATTTTGTTTTCGATTACAAATTTAATTAGTTCTGAATAGCCCTCTGATAATGTTTTTCTTTTTTATTTTCAATTACGAAGTAAAATATTGTAACTACAAAAATATTTTGATATTGGTTCTCAAATATTTGCGCCACTTAGTAACGTATTTAGTCCAATTAAAAAAAATAGACTGTCTTTGGAATTTTCCTCAAATAATTTTTGAAGGTCGTCCGATGAAATGAATATTTGAAACTTCGATGCAGGTTGAGTATTATTGCAATTACTCAGTTTTGTAGCAAGTCGCGTAAGCGTTAGAGATGTAAATATTAAGATGGAAAATGATTGTTACGTATTATATGGAACCGAGTAATTCGAATGGTTGAACATTATCCAGTTTTCAAATCGACATTTGGCATTTTGTGTTGTCTGTTTGTTTGTGTGTTTGCTGCTCATTTACAGTCAATCGCGTTATCAATCGGAATTAAAATAAGGAATAAGGTTCTTTGGAATTAGGCTGAATGATGTATGTACAAAGATATTTTCTGTTTTAAAATTAGGGCCACTCCAAACAATAACTTACTGGGCGGATTGAATGCATGTTCGCTGATGCTACGACTAGAGATACTGTTGTGCTCCGAAGTATTAAATACAATAGTGTGAAATAGACGTAAAGAGCAGATGTATTTAAATTTAAAATTTAATTTAGCTTCGCAGGATGATTTAGTTTTATTAATAAACAAAAAACGCTATAGCTTGTAGTTTTTTATATTTTTATTTATATGAATTAAAACCTTTGTAATTTCATAAGGTTACAAAAGTGTCATTGTAAGACATTGTGTCGGATGTATAGATGAAATTGTATGCAGTAAAAATATTTAAAATGGTTTCAAAATATTTGATATTAAAAAAATTACTAATTTATTTATTTTCTATTATATATATATATTATTATTATTACTTTGTTATAGTAATAATGAACACTGATTAAAAAAACATTATTACAAACATTTCTGAAGCTCTAAATACCTCTCTTTACTTAGGGAAAAAAATAAGGCAGTTAATTACGGTTATATTTTGTTTTGTCCATGTTATATTTATAATTTAATATTATAATACTTTTAATAATTAATTCTCTGAAAATATTTTGAGTGTGTTTTTTATCCGGATTTTTTAAAACATTATGTTACTTCAAATATTTAAACGTGTACATGTGTAAGAATATCAAATTCAATTATATATTTTAGTTATTTGATGATTGAAAATAACACTTTTCCTTACTTATACTTATGAAAAAATTTAAAACAATGATTTCCAGTGAGTTCATATTTTATATAAACTACAACTTAATAGTATCTAATGGATTTAATGCATACAATATAAATATAGATTAATTAAAGCTAATAGAATATCATCCCTAACAGAGTAAAATGTTTAATTTAACTTTGTTTGAAATTTGGACGGGGGGGGGGAGGGGCTGCAGTACCATGACGCACAATCTGTACCTCCAAACTCTGCTGTCATTATTAACTTTAACATATCGTTGAACTAATTTAATCGGTTATTACAATGTAACTGTCTTATTCAAGCCACTAACATATTATATTCAGTTAGAGAATTACGTGGCGTGAAAGTGACATTCAAGTCTATTTCAATTACACTTGTTAATTATTGTTTGCAACGCGATGTTTAAAATAAAAGTGTCTGAAAAAAGTGGAATGAAAGAGATTATATTAAAAAAAAAGGAAAAGAGAACATTGTCTGTATTTGTGTGCTAATGTGAATGAGGTCCGTGGCAATTAATAAAGAATAATTGCAACCTAATTTGGCGAATACATCGTGACAATAGACGCAGGTCTCACGGTTTATAATAAAGGTCAAACAGCTTCTGAAGTAGGTCGTACAGTGAAATACACTTCACTGACTAATGTTAGGCTTATATTATTTGCTTTTGTGTCTAGACTTTCTGTAGGATTTCCGTCCTTACTGGTACGAAATATATAATTACTTAATCATTATTAATGAAAATGGAAGTTTAACGGTACATGGACCATTCGCGGTACTAATCCAACCCAAGACTGAAGTGAAATCCATCATTTACACAGTTTTACTGTATTTCGAGAGTACAATAGAAAAGTGTTAATTTATATTATTCTTGGAATTAGACAGTTACTCCTAAACCTATTTCCCAAAATCGCCAATCCCGAGCATCTACAATACTGATTCTGCTGTACATTCCCTCCACTGTTCCAAATTATGGACTTCCCACGCTTTCTTCTATTTAGAGGTTTTCTTAAATTCTTTTGGGTCATATTTCCTTTACTACTTTTACTTCATGGCGCTACTGCCCTTGAAGAGCCTCGAACTTCCACATTCTCGCCGGACTCCAGTTTCTGATTCCAATTTCAAATAACTTTCCACTCTTCTCGATATCGTTTACTTAATCTCACGAGATTTTCCTTGAGCTACATCATTTACCAGCCTCTTCACTATCCTCCCTTCCTGTATTCTATCTATGTGTCTCAATCATTCCAGCTTCTTCTTTCAGTTTCTGGTATCAGGTCTATGTTTTTAAACACAAGTGCTAATAATTCTCCAATTACCCATATCTTCAACTTCCATATTCTCAGCTTATTTTCTTCTTAGTGTCCATGTTTTTTATCCATATAAAATAACGGGACTCTCAACATCACTCGGTATATTTCACTTTTAATTTTATAATCGTCTTAAATAATGCTTGTAGTACATAATAGTAACAATTTCCGGCATTAAATCGATCGTAATATCAGTTAGTATGTCTTATTCCGAGTGAATTGCTCCTACATACTTCAAATCATTTACTCTCTGGAGTTCTTTCTCATGGCTTGCTAAGGTATTTACATCTCTATAAATACAGAAAAAACTCGAACACAAGATCTCACAAAAATTACGTTTACTTAATCAAACGCGTTTCAACGACAAAGTCGTCATCCTCAGTGATACTTGAGCTTCAATAACTATACTATAACTCACATTTATATAACATTTATATGTAAAGTCAAGATCAATATTTATTTATTTCTCTATAAACTACTTTCGTTCTTGTATCTGGTTTTTCCTTAATTTATTTCAATCCCTATCTGTTCGGAGTTCTAATTTAGATGTTCTATAAATTATACTAATTCTCCATAAGACCAATAACCAGCATAACATTGTATGCACTGCAAAGATATATTGTTATTGTACATGTGATTAGCTGGATTGACGTTCAATTTCTTCATAACTGCATCCAAGCTAATGTTAAACAACGTTGTTGACAAAATATCCTCTTTATCTGAGACTCTAACAACAAATCCCTGGACAATTTATACTCTGCTGGGATAATAAATTTGTCTAGTGTGTCCATCTTTCTTTGGCATTCTTAAAATTCTTAAACCAATTTAATTGTTATTTTTTAATATTATGTCAAAAAGGTTTTGGTTCACTTCTGAATCCTCATTATTATTGATTTTTTTCTTTTCTTTTTTTTCAGTTCTAGATGTTCTATATTTCTTACACTAAATCACTCGTTTTTACAGAAAGTAGTCTCAAATTACTTGCCGGTTTATTAATCGTCAAAAATTTTGACCTCCGTTATTTGTCTTAATTTCACTTTACATATCCTCAGAAAACCAAAAGACATGTCGTCAAACTGTCATCGATGTTTTTGTAGTCGGTACGTAAGCACTATAGCGGCGAAAATAAATATAAGAATTATTACAGGGGAGTATAGTGTGGTAAAAATCGATTTTAAAATACCAAAATGTCTGCCATTTTCTTTATATTTTGTATGTAATTCAATTTGTAACATAGAAAATTTGATAAAAAATTCAGATTCAATTCTGGATGTAATGATATTAACAATATATCTATACAAAGTTATTGTGAAAATGGAATTTCATACCATTACTTCCCAAGAAGATATGATATTGTATAGTTACGAGATCCAGAAGCGATTCACCAACACGAGCGAAGCAAGTGGACTTTTCTTCTTAGATGAACAACTTCGGGACTCGTCAGGGCCGAGACAATAACATGAGCGAAGCGAATGGAAACGATAATAAAATGTCCTCGGTTATCATTGTTTTATAAAAAAAAAGGAAAAGAAAGACTACTAGCACTGGAATATTCTAATGGTGTCGGAGTCGGAAAAGAACAAGTGTTGGTCAAGAGAGGGATCTTACCCAAGACTACGTGAAAAAAAGTGTAGATCCAGCTAGGTCCCCTGGGGATTGCCAAACCCGTACTCACTTAATTAAGCTTCTTAGGGTGTTTTGAGGTTATAAGCATCAAAAGATATGCAGTATTAGTTGTCGCTGTATTTTCCATCTTGAACTTGATTGTAATTGCTAATTTTGTATAAAAATTTTCAAACACTTCTTTACACGAGTTACCAAATCCAATCTTTCCTCTTCATTATTATTCCTACTAACTGGCAGAATTAAGCTATAGAACGTTGCTTACGTTGTTCGCATGTTAGTGTTGTTTCGACAGATGGTATCGATGCGAGGGAGAACGATTATCGTTTCACACAAGAGCAACTCACGGGCGCTAATTATCGAAACAAGGGCCCGTTTTAGTTGAAGAATGCAAAGAGTACGTAAAGTAAAAATGCAGTTAACCTTTACCTCGACCCCCAATTACAGAACGAAGGCTGACGGCAGTCATCTTATACTTATCTGGCTTTAGTTCAATTAATTCCATCAAAATTGAGTTCTTGGTGTTGAGATATTGTGAGAATTCAAGGACGAAATCGCAACCACATTCATAAACAAGCTTCGTATCTAACGAAGGGGGGGGGGGAGTGATTAACGAGTTTGTATTCGAAAATTTACAAATATTAAAGGTAAACGATTTAAAGGATTTTGCATATTTAGTGGTGATAACTGTTAGAATGAAATTTAAAACAGACGAGTTGGAAGCGCATATGTTATCTGCATTTTTGTTTGACATAATGGTTTAAATATAACCTCAAGTTCATAACATGGAATGAACTGTTAAATGAAATCATACGATGGTATGGCGTTAAGGCTATATTTTAAAATATATTCAAAACAAATATAAAAAAACCTTTAAAAAATTTTCACAATGGTCTAGGCGAAACATAATTAGAGTTGAATTATTAAAACTGGTGGACCTAATCATCTGATAAGTGTGTATCATTTATGTTGCTATGGTAAATAAGTTTTTTTGTAAACTCACATAACAGATGTAGTACTAATTACATCAAGAAAAGAAGTAGATGTGGTCATTATGGTACCTACCCAGACCCACCGTACAATGTAATAACAGTAGATCCTCTAAATGTAGTATCCAAAAGTTAGTGTCTTGGGCCTTGTAAGAAATGTTCAATTGTATTGGTAAGTTTGTTTAAAACGTGTTCTTATCATAATATTTGTGGCTACTTACGTAAAGACGACAGTTTCATCGGGTGACGTTATGACGAAAATAACTTTTTGGTTTCCTGAGGCCCGATTCGTGAAGATCAGTTAAAAAATGGAAGTTGAAAGTTTTACCAAACTTCGTAATCTATGTTAATAAAGGGAATGCTGACATTTCGGTGAATAAAGAGTTTTATTTAAAAAATACAATAGTTTGTGAATAATAATAAAGTAGATCACCGTAAATCCTATCTCAATTAATTGTGTACAAATATTTGTCAATATATATATATATATATATATATATATATATATATATATATATATATATATATATATGCTAATAAAACAAAAAAACTAACAGGGTTTTTTAATGCTATATTAGTGATATAGTTTATTCAGGGATTTAGGATCATTTGTGTGTGTGTGTATATTTATATATAATATTACATGTCGTGTCTAGTTTGGATAGACTCTCATTATCGAGTGAATAAAGCTGGAATATCGTAAAGCATGGAAAAAATTTGTTGATACTCCTGTATGCTTCGATTGACGTTTACTTGTTTCGCTCCTCTCAAATACTCATCCAAAATGTGTGTTTATTGATTGATTAAAATTTATTTTATACCGACGAAAGTTTGTTTAAGTTTTTTCCTTAACAATTACTTTGGTTATTAAACTTCACATTTCACTAAAATTGAATCGAAATTGCTAGGACGTTTTCTTTAAAAATGATGCCTCTAGAAAAGAGTGCAACAGAATTTTAATACATTTTTAAGGTTAGTTTCTGAAATTACACTTTCAGGGAGATCAACTTGTTTCGATTGGGACAAAATATAATAAGAATTATGATAAAATAAAACTTTTTATTTTTTCACATACAATTTTGTTTCCTTTTACTAGCTTTAGCAAATTGGTTGGTTCGTAAACTTTCACATTTCACCAAAATTTGATCAGTTAGACAGATTTTGAAACTAAGTGCTATATTAATTTTTATTTTCTTTGGTTTTGAGTTTGTTTTGCGTATGTGAGAAATTTAGTACAATAAATATATTGTATGAGTACGATATAATATGGGGGATTTATGCAAATTATTTTAATTTTCTCCGCGCAATCTGTCCACAAATTTGATTAGAAAATTATTTCCCGAGTAATAAACTAGAAAGTAAATTCGTGACACTAGTTTATGTATCACATTTTGACTTGTTTCTCCGTTAACCCAACAGTTGACCTTCCTCTTCAAACCTTTGACCTTCCGATCTGGAAATAAATTCCCGTAATTTAAGTGAAAGCCACTTGTACACCTTTAACCTTTGGTGAGAGATGGGATGCTACCTAGGCTTGTCATGGTCAGCTACGAGTATGTTGTGATTGCGGATACCATTGTTTTGCTCATGTACAACATGGCTTCTGGTTTTACTTCATACTTAGCATGCACCTGATTCCGTTACATGATAGAAAGTATATGCATTTATGTATTTATAGATACAGTTGTTTGTCGTTCTCAACTTTAGTAATAATTTAAGCATATTACAAAGTTTTTTTTTAACAACTGGTAAATTTGACTGAAAATTCAGTTACTAATTATGATGTTTTTTTTTTTTTTCATAAATTTAACTTTATATAGTTAATTTTTTTCCATATCTCTATTTTTTAGTGTATAAATTACAAATATTGTGTTATCTGGTTTGAAGTTTTTTGGGTAGTGTTGTTTTATTGATATTAGTGATATAGTTTATTCAGGGATTTGCTATCATTTGTGTATATATAAAAAATATTACATGTCGTGTTTAGTTTGGATCGACTCTCATTATCGAGTGAAAAAGCTAGAACATGACAAAACATGAAAACGTAGCCTAAGATTCTGATGGGAAGTGAAACTTGTAATGTAAGAAAGGAGGAACCCTAATACAAAACTAGGTCTCAGCGGTAAAAATACAGCCTACATAAAAACGTTATAAAAAAACAAGTCTTCAGAATTACACAGTAACACAAGAAATAACAATCACCAAGTTGAATCACATTGATTAACTAAAATAAAGAAGTATTTCATTGCCAACGAGGTATGAACGTATGGGTTTTATAAGAGTGAACAACCTTTTGTTCCTTCTCTTAAAATTTTAAAGTATGACCTTTATGTCAACTCTTGCGGTGAGTTAACCAGAAAAATGTCAACCTTACGTAAAGTAGTGGGATTTTTATTTTCAATTTTTAATTCAGTTTTATTAGAGAAGACCTTATATCTATACTGGTTTGTCTGAAAATATTGTCTGTTAGGTTTATGTATGAGGCTTCAATTATGTTTCGTTTATATACATTTTTTAACGGTGCATTATCTTTGCCTTTCCTCAATACCATTTATAAGTATGTTTGGTTATTTTCGATTTATCTGCTATGCGTAATTGTTTTTTATGTGTCCAATCCTTATATTTAGAAGTCTATTCTTTCTCCAATTTACCGCTTATCACATTCACATTTAATACAATTTTTAATGAGGGTCACTTTAAAATTATTGAAAACGTGAATATTATAGGTGTTATCTATTTTTTAGCAACGCGCCAAATTTTTTTAATAGATTCAAAATATAAGAGATCGTTATAAGCAATAAGGAATTAACTATTCTAATGATTACTTTAAAATAATATGAACAATCTATCGTTACATCCAGTAACCTCAAAACCAAACGAATATTATTCAATGACTTGTAAATCCTACCTTGTTTGCTATATTTGACTAAACGGTCGGTTACTACGATTACTAGAAATGATTTTATTTCAACGTAATGTTATATTGTAACATTTTTTAAAGAAAAAAGTGTTTATTAATAGATCAAGATGTAAAGCTGCTCAGTTGTGTCTTGTACTATTTGTAACTAACGACGAAGACTTACTTATTCGTTGAAATTCCGTCTTGTTTTTTGTGTATGGAATTTGACTTACTTATGTACTGTCTGTCACTGAGCACAAGACCTCCACGAAATACCATCATCTGACCCTGTCTTGGATCGAAGTTTTGTTAAGTTTCATTTCTAGTGAAATGGATGCTTCTATCCATTTTGGGCCATGATGTTTTCTGCGCCGTTAACTCCCTTAACCTTCGAAGATGTCTTTTCTACCCCACAAGGCAGCCATTTCTCACTTTACCCTATGAATCTTCCGCTATCTTTCATAACAAATCTCTTCTCTGCTGAAATATTGTTCAAGTTTTAGTTATAAACTTAGAAGGGGTTCTTTCTGACTGCTATCACCCACAGGCAGGTGTATCCTGGTGTTTTACCAACTGAAAATGATTGTTTCTTTTAAGTTTTTAATTGTTTCGACAGTCAATAATTTTTGATCTCTTAACTCTAAAAATAAACATTTAAAAATATATTTTTCAATATTACCAAATTACCTCAGAATCTACTGTGATTTGCAATTGGTATGTATGTTTAACAGTTTTTAAATACTCTAATATTATTCACATTATTAACTTGGTTATTTAATATATTACAAATCATCTTTTATTTTCATGTTTACAAGATTGGATCTTTCATAACCTATATTAATGAGTTTTAGACGTATTAAGTTATTTGCAAACATTTATGCATAATTTGACTTTTATCCATCGTGAACATTACATCTTAATGTTTAAAATTTCATGCATATGTTAAGATTCTTTGTAAGAGATTAAGCTTTCCACTGAGTATCTGTAGTTATTAGGCCTACACCCTCTATGTTACATATTATATAACTTAAAGAATATGTAAAGGAACACACACAAATGGAGTAGATTACACGGGCCGAAAAGAAAAATGTCCATAGTTTCAAAAACTCTGATAATATCTGCGGACAGAACATCATGTTTTAAGTTTTGACATAAAAACTCTGGGGGGGGGGTTGAATTTTAAGATTCATAAAAAATCTCAAAATAACACTTGTTGGTACAACATAAACAAATATTTGTTTGAGTTATTAAAAATTGGTAAATATTACAAAAATTCGTAAATTTGCGACTAATTCTTAAACACCCGTAGCTGTTAAAAAAAAAAATAATAATAAAAAAAAAAAAAAAAAAAAAAATTACAAAAATTAACGTGAGATATCAAAACTCAAACAAATTAAATAGTTCTGATCAAATCCTTAAGAAACAAAGTTTAATAAAAATGTCACAAATAAGGAAGGTAACCTTTGGAAAACGGGTATATTTTCTCAGGACTTAAAACGTGGAGATGTAAAAAACGTGATATTGGAATTTTCGGAGCATAATAATTCCTCCTTACTAGGTAATTGAAAAGTAAAGGGAAGTTTATAGTCAGATATAGACTTGTGTGAACCCGGTGATGGTCTTCGAAAATAGCATTAATTTAAATAGGTCGTTTACACTTACTCCAGATAATGGAGGTTGATTCATTCATGGAGACCCAACTCGAACATCGCTTCGGAAACATCGGCTTCTAAGGATATCAGTTAATAATGTTCTGTCACAGTAGTTGTAAAATCACCATTACCCTTAACTGATTATTGGTTGCACTAAATTTATCAGTGTAAGAACGCTTACTTGAATTTAAAAGTAATTCTCTCTGTTTTCGCTAGCGACTAGTTTCAGTTAATTCTGATACAATAGCTATTATTAATATCCAACAGTGATTCACGCAGTGTTTATTTGACTTTTGTTATTATGACATCGTGAATTGAATGAATATTGTAATTGTAATTCTCAGTGTGTTCTCTCGTTCTCTCTGTCACCTCATGCAGTGTTATTGTTTTAGGTTCCTTTAAGCCTTCTTGAATTTATTCTAGTTTCAAAGTTAATTGATAACGATGGATTATTTACATTATTGATTTGTTTTAATCGACCGTTTACTATTATTATTCCGATCCCACAAAATGCCTATTATTTAGTTGACCGCTTGTTTGGCAATCCTTATGTAGTGTGGCTCTGCGACTTGTGGTATTCCTGATCACTTTTCACTGTTCAGGCCTAGACCTGAGTACCTTTCTTAGTTTTAGTTCTACGTCTTGTCTGTGGTTTTAGTTTACAACTTGGTCCTAGGCTGTGTTGGGGTGTTTTTTTACTTTTATCATGTTGTAGGTGTATCGATTGATAACGGGAGGTGATTTATACTCTGAAACGTTGTGTATTAGTTTTTATACACACCATATTTTTGAAATTATTATAAATTTTTACTTTTTAATAATAAGAAATTGTAAAAAAGAATATGTCAAGTAAACAAAATATGCAAACACATTCACTTATGTCATGCATCTTCACTTTTCACAAAAATACTAACAAAGTCGATTGAGCCAATTTTGATAAATTACGACTTTTGGACCACCATGGCCGATTTATTGGTTTTATACCGATAATTCAAGAACCGGTATTTTTGGAGAGTGGTGACCAATATGATTGTTTGGCTCTTTAGAGGCTTCACTCTTTTTATAACCGCTTTGGAAAATGTAATTTTGTGTGTTTTCTTATGAGAGGTACCTCCAAATTTTTAGTGACCTCAAACGGCATCGATTTTTTAATCAATTACATAATTTCCTCTATACTAGTTATATATGAAATTAAAAGAAACTGGATCTGGAATATTTTCACTCCAGATACACCACTTATTTCCATTTGAAATTTGTGTAAGCAAAAAATTTTATACAAAACTTCAACGTTTAACGTGACATTATATCAATGCATCCAACAGTTTTTTCACAAAATCATGGTCACTTATTGTCAATACTTTACGGTTTAACAGTAGCGAATCACATAGCCTAAATCACTGTTTTCAAGCTTTACAATAATTGCTGTAGTATGTAGTAATTACTACTTCCATCATTAATATAAAACCACCATGACGTGTTCAGTATCAGATACTAACTCGCATGGTTAGATGGAGATGACAGGCTTAGGTAGACTTTGGAAGTCCGGCCCAAAAGAAATAAAATAATAGAACTGTCCACAATAACAGTCGTGTCGGTTGAAGTCAGAGAGCGAGTTAAACAGAACTGTCCAGTATCATCTGTGGCATGATGAATACGGTTGAGTGAACTCCTGAATAATTGGAAAAGCTTCTTCTATCTGGCTACTCACATTCGTATTTGAAATGGAAGAATAGAACAGAATGCAATGCGTGACGATTCACGTACTCCATTGTGTCCGGAGACACTCTCACAGAGTTAAATTGTTTTAACCATGACTTTATCCAAGGCTAAATATGTTTTAATGCTTTAATCAAGTAGAACCGAAGATTTCATTTCATCTGGCTTTGAACTTAACATTGTGCTTTTGGATTATGAAGAAAACATTTTATGATGGTTACTCCATTAAGTTAGTTGTAATATTTGGTTAGATGTAAATATTCTATCCTAAATATTGTCAGTTTTATTTTGGTTTTGTAGTTATTGGGTAATTATGTATTGCTCTACAAGTCTTGGGTTAGATCCCTACCCAATTCTTGGGTCTCTATAATGACTTTTTTGGTTAGTAAGTTTGCTTAGTTGTTTGTAAATCTGAACCTAAATTACCAAATTTAAACAAAATTGAAAACTATTCATATTTTTGAAAATAGGCAGCAAATTTGAAATTTATTTAAAGATTTTATCAAGTTAGAAAGTTTATCCAATTATAAACAAAACAAAGACGACATACAGACGATACAACGAGATGGAATATGACCATCTTTGACATCGGAATGGAGCTGAGTCAATGTCTTAATCAGCAGTAGTAGTTCTGACAGTTCTCCCGCCTCCAATTTCCCCTAACGAGCATTATGAAAGTCCACACTACGCCTTACGGACTGTACTATTCACTCTTGAGTCAAAACGTGATCAATTTTTCTATAAATAGACGCCGAAACCAGCTCTCTTAGTAGTCTGAATACATTTATATGAATTTACAAAGTTGTAATGACATTTTTGAACCACCCTGCAGATGAAGATTTTTAAGTGTCACAAATAGAACTATCGTTGTAGGTCCTACAGGTAAACATTTATTTTCGAAAAAGTATATTTACTAATTTCTAATATACCGTTATTTTTTAATTTAACCAATATATTGTAACAACAAATCGATTCGTAAAACTCATTTATTTAATATACGAGAAAAATCGGACAGAAATTGGAATCTCTCGAGTGTATATTAACACATTTCCAAAAATTGAACCTACAGTGTTTAAATTGGTTGGATATTTCGGTAAGGAAGGGGACTGTTTTCGCAAAAAAAAATCAAAATTGCTAGGATTTTTATATTCGAAATATATTATTTAAAAGTGCTTTGAATCAGAAAGAAACTGATCGATGTAACTGTCTCAAATCTTATTACTTTCTTATGGAAATTTAGCGGGAATTTGTTCATAAACTATTTCTATAAAACACAAATTTTAAATTGTCAATGTTATTACTGTTTATTTAAACAGGAAGAAACATAGGCTACCAATTCGCTACCATACCTGAAGTTATAGAAAACGTCAATCGTAACATAATATTTAAGTTTTCTTCAACATTTGTCTTTGCGTATATGTGACTTAAATTTAAAAAAAATTGTCAGAAATAAGATCCTAAAATAGTGTTTGGAAGTGACTTTCCCGGCACTGTAGCATGGAACAGTTTTTTTTGTTTTGTATAATTGTGTTATTGCACATCATAAAGTCGTTTACATAAAATTATAACAAAACTCGTGCACTAATTACTTGAACGCAAATAAAACCAAATTATTATCTCGTAAAAGGGGTAAGTCATCCATCATTCTTAGTTAGAAACTACCCTTCTTATGCATGAAAGGGTGCACAACTTTAAGTCATTAACTAACTACTTTGTTCTCCTGATAACTACAGTTTGGTAATTCATTTTAAATTTAAAGTATTTGTCATCTGTATATGAAACCTAACGGTGCAAGTAATTACATGTAATTTAGAAATGTCGCAAGGAATTTACAATGAATATCCTGTTTGTGATTGATTAATGAAATCGCGCATAAACTTACTTAGTTGCATATAAACAAACGCACAAAATAACATTTGTAGTTTCTTGTTCTTGATAGAGTAGAACGCCACCGCGTTTCTAAATACAATGTCAACTCGCGCATCTTTTTCACATATGTTTATGTTTAAATTAAATTTTTCTTTCTCACATTCATAGAGATAGGTCAAAAAATGAATAATGAGTATATAACGTATTTCCGTCTTGAGGTCCTTTGAACCCACATAAGGCTAAATATTGTCTGTTTATATATTAGGTATTTTATAACAGCTCCATCCCTCAGGGACTAAATATGGCGAGTACAGACGTGGTAATCCCGAGGTACCTAGCTAGTTCTATCCTTTTTCATGTAGTCTTAGATTAGATTCCTCTCTTTCATATTTCCTATCTTGTCTTTCTTAACCAACTCTTGTTCTCTTCTGACCCTGACACAATTAGAGTATACGAGAGTTAGTGGTCTTTATTGTGTGTTCTTTTCTTCACTAGGCGATGACGACCGAAAGGTTTTTCGCCTTTAAACAACAAGAAATATTATATATAACAGCTCCACTGGCAGTTTTTCGGATTTTCCCAATAACTCTTAAACCAACATTTTTGAAAACATGGTGATCAATCAGTTTTATTACAGATAGAGTGTACATTTCATTAAACTATGATGACAATATAATTTTAGTGTATTTTACTTTTGTTTGGTACACCAATGTTTTAATTATGCAAATTATTTTACGTGTTTAAACAGAAAATTTCTATATACTAATTTTACGTAAAAAATCGTGGACAAATTTTTAAGAAACTGTTTCTGACTGACCCACATATAGGCCTACGTTTAGTTAAAATGTTATGTCACAATTTTCTTCTTAACTTTGAAGGGCCAAAACAAATATTAAAACAAATCTTTATATACGGAGTAGGCCTAAACAAGGAAATAACATGTGGATACATATTGCACTAACTTTCTCTCACACACAACACAAAAATCAATGACCAAGAAAACAAAAAAGTACTCGTCTATTTCTGTCTCGTGATATCGGTTAAAAATGAAAATTCACTATGCAACGACCAACAAGCTTTACAGTAAGTCTATTACCTAAAATTCAGCCGATGATATGTCGATAAAATTTTAGTGAATAGTAAAAGTTTATTACACAGTAAATCGAAACAAAACGAATTAAACCAATTTAGATTTTTTTCTGAGTTTTCCCCGTTTATTCACTAGCGCTAAATTCCTTTTATCTGTGGCGTGGAAAATAAGTTTGGATTATAAAGTGATTTTCGCTTTTCAGCGATAACTCCAAAACTTGCAGTTTTGGGAGATGACAACCAGTACGCTTTATTTGCGCACTTACAAAAGCGATATTTTAACAAGATCTAATCAAAATTGTTATATCCTATTTTGAGAAAATCGAAATTTGTTATTTCCTTCTTATATAAAACAAACTCTGCACTTGTTTCATGTAGGATCTATTTTCGAATAGAATATTGTTGTGGAGGCACGTATACGAAAATTTAAATATAACAATAAAAACGCATTATACTTTAAAAATTACAAAACTGAACATTTCCCTCTCTCTTTAAATTGAGTTGCCATTACAGTATATCTATGTTTTAAAAATTGTAAGGTTATTTCTCTGACGGAGTGGAAATAGGTCGATGAATCGATTGGACTTTAAAAAAAATTGAAGTCTAATATTGATTATGATGTGCCAAAACTATTTAAAAAAGCTTTAAATATTTTTAGCTTTACACTGCTTGTGGTTTCATAATAGATTGCCAAGTAATATGACGAATGACAACTTCATTATAAAAATATTGTGGTTTGATCGTGTGATTGATAATTGTTTTATGTTTTAATTTATTTTCGGATATTTGATTTTTAACGAAAAAAAATAAGTTGATAGGGCCATCATAGTACTTACCCAAACCTATCATACAATGTAATGTCAAAAGTTAGTCTCTTAAACGTTTTAGTTAAATTGTATTACTTTATCAAGGAATCTTGCCCTGTAGTGTAAGTTTATTTAAAACAGTTGATACTCATATTTTTTATAATTCACTACTTTTTTGACGTTACCTCGGCCCTATTAGGCCTGTATATGTGGCTGTTACCAAAAAGCCACGAATTTTTCGGTCCATCTGAAATTACCAAATAGCCACGATCATTAGTGAGGATTAAGAAGGGTCATCTCGCAAGGAACGAAATGTCCAAAAAGCCACGATCGAACCTTTAGTAGGAAGTATGCTTGTAGTGCCGAAAGAGTATATTCTATAAATATTAGTATCTATTTTTGTTGTAGCTTTCTCTATATATATGTAGAGATATATATATATATATCCCGACACGGATATATGATTTATTCATCATTTTTCCTGTAAAATAAGGTTTCAAAATTGATTTTTGAAGATCACTGTTTTCAAATTATCGTAGTTTTTGGATATTTCGAAGTACGTAAAAGTCGAAAATAGGGTAATTTTTTTTTTAAAATGTCTGGGACTGGCGAACCTTTAGTACGAAGTATGCTTGTAGTGCCTGTAGTATGCTTGTATCATAAAAAATAAACTTTTATTTTACAAACTACTAAGTGTAGTAGTAAATGGTTTATGTCATAGGTAATTATCAATTCCCTTTTTCCCAGAGGTGGTGCCGGCTACCTGGCTGAGCCGTCGTGGCTTTTCGGACATTTCAGCGCTGGCAAACGAACCCTTCTTAATCCCCTCTAATGATCGTGGCTATTCGGTAGGGTCAGAGCGGCCCAAAAATTCGTGGCTTTTTGGTAGTTCCCGTATATGTAGACTATAATATATTAAACAGACTCGTTTGTGCCTAGCCTACTAGTGATTTACATAATTATGAAGTTCAGAAAATCTGTGTACAGTAACAAGAGTTTTAACAAACTCACCTTATTCTACGTTTAAATATAGGCCTAATAATACAATTTAACTTTTAATACACGGCTTTTAAGAAACCTACGTTTGGGCGTTTTATTTAGAGGATTTGGGTGTATTACGATGAAGCTGTATATTCTTACTATACTTTCAATTGAAATAATACTGATTTTGCTTTTTTTCTTTTGTGTGATGGAAAAAGTTAAATATTTATATTTAGATTAATTATATGTCAATGTAATTTATTGGTGGGGGATATAGCACAAGTTTCGGCGTTGAGCTTTCCTAAATTTTGTGTTATTTTGAAAAAGAAAAATATTGTTATTTTTGTTTAAAAAGAAAGATTTAATCTCTAAGTTCACATGTAATAAATGTTTAAAATTTTGACGTATGAAAACGAAAAAAAACCACAAAACAAAAAACAAAATAATAGAAGAAGGATGTTACACAAAATTTTTACACAGACATAGAAAATTGTTCAAAATCGATGTAATATAAGGTTACAAGTATCTCAAACAAATGTTTGGAACTGATTTAAGATATTGAACTTATTAAGACGGCGTCCACTGTTCTTTCATACTTTTTTAAAATCAGTAATTACAAACCGTCATTTTTTAAAGAAAAATTTGATGAACATTATTTGATAATATCTTGGCTTTACGAATAATTAATTGTGTGAGAAAGTTAATGCTCCATTCACTAAATTATACATGCAAAAGGAGTTAAAGAAAAACACAATGCTCTGCAAAGTTTAGGTTGAATGTACTACAAGAGGCACTCGTGACTAAGCGTGCAGGATTTTGCAAACATTTCTCCACAACTTGAAACGCAAAACTCAGCCATTCAACAATTCAGCTGCCAATTTTGACTTCGACCATTCTCGCCTTTCTATTGGTTTCGCCATCACGCTTCGGCTCCCGCTTCCGTCAGTTTAGTTTGGTAAATATGTAGATTTATTTGTTTATGTAACCATGGCGACAGGAACAAATTAAGCGGTTTCTAAAGGAAAGGACTTTAGATGTTGTGAAATCATTGTCTGCGCAGTGTTTCTTGAATTAATATTTCCGAACAACTTCAATCTGCTCTGAATTATTTTATGTTACCGAGTTATTTTCTGATATATGTAAATAGAGTTTTCTGAGCTAGTTTTGCTATCTCTCTGTAACCAGTAATGATACAAAATAAACTAAATATTTAAATTATTCTATTTTTAAAGTTAGATTGAAATAATTTGTAAATGGTAATCTATATTTTAGTAGATATAAATCAATTCAGAAGATCTTTATTTTGATTTAAATTAATGTTTAAGATATTTTGATCTTATAATGAAAACTACAATTGTATCTTTATTTTGATTCTAGATTGACGAACAAGTTATTTTCTTCTTTTAACGAAAACTACAACTGTAGCTTTATTTTGATTCTAGATTGACGAACAAGTTATTTTGTTCTTTTAACGAAAACTACAACTGTAGCTTTATTTTTATTCTAGATTAACGATCAAGTTATTTTGTTCTTTTAACGAAAACTACAACTGTAGCTTTATTTTGATTCTAGATTGACGATCAAGTTATTTTGTTTGTTTTTTTAACGAAAACTACAACTGTAGCTTTATTTTGATTCTAGATTGACGATCAAGTTATTTTGTTCTTTTTACGAAAACTACAACTGTAGCTTTATTTTGATTCTAGATTGACGATCAAGTTATTTTGTTTGTTCTTTTAACGAAAACTACAACTGTAGCTTTATTTTGATTCTAGATTGACGATCAAGTTATTTTGTTTGTTTTTTTAACGAAAACTACAACTGTAGCTTTATTTTGATTCTAGATTGACGATCAAGTTATTTTGTTCTTTTTACGAAAACTACAACTGTAGCTTTATTTTGATTCTAGATTGACGATCAAGTTGATTTGTTTGTTCTTTTAACGAAAACTACAACTGTAGCTTTATTTTGATTCTAGATTGACGATCAAGTTATTTTGTTTGTTTTTTTAACGAAAACTACAACTGTAGCTTTATTTTGATTCTAGATTGACGATCAAGTTATTTTGTTCTTTTTACGAAAACTACAACTGTAGCTTTATTTTGATTCTAGATTGACGATCAAGTTATTTTGTTCTTTTTACGAAAACTACAACTGTATCTTTATTTTGATTCTAGATTGACGATCAAGTTATTTTGTTCTTTTTACGAAAACTACAACTGTAGCTTTATTTTGATTCTAGATTGACGATCAAGTTATTTTGTTCTTTTTACGAAAACTACAACTGTAGCTTTATTTTGATTCTAGATTGACGATCAAGTTATTTTGTTCTTTTTACGAAAACTACAACTGTAGCTTTATTTTGATTCTAGATTGACGATCAAGTTATTTTGTTCTTTTTACGAAAACTACAACTGTAGCTTTATTTTGATTCTAGATTGACGATCAAGTTATTTTGTTCTTTTTACGAAAACTACAACTGTATCTTTATTTTGATTCTAGATTGACGATCAAGTTATTTTGTTCTTTTTACGAAAACTACAACTGTATCTTTATTTTGATTCTAGGTTGACGATCAAGTTATTTTGTTCTTTTTACGAAAACTACAACTGTAGCTTTATTTTGATTCTAGATTGACGATCAAGTTATTTTGTTCTTTTTACGAAAACTACAACTGTAGCTTTATTTTGATTCTAGATTGACGATCAAGTTATTTTGTTCTTTTTACGAAAACTACAACTGTATCTTTATTTTGATTCTAGATTGACGATCAAGTTATTTTGTTCTTTTTACGAAAACTACAACTGTATCTTTATTTTGATTCTAGGTTGACGATCAAGTTATTTTGTTCTTTTTACGAAAACTACAACTGTATCTTTATTTTGATTCTAGATTGACGATCAAGTTATTTTGTTCTTTTTACGAAAACTACAACTGTATCTTTATTTTGATTCTAGGTTGACGATCAAGTTATTTTGTTCTTTTTACGAAAACTACAACTGTAGCTTTATTTTGATTCTAGGTTGACGATCAAGTTATTTTGTTCTTTTTACGAAAACTACAACTGTATCTTTATTTTGATTCTAGATTGACGATCAAGTTATTTTGTTCTTTTTACGAAAACTACAACTGTATCTTTATTTTGATTCTAGGTTGACGATCAAGTTATTTTGTTCTTTTTACGAAAACTACAACTGTATCTTTATTTTGATTCTAGGTTGACGATCAAGTTATTTTGTTCTTTTTACGAAAACTACAACTGTATCTTTATTTTGATTCTAGGTTGACGATCAAGTTATTTTGTTCTTTTTACGAAAACTACAACTGTATCTTTATTTTGATTCTAGGTTGACGATCAAGTTATTTTGTTCTTTTTACGAAAACTACAACTGTATCTTTATTTTGATTCTAGATTGACGATCAAGTTATTTTGTTCTTTTTACGAAAACTACAACTGTATCTTTATTTTGATTCTAGGTTGACGATCAAGTTATTTTGTTCTTTTTACGAAAACTACAACTGTATCTTTATTTTGATTCTAGGTTGACGATCAAGTTATTTTGTTCTTTTTACGAAAACTACAACTGTATCTTTATTTTGATTCTAGGTTGACGATCAAGTTATTTTGTTCTTTTTACGAAAACTACAACTGTATCTTTATTTTGATTCTAGGTTGACGATCAAGTTATTTTGTTCTTTTTACGAAAACTACAACTGTATCTTTATTTTGATTCTAGGTTGACGATCAAGTTATTTTGTTCTTTTTACGAAAACTACAACTGTATCTTTATTTTGATTCTAGATTGACGATCAAGTTATTTTGTTCTTTTTACGAAAACTACAACTGTATCTTTATTTTGATTCTAGGTTGACGATCAAGTTATTTTGTTCTTTTAACGAAAACTACAACTGTAGCTTTATTTTGATTCTAGATTGACGATCAAGTTATTTTGTTTGTTCTTTTAACGAAAACTACAACTGTAGCTTTATTTTGATTCTAGATTGACGATCAAGTTATTTTGTTTGTTTTTTTAACGAAAACTTCAACTGTAGCTTTATTTTGATTCTAGATTGACGATCAAGTTATTTTGTTCTTTTTACGAAAACTACAACTGTAGCTTTATTTTGATTCTAGATTGACGATCAAGTTATTTTGTTTGTTCTTTTAACGAAAACTACAACTGTAGCTTTATTTTGATTCTAGATTGACGATCAAGTTATTTTGTTTGTTTTTTTAACGAAAACTACAACTGTAGCTTTATTTTGATTCTAGATTGACGATCAAGTTATTTTGTTCTTTTTACGAAAACTACAACTGTAGCTTTATTTTGATTCTAGATTGACGATCAAGTTATTTTGTTCTTTTTACGAAAACTACAACTGTAGCTTTATTTTGATTCTAGATGACGATCAAGTTATTTTGTTTGTTCTTTTAACGAAAACTACAACTGTAGCTTTATTTTGATTCTAGATTGACGATCAAGTTATTTTGTTCTTTTTACGAAAACTACAACTGTAGCTTTATTTTGATTCTAGATGACGATCAAGTTATTTTGTTTGTTCTTTTAACGAAAACTACAACTGTAGCTTTATTTTGATTCTAGATTGACGATCAAGTTATTTTGTTCTTTTTACGAAAACTACAACTGTAGCTTTATTTTGATTCTAGATGACGATCAAGTTATTTTGTTTGTTCTTTTAACGAAAACTACAACTGTACCTTTATTTTGATTCTAGATTGACGATCAAGTTATTTTGTTCTTTTAACAAAACTACAACTGTAGCTTTATTTTGATTCTAGACTGACGATCAAGTTATTTTGTTCTTTTTACGAAAACTACAACTGTAGCTTTATTTTGATTCTAGATGACGATCAAGTTATTTTGTTTGTTCTTTTAACGAAAACTACAACTGTACCTTTATTTTGATTCTAGATTGACGATCAAGTTATTTTGTTCTTTTAACAAAACTACAACTGTAGCTTTATTTTGATTCTAGACTGACGATCAAGTTATTTTGTTCTTTTAACGAAAACTACAACTGTAGCTTTATTTTGATTCTAGACTGACGATCAAGTTATTTTGTTCTTTTAACGAAAACTACAACTGATGCTTTATTTTGATTCTAGATTGACGATCAAGTTATTTTGTTCTTTTAACGAAAACTACAACTGTAGCTTTATTTTGATTCTAGATTGACGATCAAGTTATTTTGTTCTTTTAACGAAAACTACAACTGTAGCTTTATTTTGATTCTAGACAGACGATCAAGTTATTTTGTTCTTTTAACGAAAACTACAACTGATGCTTTATTTTGATTCTAGACTGACGATCAAGTTATTTTGTTCTTTTAACGAAAACTACAACTGATGCTTTATTTTGATTCTAGATTGACGATCAAGTTATTTTGTTCTTTTTACGAAAACTACAACTATAGCTTTATTTTGATTCTAGATTGACGATCAATTTATTTTGTTCTTTTAACGAAAACTACAACTGTAGCTTTATTTTGATTCTAGATTGACGATAAAGTTATTTTGTTCTTTTAACAAAAGCTACAACTGTAGCTTTATTTTGATTCTAGATTGACGATAAAGTTATTTTGTTCTTTTAACGAAAGCTACAACTGTAGCTTTATTTTGATTCTAGATTGACGATCAAGTTATTTTGTTCTTTTAACGAAAACTACAACTGTAGCTTTATTTTGATTCTAGATTGACGATCAAGTTATTTTGTTCTTTTAACGAAAACTACAACTGTAGCTTTATTTTGATTCTAGATTGACGATCAAGTTATACATACAAAATTATTGCTTCGTAATTGTCTACAGCACAAACAAAGTTTCAGATTGTTAGTAAAAGCAATTGAATAATCTAGCCACCCTACAAACAAAATCACACAAATTAGTAGCAGTACGATTTTTATGGGTGTTGAAGTCAATTACGGATAAATTGTTTTGTATCGATAACACTGTCATCCTACGATCTACAATAAAAATAACCATATCATTGTGTTTTTCGTTAAAAGACTTTATGTTATATTTGTGAAGTTATTGTTAAGTTAACAGTTTTCGAGATATTTGTGAAACAGTCTTAGAGGTTTTTTTTTTAAATGAAAAACACAAACTAAGCATTTCCAGAAATATGTATCAACATATCGTTTATTTAAACCATTTGAATCGATTTCTATCCTTTAAAAACATAGATAACCATTTAAACAATTTTTCGTAACGCCTTTTTGAAATACAATGATGGCAAAAAATTGTCATTCGGATATTTTCGTGTCTGAAAAACTCACCACAAAATATTTGGGCTAATGACATCATAATTTAGGACCTACATGATCCTTATTGTTTATTAATATTTGAAGGTGCCGATGTGTAGGACATTTACTATTATTTTAACATTTTGTTAGGTAAAATTAATATATATTTCGGTAATTCTGAAAAAAATAGTTTGATGGGACTAATATTACTTTATTGAAATAGGATATTTGGATTATGTTTTACATAATAAAGGGAATCTGTAAATGATACGTTAATACAATGGTAAAACAATAAAGTTATTTACAACATACTTTAGAAGTAATGAAATAATAAATAATATGGCACTCAACTAAATATATCACAAATAACATTTGTTAGAATGTAAACTCAATTTTTCTGATGAATAAGTCTATGATGATTATTTACAGTGAGTGACATGATTATTTATAATGCAATGGAAGTTATAATTGTACATTTGTATACACTTTTTTTTTATTATGATGTTTATTTAAGAGGTGTAAATGACCGGAAAGTTTCATGAAATTTGAGTATCAGCGTATGTAACAGTAAAACTGGTAGAATTTGTGATCTGTATAGGTTATTGAAATGGTCGACAAACAAAAGCATACAAAAAGGATCATATTCAGTTCGGTCTTATCATATCAAGTATTTATCAGTTTTTAAATAATCTAAGTCAACTGAGAAGGTATTCAAAACCAATCACAGTTCACGGAAACTTGGCCAAGACACAACATCAATCCTTGACGTAAATCTTTCATTATGTTCTGAGAATTTATAAACTCAGAATGTTGCCAAAGTCTGGGAAATTCAGATAAAGTAGCCAAGACAAAGAATTATTGGATCTGATGTAATGCAAAATATATTCTTTATAACATCGTATCCTCGTTTTAAAAACGTAGCTCTGGATTCTTAATCAGTCGATTTTCATAAATTTTGCGGTGGTAGAATTCTTATAATGGGGACATTTCCAAATAATTGTTATGGTATACAATTTCAACCCCTAAGGAAGGGATAGTTAAAGGGCGCTTATTTAATAGGCAAAAAAACATTAATCAGTTTTAGCTCAGTCTAATTTACAAAATTGTACAAGTTACTTTACATTTTTGGAAAGGGTATGAATTCTTCTGTGCGGAAAAAAAATTTGAAATCCATCATTTGTCGTAAAGCGTAGGCTTTGGCATTATGAATGGTTTGTTCAAAACTGTTTTTAATTTTCTTACTGATAACTACTGAATCGATATATATATATATTTTTTTGTAAAATAGCAACTATTATATGTTGTTTGGGCCCTTATGTGCGACATTCAAACCAAATTACATATCTTAAAGAACAAATGTGGTGCTATCAAGGTAATATGACAATAATATTAAAACTCTGTAAATATGGCCAAAATATAGAAGCAACAAATTGGTTATCGATTGGTCCTTACTTTTAGATAGTAAAATACTTCATTGACGTCATACGACAGACAGGCATCTTTACGTTACCATTTCTTTGCGGATCAGGAGACCTCAAACGCAATATATCTTCTAAACAATCAGTATTAGTTTTCGACCAATCATAACTGATTTAATTAAATCAGAAATGACAGATCGGGGAGAATATAGTTTTACACATTTGTAAACGGTTTTTCCTGAATACATCAAATTTCACAATTTTAATATTTACCAACACTCTTTCTACAATTTCGGCATGTTTTACAAAAAGACATGTCAGGTCGTATAAACCTCAGGTAATAAAGCAATAAAGAAGATTTAAAATCAAATAAACATGGTCATAAATCGTCATAGAGGACAGGAAGAGGTAAGTAATTAAGAAATGTGCGAAATATTTATCTATTGTGTTTGTTGTTAGGTCGGCGCCTGACCGACGCCTAAGTGGCAATGACTAAACTAGAGTACAGTACAGACATGTTAGAACTTGTTTGAAAACTTTTAACAGTTTTGTTTGATAGTGCAAAGTACAGTAACTTGGCGATCTAAAACGTGTCTTGTATGTTTTCACTAAGGGTGGTGTTTATTTTATTCTCTCACATATGCGTTATATAGAGAAAGTTATGTGAAGAGTAAAAAAAATGTGCGTTGACATCTTCATCGAAATATGCGTTTTGAGGTATTACGAGTCCCTCAATCCCTAAAATTTGATATTTTAGTAAAGTTTCTCTGTCTATCATCTTTTTGTAAAGTTGCATCCTTTTTTCCCTCTCCTATTTTTCAAATGCAAATAATCTCTCAGTCATCATCACTTTATTAAAAAAGTGTAAAAGGAGATTAAATGAAATAAAGACAATTAATCCGAGAAATATTTAATAGGGTCTGAGTCGGAAAATAACAAAAGCTCGTCAAGAGAGACCTGATAAGAAAGATGAAAGGTAAATACCCAGCTTGCGTTGCCACGTCTGTGCTCGATATAGTTAGTCCTATATTGGGAGTTTGCAACCCAATAGAGTGGGGAAATTTTGACTAAATTTGTTATGGGCATATTTTGATCCTATATGAAGGCTTCCATGTTTTAGATAACTTAAAATTTAAAATTATCTACATTTATGGATGATGTAGCTACATCTAAAATGGATCTAAAATCTAAAGTTTTGTTATTTCGACTTTTTTTTTGAGGTTTCCTCAGCCAAAAAATATTTTCTTTGTAAAGTGTATCCTCTATCTGTCATTTCTTTGCAGTGCTATATAGCCCAAAACATTTGGTATTTGTATTAAATGTTGAGTTTAACTTATGAGAAAAAATATACAGTATAACAAACGCACAGAACACAACTCTCACAAAAAATACGCCTAAGTATCAGACGCGTTTCAACGACAAGGTCGTCCTCTTCAGTGAACGAGCTACACCAATCAAATTATAACTCAAATTTTATCAAACTATAACTCAACTTTTATAATTTGATTGGTGTGGCTCGTGTATCACTGAAGAGGACGACCTTATCGTTGAAACGCGTCTGATACTTAAGCGTATTTTTTTTGTGAGAATTGTGTTCTGTGTGTTTGTTATACTGTATTTGGTATTTGAACAAATTTTGGTCCTACTTTTTCGTAACTAAAAACTCCAATTTCCTACTGTAAGATGTGTTTAAGTTTTGCTAAATTTCGTCTCTAAAGATCCAAATTAAACATATTCGTAATCATTTTCCCAGAAAAGACGATCGGCACTTATTGGTACAAAAACAAATAACCGTCGTTAACGTTGTGAAAACCTTAATTTCTCCAATTCAACTTTTTCGATTTAGTTAAAATTTTAGCTTAAACGAGAATTCAAATATTGTTTGACTGCCATTATAAAAACTAGATTTCAAGAATATAAGATTTACACTAAGTTCGAATATATGGTCAAAGGAAAGGACAAATATAAAAGTTAATAATTTGGGGAGGGGATTTCTATATTCACTTAGGTTACCTTCTAAAATAATACAAAAGAAAAACTTTTTTACTTTTATTTGTAAGTAATGTTATATAGATGACGTTGTTAACATTTAGTTTTGTGGATGATTGTATTTTTGATCTCAGTAATTTACGCATCGTGATATATGTAGTATGGCTACACCAAAGTGAATGTGAGCTCTGTACTTGAATGGTCTGCCTGAGAATGCTTGCGGCGAGTTGAAAGCAATTTGGGATGAGTGAATCTGTATCCAAACGCGGCCAAGCGTGCATTAGTTGAACGGTAGCGCCCTCATCTCGGCTTGCCTTCTTACTTCCATGATTTATATGTCTACCCGTAGGGACAGATCTTAATATGCAAAACTTATGCAAAGAGATGTAACATGTGTGTTAATATCATTGCTTAGAAGATGTCATTTTACATCATCGCTAGATTCATACATTTATAATGTTACAAAAAACAGAGTTAATGTGTGCAGGAAATAACTTTCCAGTTAATAACAAAACCCAGAATTCATTTCACTAATTTGACAATATTTGTTTTAAATGTTTTGACTATACGGGTAAAAAATACGTGCAAAATTGTTGTCAAATGGTCGCTTATCTCAAATTGGGTCTAAATAACCTAACCTAATCAATGTGACACACCATAGGTAAATTAAAATTACAGTTTGCGTTCAGTATTCATTTATATATATTATAATTGACCGAATCATAATTTATAACAAATTACCCAAACAGATGTCAGATACGCATCTAAATATTTTCAAATTTTAATAAAACTTTTCATAAGCCAAATTTATTTAGAATTTTCCTGTTTATGACGGTCAGATGTAACAAATTGATGCCAAAATCGAACTTGGTACTTGTGATATATATTATTGTTATGAGTTATACCATATTTCAAATTAAACTTAATTATTTTCGATCAATTGTTGGTTATATCTAAAGGTTTATACCGCAAATCAATTTTCCAAACAATTTTTAAAGAATATTACAATTCGAGGACAATTTAAAAAAAAAATACTAAAATATGTTTGACATTGGTTATTTATATTTTTTATTTTCCTAAACATAGTTTATAAACAAATAATATTAATTCATAAAAAAACATATTCTTTTCTGTCTATAATTAAGCAAATTTGAAGTTTATTTTGGTTTGGTCGGTTACATAAGAGCCATATACGTACATATGTGTTATCAAATGTTCATATGAATCACTAGTAGTACTGTAGTGATTATAAAATGAAAGAAAATTTACCAAAACCACAATAAAATACTAACAACACAAAGTCTGTATAGTTATGTTTATTCTACCTTTGTACATTTCAATAGCACTGTTATCATCTTCAGTAGTACATACTGTGGTGCTATTGAAATGTACATAAGGTAGAAGAAACACAACTAGGACTATAGAGTCTTTGTGTTGTTAGTGTTTTATTGTGGTTTTAGGGAATTTTATTTCTTTATCAAATGTTAATAAAACTTTTTAAGTTGAATTTATTTGGAATTTTTGGAATACATTTGGGCCAGGAATCATAAATAGAAGTCAAATTTGAATTCAGTGCTCCAAGATATATACATTTTATAACTCTAATCTAAATTTTCAAAATTTGTCCCACTCTTTTGTGATTTTGTCCAAAATATAATCATACATCGAGATATGATTTTTAGTCAATCTGCTCTGTTCTGTAGACTTTACGTTCTTGAGAAATCGTGTAACCAAAAACAAAAAGACAGACTAAATATGTTGATAGAGAAAAAAACGAGAATGTAGAAATTTTAGTACCGGTATATCAAAATAATTTCCTGATTTCTTAATTCGAAATTTTCAAGGATTTATGAATTTTCGTACTATCTGAAACCTAAAAAGTTCTTTGTCAGAACTTCAACTTTTATTTATCAGAAAACATTGAGCCGGTTACGTTTAAAATAAATCCCTTGTAAGTTCCTCATTGTCTTATAATTGCTCATTTTATGATTTTGCGCTGTTTTAAAATCTGTGATGATGGTAGTTGTGTTTTATAAAAACTGTGTCTATGTAATTGTGTCTATAAAAAAAATTAATAATAATATACGTATTATTAAAAAACAGAATTACAAATTTGAGTAATAGTAGCACTTTTCTGTGTTTCAAAATTTTATATACAAAATTAAGGTTGCGCTATTACGCGTCTAAAATAAAAATCTTGCTTAGAAATTTCTAAAAATAAATACAAAGGGTATAAATACGCTATGGTATTGTATGTATTCTAAAAGAAAAAGCCTAAACAATAAAATAAAACAAATTTATATAATTCACTTTTATAAGCGAAAGATTGTGACCCAAGAAAGACCCTTCTTTTCAATTTTTACTTAATGTAGAAACATTATAGAAACTTTTTAATTATAAGTGTACAAACACCCATATAATTTATGCAGTAATTCATAATCTGCTAGGTGAACGTGAAGTGGAGTTTAGTAGTCAGAATTTTAATCGCCCCTGGCACTACAACCCTGGGTAGCTCTTAGCCTCTTTTAAGAGTTTCCACTTTTTTTCCTATTGTGGGGTACCTTTTTCATTCTTTGAGCTCCATCACTCTTAGGTCATCCTATACATCCTCAAGGTATCTCTCACGTGCCTTTTCAACTTTTCTTCTTGCTCTTGTTCTGCCAACATACATATTTTTACAGTATTATTTCCTCCATTTTCTCTAAAAGACCAAACCAAACCAAACTCATTGCACTACTTATTGCTCCACCCAGACTATCTGTACAACTCTTCTAACTTTTTATTCGCCATATACCATTATCTATGGTATGCCTAACTATTTTGCTAGGTCTTTCTTTCCCAATCTCTATTATCCTGTAATTTTCCGCTGTTTAGTAACCTGGTCCGTCTTTCCATAGGCCACCAATACTCTTTTATACGGTTAGCTTTGTTGTTCTAGACACTGGCTTTGATCGTAATAGCTTCAGGAGTTACAAATTACTTCGGTTGGATGCTGTTATTCTTGCTTTTATTTCTGCAGCAATACTGTTATTATCGATCAGTACTGATCCAAGATTTTAAAAATCTCATACTCTAAAAATTATAATTACTGTATTACGTTTAACTACTTCTATATTTACATAATTATGAACCTCTCTTGAACTACCCATATATCTAGTCTTGTTTCTGTTAACTATTAATCAGACATTCTCCAACGCATTCCCCAAATGTAAAAATGACCAATGTTAAAAAAATCCTTATTTTTGTACATAATCTGACCACCAAACGAAAGTCATATGCATAAGCGAAATATCGCATTGTTCTGTTAAAAATGTTCTTTTTTGATTGATTTCCAAGTTACTTACAACTCTTTCTAAACAGGAGAAGATAAAAATTAAGGTCAACATGACATTCCTTTATCTCAGTCCTTTTTTTATTTCACTTCTTCAATCAATCTTCTTTGCATATTTACTCCAGTTCTTGCATGTGACGGTGTCATTTTAACAAGTTTTTCTGAAATATCAGTCCTTCATAATAAGGTATAATTTTGTCATGCAGACGCATAATGACTGGTTCAAAATATAAGTTTAATTGATGACGCGAAGTATTAAATTTATAACATTCACATAAGCTAGGTTGGAATTATGATTTAAAAAAGCAATTGCAAAATATCAAAATTGTGGCAGCTAAAAACGGATTTCTTGTAGTTCCTTAACAATATAAATATTAAATAAACGAAAAAAATAATAATGATACTATCTTGTCGTCGCATCAACAACATACCAAGTCTATTAAAATTAATTCAAAACCATCTCAACTAACATGCAATTTCACACGAGCGTACTCGACCTATCCCAGAACGTGTATTATTGATTTCTTCCTACATAAAAACATAACAAATGCAATTATTATGCACACATTGCGTACAAAGTGTAGTTAAAAATATAAATAAACTTGCAAATATCCTCTTATAATGATGTCAGTATTCAGTCATTGCTAAATACGTTACCAGGTACGTGGGCGGTAACGTATTTACTCCTTGTTCAGTTTGTGTAAAACAAGGAATTCTATTACGCATTAACTATCAAGTGACATCAGAGCAAGATGTACCATATTTAACATGACATCATTATTAGCACTTTATTGTGGTTTGAATCCTGGTTATCAGTTAATAGGAGAAAACCAAACTGAAGGGTAAATCGTACCTAAATTTACCCTTCATCGACCATTTTATGTTTTGGTGTGGTTTGCCTTGTTCTTGGTAGAGGCAAAGGCTATCTCGTCGTGCCTTAATAAATCTTTGCGTCGTTTCATTAGTTTCTGAAACTTAGCCACAGTGAACCACGTATAATAATACTTGGTCCCAACGTGTTATAATCGTACCTCGTATGTCATTGAATTATTTTAGTTTTTTTAATTACGAGAGTCTTGATTCATACTCGTCTTTGCTCAATTTTACTGAACTGTATTATTATTATTATTTTGTAATTTGGTACGCTGATTTTATTCACCCAAAATTTAGTTTGGTTATTTAGTTTATCTATACCAAAATCTAATTTTAATTGGTAATGGTGATTTGAAAATTCCCCTTTTGAGAAAAATAGCTTTTTGGGTTTTTACCGACAACTCCAGAACACTTGTTAGGAAATGTTGATCAATACGTTTTGTTTGGAACTTTAAGACATTTGACATCAAAATCGTTGTGAATAAAATTCAATTTATGTACTTATGTTTATCGTTGAACAACCAGGAGCCCACAGGGAGTGAAAGAAACCACAAAATATCATATTGATCGAAATTTGGTTTTCGAAAAATCTTAAGATCTGACATATAAGTACACAAAAAAGCAATTTTATAAACAATACTTTATATGCCTCACGGTAGTCAAAAAAAGATATACTCAAGAAAATGACAACTTTGGTCTTTTTATAATCTACAATCTCAAAACAGATATCTTGAGTAAAAATATCTGCCAATTAATTTTAAAAGATTTTGTTCAAATAAGCGAATTTAACATTATCCATACACGTGCTTTGATCTGACAAAAGGGGAGGGGGGGCATATTATGTGTTTGGAGGAAACGCTTTCGCAACTACAAATTTTGGGGTAAAATGTACTGATTAAACAACAAAATAGTGTTTTTCAACAATACTCTCATTTTCAAGTTTACAACTCTTAATTGCAATACAAATTTTCCAAAATTTAAATGAAACCAAACAGTCTAATTAAAATAAATTATCAAATTACCGTTGAGTGGTTATTCAATTAAACATGTTATAACTGAGAAACAGTGAACAAAATGATTTCAATTGACGTAGTATACAAAGAAGTTTGCAAATTAAGATATAAATATATTTAACTCCACCACAAAGCTTACTTTATCCTCTTGATTTGTTAAAACAGCACAATAAACTAACTTAAAGCTGTGTAAATAACTTTGCAGATTTGACTTAGGAACAAATTAATTAAGTTGTTGTCAAACATGTAATTAAATTTAATTGTAATTTATTTAATACCTAATAAAACTAAACTGAACAGTAATAACAATATTTCACCCAAATTTCTGTTAAAAAAAACAAGACAAGTTTCCGCCAAAGAACATTTATAATTCCCCGAATAATTTATGACCTAAGCTAAGAGAGTTATGTCCGCCATAAAGCCATTTTACCCATATTACTAATTGTGTTTGTTAAACAAAGGAGTCTCTGTGATTAATGGATGCTTCTGTAACACATGTTTTCTGTTTTGGATTTTAGATTCACTTGATGTTTGCCAATACTTCTCCGCAGGTAACAATAACATTCGCGAGGATCCTGGCTTTTGGCCAATATTGGTACACCTGATTTAATATTTATTGTATGTTACCGCACTTACTTCTTTAATTGGTTTACACAAGTGCTGAGTAGAACACACGCAGAGGTTGGTATATTGTAATCAAATGTTTTCGAAAGCCGTGTAAATTGACAACACTTTGAATACTCTCACAATATACGTTTTTCTATGTATAACAAATATAGCTTGTAACAAGATAGGGGAAAATAGATTTTAATTTTACCAAGTTAGACTAAAACAAGTGATATAATCGTGTTAAACATTCGAAAAAAATGATATAATTAGTTTTTTTCAAAATCTTTACACAGTAAATATCCTCAACTTTATAGAACCATTTTTAATTTTAAGAGAACCTTGCTCAATTATTGGAAAAATCATTCAAAAAACCGAGCCTAGATTGTTTACTACCGCATAAATAATAATCAAATATTACTACAGTGAATCGAAATTGCATAGTAATATTTCAGGCATTGATTCTAGATTAAAAATAAGAAAAAGAGTTTATAATAACATAGGTCCCGAAACCGAGTTATTGACGTAGTAGAGGATACAATATTGTGTCTTAGGGAGAAGAGAAGGCCATGACTGGGATTCTTAAATGGGAGGCTATTACGAACATCATATGTTGCGCAAGACATAAGTATAAGTGAAATATATGAGTGTGAACAAGTGTATGCAGACTCACAAAAATTATTAATATTTGAACATACTTTCTTTTCTCTACTAATATTTAGTGTTGAACGCTACATATATTCCTACAGCATGTGATCAGTTTCCATCAACTTTACACTAATTAATGAGAGAACAAACACACCGACACACTAGTTTCTGTCACCAGTATTACTTGATAAATATGTTAATCCCCTCTCCTTACATAATTAATATGTGTCTGACAGTAAATAAGTGAGATCTATTAATAACCTAACAGCCACTGTGTTTGAGAAAGTATTTATTTGACTAAATAGACGATGCTGTCGACATCAGTTAGGAAAGACTATTTTAAACAATAGTCTATAACAGTTTATTTGAATTAATTTCTAAACAAGTGTGCTGGCATTCTGTGAATAGATATTAAAAGCCTCGTGGAGATACTGGTGTATATTTGTTTGTGGATATTTCTGCTTTGGCATTTCCTCGTTCTCACTTAGGTGGGCCGATCCACAGCATTTATCGATTTAAATCGGATTGCACACGTGGTACAAATTTTACATTGATTTGTTCTTAGCACTTTTTACAAGTAATTGATTTTACTCAGCTGTAATAGGGTAAGTTTAGTAATTGCAAAAATATTTTACTTCCGTTTTTTGACTGATCTGGACGTTTCATATCCTCAGGAAACCGAAACCTTCTGTCCGTCGCCGTTGTCGTTATTGTTTGTACTTAGGCACGATAGACGCCACAAAACGTAAGGCAGGAACATGACATTTTGTATAGGGGGCTATAGGACTAAAGATATGAATATAAAATTAATACGAGTCCTACATAAGATAAAAATATATACACAGGATTATATAAAACATAAAAAACAATGAAATATATATTTAATTAGGTTAACACATTCAGATATAATTTATAAACAGTACTATCAGCCTAGAACCCAAAATATATTCTTTTTATTTGAAAACTTTTATGTTTTAAAATATCGCCACAAAATTAAATGAAAAATCTTCATCTTTTCACTATCCTACTTGCAGCCTTCATCGGAATTACTAAATGTTAAATGATGAAGTCTTGTATACATCTGTGGTCCAAGCCCTAGGCTGTCCATTCATCGTCCATTACACGTTGGCCAACAAGTAAGGTTTTTAAGAGCAAACAGCCTCCCCCGAAAGAGTTTTCACATCTTTCAATTTATACGTCATGTTGCGATCTTTTACATAACCCTTAAGGTATGACCTAATCGTTTCAATCGGGTTAAAATGGCAACAATATGGTGGAAGTCGAACCACTTTAAATCCAAGTCTTGCAGCTTTATGATCTATAACGAAATCTGGAAATGGTGGTTTATATAGTTGAAGGTGTTTATTAAGTTGAGCCCTCTGCAAGTTTGCAGAAAAGGACGTCCTCGTTTTTATAGCCAATTGTCCACATCAAGCCTTTTCAATAATGATGCTGGTGTCTTGTCCTTCATCCTAGAGTGGTACGTAGCGTTGTCCATAACAATAATTATACCGAGTGAGATAGCTGGAAGAAGTGTATTGAAAAAACACTTTTTAATACATCTCTGCATTCATGTCCTCGCGGTAATCACCTCGACTTAAATGTAAATGGCAGTGCCTCCATCTATGCACGAAAACTTACTTCATAGCAGTATGAATAGGTGTTTCTCCTTTCCGAGTAGAGCGTTTAGAGACTTTTTTATTGAATGATCGGTTCATTCTTATATTTTATTGATCCACGTTTCACCAAAAAAAAAATGCTTTTTTCAAATCTACATTATATATTTTCCGAAGAAACCGGCACCTCCACGGAGTTACAAATGGTTTTTCTATTAATATTTCCTATTAAATATTATTATTTTTTCTATTAAATTTTGTGAACTTGAAACCTAGCTGTCTAAAAATCTTCATCAATGATATTCTGCCACAGGAAATAACCTTTCGTTTCCAAGAGATTGGAGAAGTGTTCGTAATGTTGACACTTGCTTACGTTCATAATATATTCTTAATGTTGGCACTTCCTTACGTTCATAATATGTTCGTAATGTTGGCACTTCCTTACGTTCATAATATGTTCGTAATGTTGGCACTTCCTTACGTTCATAATATGTTCGTAATATTGGCACTTCCTTACGTTCATAATATGTTCGTAATATTGGCACTTCCTTACTAATTGTTCATAATATGGCGACTAATTGCAGTCTTGTCAAAATCGTCCAATCCTATAACGTATTTTTTTATGGGGTTCCTTTTTTTCGAATACGAAAAACAATTTTGATTGTCGAGTGGTTTGGCCTTACACCAGCTTCGTCGTCCATGTAATTAAACATTTATTACATTATGACATTTATAAAATGTATTACTATTAAGGCTTTTACAGGTACAAGTATTTTAGTGGGAAATAAATGGAGTTTATTTAATGTTTACCTCATTTTATTATTTTAATATTTAGTATGTTTTATTTAAATCGTGTTTGGTATTTTTTCCCCTTAGATTTGATCGTACAATTCAATAAACATTATTGTTTGTATTTGCATTGATTATAAAATGTATTTAAAGTGTCAAGAGATCTGCATTAGATGAATCATACGGCTGGCCGAGGGTGGGGTTCTCTGAGCTTATGTCAGTCTAACGAAACTTCCCGTGGGTGCCAAGTAAGAGGAGATAAACTGTAAATTAAAATAAAATTGCAGATTTCAATTCTGAATGGAATGGCACCAACCAAACATCTCTACGATGACAAATAGAGAAATTATTTTTAAAAAAATGTAATTTCTAAACTGACCACTAGCGAGTGGACGCCCCTTTATATTTATACAGCTGTGAGTCCTGTAAGGGCTGACACCGACATGAGAAAAGCTAGTGAAGACTTGTTAATTTATACACATTTACGAAGAGGCCCGTTACGGTATAGCCGCCATAAAATACAGTATCAAACGACACATCTACTAGCTTCAGAAAATCTGGGTAACAAATAGTTTAAACAAATTTATCCTATTGAAAAGCACCCTTGATTTACTTCACATTACACCAATGGTCAACTTACATTTAGAGTTCGTATTACATTGTATGTTGTACCTGAGTAAATACCATGATGGTCCCATTAACTTGTTATCTAATACTTTGGTGATAGTAACGAAAGTCAAAATTTGTTAAGATTTGTTACATTTTTTACTTTTTTGGAAATTTGTAGCAATAATTGATTGATATTCATAATTCTGAAATTAATTTCCTGTGATATTCCATTTCTTGATAGCGTACATAAATAAATGTATCTTTTAATAGAATACAACTATCCCGTAAAAGGTTACAAGATGCTTTCACTACAGAATATTGTCATATATCTCAAGAGGCATTTAAGAAATAATTTCTGATTTAAACAGGTTACCGATAAAACTGAAGTGAAAGTTGTTTTTCTAATGAATACTCGCAAAGAAATTTAAATTAAGCACTCATCATATTTGTGGTAAATATTGTAATGAATTTGGAATAGTTGTAGGTGATTGGCTGGGTGACCTTTCACTTTCACTGACTACGCCCGTACTCCGGTACTAGGTCACATTGCTCGACTCGTCTTCACGATATCCACCAACGCGGTGCATCAAATTATCATAATACAATGAGGCTTTGTTGCCATTTAAATTTTATTTTATTTTTATTCATCTCCATTTAAATTCATTCTGCATAAATACGATCATTTCCGAGAGTTAAAAGTATTTATAGAACGCATTTCTTGAGGTCAAACATTGCACAAACTTTCGCACACAGTTGTACGATAAAACAAATAGCTCAAAATTTATGAGTATTAAAGTATAAGTCCTCAATTGGTGTCTGTATACTTGAAGACCAATAAGAGTTCCTTAGATTCTTATAGGCTGCATTTTACCAAAATTTGAACTTTTAAAACTAATGTTCAAGGCTCATGGCTTTTTGAATTATAAGTCCTCGATTATTTTTTATTCTTGATGACTAATAAGAATTAATTAGGTTTTTATACATTTCAGCAAAATTTGTAATATATTTGGAGTCGATATTGAGAAAATCAGAATTTGGTTTTGGTATTGTGGTAGTTACCACCAAATTTTGAATTATCGAAAAAATGTTTAAACGCCTTCAGATAGAAGTGACCTGACTAATTCAATTGGATTAAAAGCGGTCCACTCGTTATCATTTTTGTAGTTAGGATTTCCAATATTTTGGAGTGAATATTTTAATGAAAACTCAATATTTATTTGTTTGCACAATCATAAAACTTTCTCTGAGTTATGAATTTGTGAGAAAGTAAAAAATTATGAAATCTTATACACTTATCGACAATTTTTCTCAAGCTTGCTATTTCCCCCCCCCTTTTTTCTTCCTTAATTATTTGTGTCATGTCTTATTTAAATATTGTAAAACATACAACTAAAAAGAAAAGAACGAAAAGTGGCTGATAAGAAAACCTGAGAAATACGTGTTGTATCTGGTACGTAAATGTCAACTTTTTAAAACTAAAATAGTTTCCTCAAATGTACTTAGTGGAGATGTTTTTAGTGCGTATAGTGCTAAGAATACAACTATAAAATGCTAAAGACTATAAAATCAAAACACCTTCTTTTTCGTGTTTTGTTGGTGAAAGTTCTTTCTTTCCCAACTTTGACCTCACCTTAACTTATTAGATTTAGTTACAATTAAATTTCATTTCATTGTTTTCCGTAGGTGTGAATTTAAAAATGGTAGTTTCAACAATTTCGGTTATTTGAAATTAAATTTTCCGGTTCTTCTTCAGCACTTGTATCAAATTTAATTATTTTTTTTTAAATGTGGAAACTCTACTTCATTATCTGTTAAAATCTGGTATGCCGTTTTGGATGTAGTTCTGTCAAGCAACGAGAAGCTTTTCTTTGTACTTCATTCCTCTCCAGAATTCTGATCATGTGTCGTTGAATTTGTTCTGATTTTGTCTCCAATGTATCCCATTTTTAAGAATACCAAAGTTATAGCCGAAGAATAAGATAGGGCGACAGACGACCGTATGTTAAAATAAGAATAGCAATTATATCTCAATATAAGTTTTGAGGTATGGAGTCAACTAATCCGGTGAATGTTTATACAATTTGCAAACAACTATTAAAATTTGTAATTTTCTAAAATAATTTTTTTTAAATTAATAAACATAAATTAAATTTACCACACATACATAATACAGAGAAAGTTATGTAAATAAAATTAAGCCGAGTTGTCGTGATAATAACAAATCTTGTTGTCTTCCTAGTGCAAAGACATTTTCTAAAAAAAATAATATCTGTCTCTCAATAGCCTATTTCGATGGCAATGTTTTTAGCTCAATCGAGTGGACCTATTACGTTTATTAAATATGGTTTGTAGGTATATTTTGGCAGTTAAAAAAATTATGGATACCTATTATTGTGAGAAAGAAATATTTTAATTTTGGTTTTATCGGCTGTACCTATTGTACTTTTACAGAATGTAGCTTCTTAGAACCAAAAACAACCTTATTGAGCATATTTCGTGGAGACAGCGACAACGTTCGTCGGGAGTTATCGGTAAATATTTGTTAAGCGTCTATAAAAGCCTTTATTTCTCATATTCAGCTACAACAATTTCTCTCGAATTTTGATATAATATAAAGATTAATGACTGAAATAAGATGTCAAATCTCAACTAAAAGTAAATTATGGTTGAAAATAATTTTAAAATAAAGCGACACATTTAACACAAGTTTAGCAAGCTAAGGATTTATTTTAATGAATAATAATTTACGTAGATATTTACAAAAAGTTGATTACTCCTTTTCTAGCAATTTAACTCCCATAAAAATATATGGGGAGTCTAAATAATATAGGGTTTTATTTTGCCACGCATAAATATTATTATAAATTATATATTATAAATATTATAATATAAAAGTTTTTAAGGAAATACAGTAGTGAGAAATAATATTCTTTGTTACTATTAGTTTCACATATGGTTGTGTGAGAAAGTTTGTGTAGACTAATGGTTTCGCACCGGCCATTGTCATTACATATGCCGTATTTTAATTTTAATGGTAAATATATTTAATGAAAAATAAAATACAGTTTACTTGCCAAATTTGGCTTATATACATTTTAAATTCTTGGGAATACAAAAATAATTATTCCACCCGAATTTGTAGGTTAAGTGTGATAATTATCAGTGCTCATTTTACAGTTAAGGATTTTTATAACAAATTGAGGATTGGTGAGTTTGTGTGAAAATTAGTTATAAATAGTTGATAAAATCAGGAATAATTTGATGGAAATCTTTACGTTTTCATGTTAGAAGTAATGACCCAAATGCATGCATCTTTTTTAAAAATGTCAGCTTCTCTTTAGGTTTTCTATTAATTGGTTTAAGGCTGTGGTTACGATATTCCTTAATTGTTGTAAGGATCAACAATAATTTAATTTATTTTCAAACTTCATGGCTTCTGTGAACATAAAAAGTGATTTTTGACATACCGTCATTGTCGTAATTCTCGTCCGTACGTGAAAACAGTAGCGACCTCAAACTTATTATAGATAAAATGGTATTTGGTATAGGGGATCGAATTTCATAAAAAAAACGCACTAATCATGTAAAAATGACTGATATTTTGAAGTTTTTCATATCTCGTGTGTTATTCAACTTATAACCTAAATTATATAATATCCAGTAAATATTCAGATTTTAATAGTAACCAATAAAGCGAAGGTACGATAACAAAGCGAAGTTATTGTCAAAAACGTAATTTAGAACCCCAATCTCGAACGAAAATGTGATATTTGTATAGTTACGGGATTCGGCAGGGCCGTCTTACCAGCACGAGTGTATTGAGTGATAGCTTGTTTACATATGTTCAGCTCAGAGGCCCGTCAGGGCTGAGACATACACAAGCGAAAAAAAATATACAAACACACACAAACACGAGATCCGCTTAACCGACTTAAAAAAACGAGTGATATATAAAATTACGATATTCTGAAAATCTGTTTTAACAACTGTTGTATAGATACTTATCCTATATTGGTCATTACTCTTCATCGACCAATATAATTTAACATTTCCTACAAGGGCAACAAGACCACCTTCTGGGTAATATCCAAGAGGATCTGCTTGTACACGCCTTTAATGTTGTATGTTTGGGCTGCGTAAGTACCATGATGGTGATCTGCTTGCACTCTTATTATATCGATCCTGTGTTAACTTGAATTCAATTCAACCATTGTTTAGTTGGGCCGCCTGATATAATCGTGTTGAGTATCGCTAAATCGCTACATTATATGCCTAATTCGGAGCGAAACTATCGACTATAAGAGTGGCGTAACACATAAAATATTGAGGATGTGGTTTCCTGTTCTAACCTCATCAGGAGAGTAAAGAGTTACTTTAATACTAGTAAGTAATCACCAATTATAATAGATGTATTATATAGTATTTATTATTATGCTATTTTAGACTGTAATTTTTCTTTCAAAACTAGTCTACATCCAATGAGTTTTAAAATTCATAATTAAGCACCGTATAAGAGTTCAACCACCCAGTAAAGGACATTTACCGTGTCATAAAAATATCTCTTATATCCTTAATTATATTTAAAACATTGCAACACTATTCTCACTACCGGATGTGATGGTATTTTTATTTCTGCACCGCCTCCGTGAATCACTGATGAGCAGCACAGAAGATGAGAAAGAGGTGAAAGGTGAGAAAGACTTTGTATCACCTGACTCACCTCTCAAGGTCACTGCTGGGCGGCACCAAGGTATCCGTTCCTATGATTAACCTATGATTTAATTTAGAAGATATCCGACTATGTTTTATCTGATTGAATACTTCATTTGAATTTCCGGGACTGTAATTCAATTATAGGCGGGAGGTTCTCCAATAATCGATTAGACTGACGTACAACTAGTCGTTACTAAGATGAACATTCTATCGAAAGAAAATTTTATTAAGCGTCGTGTAATTTTCAAATAATATTTAACCACCATTCAATATAAAGCTTTTTCTTGATCCTCAAAAGTATTTTTGTCTTCTCCTCGCTTTCAGAAACATGTGACACTTGCAAGCAGTAATATTTCCCAGGAGATGGTATTTGGCGAATTTGCTCTTAAATTGATCCTTCCAGGTAAGGATTATGTCCGAGAATTTTAGAAAGTATATCACTTGTTCTAATATTATCCTTCTATCTATCCTATTCTAATTGTATTGAACATAATTAAAATTCGAAACTGTTGTAACGTAATGAAATATATACTTGATTAGGTTAAGCTACGATAGTTTAGAGTAGGAGGTTTTATAGAAGTATCTAATATAAAAAGGAAAAATATCTTCAATGTTGTAGACAACAGATAAATTTTTTAATATTAGTCGGCTTTTTTCTACATTTTTTACAAAGAAGGTTTGTTTTAGTATATATAACCGGTATTATGAATATTGTGTACTTAATAAATTAAAAAAATATAACGTAATTACTCAACTTTGACATATCTAAGTAATTATCCGAATACCTCTGCGGTACATTGTTAGAACGTATTACAAAATTTCATACACAAAAAAATGCAATTTTTCATACATACAAACTAAACTAAACTCATGGTTTATATTGAAAATTAACCAAAAAGCGCAAACATCCTTTTAAATAAAACAGACACTGTATAGGTCTGGTTGAACTCTGGAGCCGAGACTACCTGGGGCCACCCCCAATAAACCCTCCTTGAATCGGACCGGCCTGCAGTTGTTTCGCCAATGAGTCACCTACTGTTATCTTACTATGAGGATATAATATTTGTTTATAAAAATAATATGATTATTTTAATCAGTTATTTGAAACCTACTAAAAAAGTTATGGAAAAAGATACCAACTCGACTATGGTGTCATCACATTTAATATAATTTTGGCTACATTACTATTTTTACATTACAAAGTTGTAATGTAGACAAATTACTATTTTACAAAGTGAATACAAATGATTTCTATAAATTTAATACGGATAACTATTTTACAAAGAAAATACGAATAACATATTATCTTTTATCTATATACTGTAGCTACATTGTCACACACCTATTGACATATCAAAATATTATTTGAAACCTACTACAAAAGTTACGTAAAATGATACCTGACTTACTTATTCAAGCGGAGATACTCCCAAATTGTCATTCGCAAGGGATATAATTGTACTTACTGTAAAATAGTTATTCGTATTAAATTTACAATAAAAATATGAATATGTACTAATTCACCTGTAACAAAAATAAACAACGAAATGTGTGGTACCACATTTGGGATTATTGACGTAATTTGATGAATGCCAACAGTCTATCAATAAATCGACTTTATGATGAGAATCGATTAATCAGTTTGCCAGTTACATATCACCTACATATTTACAGAGCGAAACAGATGTGTTTACAATGAAACACTCCACACTCCTTACATCATCATGTTGCATACCGCCCAGTGGGTTTATCGTGCTGATCAATAATAACAGTAACAACTATAAAAAGCGGAGAGAAGTAAACAGTTGTTATATAGAACAGTCTGTTATTGCTCCCCAAATAATGTAAAACTTCTTTGTGGAGTTCTCGAAGACGGAGGGAATGTAAATTATGAGCTGAGTAACGAGACTTATGTAAGGGGATTCCAAGCGATCGGGAATATCCTTTACTAACTCTTGAAGACGAGTATGTTGAATTAACTGAAAAGAAAATAGTTCCCTTCATCGTTTCTGGTTTTCTCAGGGAATAATAAAACTATCGTCATCTCATATTCCTATTGATTTTTCGTCCCGTCTTAGAGGTTCGAATGCAAAAAGCCCTTTGGGGGCAGAGGTGCTATCGCATAACCTCAACTCCTTCCTCTTAAAAAAACATTTGTTTTAACTCATTTCGAGTAGTAGTATCTAAGTTATGATTTTGAGATGAGTTTATAATATTCATCTGGTTTTGTGTGACTTTATGTTTAACGTTGCATCACGCGTTTCGTAATATATGTTCCGTCTTCAGAATTTAGCTCCTAAGAAGTCGTCAAAAGATTAAGAATATAAAATTAGTTTTATTGTTCTTTAAAGAATAAAAACCTTATGGTCATCATCGCTTTAAAAAAAAAGGTGAAAATAAAATAAAATAAAAACTCTGTAGAAATTGTGACTCTTAGCTGATACTTTTTTAATCATAGTTGGAATGATGTTGTTTTTTTACCATACCTGTTAGTCTTAAAAAATCGTCCCTGAATTTATTATTATATCCAGGAAATATCAAAAATAAAAAAAACAAAAAAAACAATAATTTTCTGAAATACATACTAAAATATTTTTCTTGAGTTTTCCAAGATTTGTCAAAAATTAAAATGTTGTTAGTGTTACTATGGTTTCAATTTCTGTTAAATAAATAATGATAATACTTTGGTAGTTTCTTTAAGTAGTGTTGAATGTAAAAATAAAAATAAATTGTATAAAACTCTAACATAATACGGTGATAATATGATTTGAAAAATATAAGAGTTTTTGATCTACACCATTAACAAAACAAAACAGCTGATTTTACTTCTCTGCTGATAACCAAATAACTAAATATCAATAAAAAATCGCTATTATATGTTTGCTAATTTTGACAGATAAAATCTTTAAAAAATTCAATTCACAGTTATGGTTGATTTTTTAAATATTTTTGATTTCACTAACTGCAGGAATGTTTGAAATAACTGGTTTTGATTGTCGATATGAAAGTATTGGACTTGGGATCGTGGTTAAATTGAGTTAGGGCTACTACAATGTTTGTCCTAATTTCAGTTGGATAAGACTTGTAAACAACTGAAGATAATCATTTAGTCAATGAAACGTCGTCTTGTTGAAAATAAAGCATTTCTTGTGGATATTTATTTGTTTCTTTCATTTAGTGAACAAATGTAGTTCAGTTGTCCAGTGTATTTCATATATTAGTTTACGTTCAGAAAAGAAGTTGATTAGTGATACTTATCCAGCTCAGTCGTACAATACAATACAGATCTTCCAAAGTTAATGGCCAAAAGTTGGTTTCCTGGGGCTTGTAGGAAGTTTAACAAGGGGTCATCGCCAGAAATGTAAGTTTATTGAAAACAGTTGTAACACAGGTTTTCTGAACATCGTAATCTCCCTTGAAGTTGGTTAAGTCCTAGCGGCCCTCTTAGATGTGTAAAGTATCCACTCATTTCGCTTGTATGATCGTCTCGGCCCAAGCGGACCTTGACGCTGCACATATGTAATGGAGCTTCTACTCGCTACGCTCCATTGGTACGTTTAAGTGCAAAATTGAAAACTACAAATTTTTATCTAACTTAGCGTGTGAGTTGAATAACACACGAGTTAAAAACACAGAACTTTTTTAATTGGCCGCTATTTTGACAGATTAAGTTAGAGTTTTCTGAATTTCAGTATAGTGTAAATGAGCATACCATATAGGTATGCTATACCAAATTATTTCTTTCTTATTTTTTGTAGCTGCAATCGCACAGACGACAATGACAAATACTACGGACGGCGTGACCAAGTCACTTTATTAAAATCACGTTAATAAATTTTTTTACGATTACAAAAAGTACCCTATATTTCGTATACTGAGTAAGTAATACCCTTATGTCGTAGGTAATTATTTAATAAGGATAAAAAATATACAATCAAAACAAAAACATACAAACAAAATTTATCGTTTATTTTAAACCACGTCATAATTTGATCAGAGGCAAAGAAAAGTATCTGGTTCGATAAACTCTGTATAATATAATGTTTTAATATTATAAATAAAATGATATCTTCTAAACAACCAAATCACGCCTACAACAAGACAAAGCCACTTGAAACAAGACCAAAACTTTCTTCCCAAGCCGTCCTAAACACACAAACTCGAAGGTCTATTATCTTCCCACAACCCTGACCTACCCTTTACCTGTTTACCTACACCCTCACGCCCTCATTTCATTCACAAATACAGCAAAAACTTTCTCAATGAATCATTTTACAACACCTCATCTCTCCAATTGTCATGTTACAACCCTGGAGTGTTATTTTCATTAGTCACTTTTACCTATGTCCATAAAATATCTTTCTAATGGTAGTTTTAGGGTGAGGGTGAACACAGAGTATCACAGCTTCCGGCCTCTTTTACACAGTTTCCGGTTCTTTCATGTCCCCAAACCCGCAGAACACCTTGTCAGTAATCTCTGAATCTTTGTCGATAAAAACACCAATTTAAAGCAACAAATGGAAAGATAAACATGGTGTAAAGGAAAGGACTGGTAATAAAATTGAAATGTTATGGGTGGCGTTATAATATGGCTTGTGTAAATCTGATATGCCGATATCCTTACGCCTGAGAAACAAGAATTGATTTTACAATACACATCAGGTTAAAAGGACGGGACAACTGAACACCAGTTTACCACTTCGGCTTTAGTATTATACATTTAAGTTTATTATTATTGTAAATTTTAATATGTTATACATACGAGAGTTGTACAACAGTTTATTTAATATTTTTCTTGAAAATTTTAAACTGTGTTGCTAGTACCTTTATTGTAATCGTTCTTCACTCTTTAAATATTCACCATTTTCTATAAGGCTCTTGTCTAGTCTACTTTAGTAAGAATGGTTTGTACGACTCTTTATTGTATCGTTTTCCCCTCTTTAATTTGTCACCATTTTCTATAAGGTTCTTATCTAGTCTACTATAGTAAGAATGTTTTCTACTACTCTTTATTGTAATCGTTCTTCACTCTTTAAATATTCACCATTTTCTATAAGGCTCTTGTCTAGTCTACTTTAGTAAGAATGGTTTGTACGACTCTTTATTGTATCGTTTTCCCCTCTTTAATTTGTCACCATTTTCTATAAGGTTCTTATCTAGTCTACTATAGTAAGAATGTTTTCTACTACTCTTTATTGTAATCGTTCTTCACTCTTTAAATATTCACCATTTTCTATAAGGCTCTTGTCTAGTCTACTTTAGTAAGAATGGTTTGTACGACTCTTTATTGTATCGTTTTCCCCTCTTTAATTTGTCACCATTTTCTATAAGGTTCGTATCTAGTCTACTATAGTAAGAATGTTTTCTACTACCGTACTCTTTATTGTACCGTTCATCCCTCTTTAATTTGTCACCATTTTCTATAAGATTCTTGTCTAGTCTCCTTTAGTAAGAAAGTTTTCTAAAGAAATTTTATAAATATAGACATATAAACATAGTTTGTTGGCTTTTCAATAAAGACCTACCTACTTGGGATAAGAGACTCAAGTTTTACATTTACATCTTTATCGGTATATAAGGATGGAAACGCCGGATGTTGAAAACAATTTTCGGATTCTTTAGGAAATGAAATGTGAAGATCTGAAATAACGTTGATTTTGTTCTATTACCTTACCTATTAATTAGAGTACATGTCAAAATTTTGATTCATCTTTGTCTAAATAAATGAATGGTTAAGAAAGGTACATAGATATATTAATGCAGAGGTACTGGAAGTAAAATAATTACTCTTTTGAAAGAGTACGAGGTACTTGAGTATCATGGATCAGCACTGAACGATAACAGTGTTGATGCAGTAAATAAGCGGAGGATTAACACCAGCCAATCGATGCTATATATCATTCATAAAACAATTAATATCAGAGGCAGTGTCTAGAAGAACAAAGCTAACCATTTTCAAAACATTAATAAGACGAGCGTAGACCTGGACACTAACAACGGAAAATAGTATTGAAACTAGAGAAAGAAATATTTTGAGGAAAATATTTCCGCATAACAATGTAAACCAATGATATATGACGAATTAAAACAAATAAAGAGATAAATATTTTGGATCCTGGGTTGATCAAAATATTAAACGAAATGTAACGCAGGTTGTTTGGCCATTTAGATTTAGTGGAAAAGTGAATCATTGTTTAAGAAGATTTTTGTTGTCGGACGAAAAGTTAGAAGACGCTGGAAGAGATAGATCGAGAACGTGGAGGAAGACCTGAGATTGTTGGGAGTCAGAAGAGAGAAAGGGGTGGTCCATGAAAGAAAGAAATCGCCTTGGAAGAGACCAAGCAAGATGCATTTAGAATTGTAGCTCCAGAGAGACAGGATCGGCGCTATAATAGTCCCTGCATACGTTACCAAATCTCTGCCTTTATACGCAGACTTTGTACTTTGATAGTGGTTTTCTAGGGTTTATATTCGCCAACTGATACTAGGGTTACATTTGACATGCTATGTTCACCCTACGAGCTGTATACTGCCTGGGGATTATGTCAGTCTTTGATGGTTAAGACAACTGCGAAGTTAGACGTGGGCTAAGTGAATACAATAATACGAAGGTTCTATTATTTTTTGTGAACAGTACCTTTAGTGAAGTAATAGGAAGCCAATATTTAAGAATTGTTAGAAACTTACAGAACTGAATTTTCCCCTTGTTTAAAGACAAAAAACTTCTCCTGTCGTGATCGCCATATAAAAAAAGGAAGAAAAGAACATAGATTAATAACCGCATAGGTCTCAAAATACTGTAATAGCGTCAGAGTAGGAGTTGGTCAAGAGAGATCAGATAGGAAAGATGAAAGATGGGGATCTAACTCAAAACTACAGGAAGAAAGTTTGAAGATCCTTTGGGATTGCCAATTCTGTACTTACAGAACAGAAATTTGGAAAGTAAGAAAGGTAATTAGTAGAAAACTTTCTTCATTAGAAGTAAATAGGAAGAAATGGTGTATATTATAGTGTGAGAAACGACGTTTTATGTTTATAGTTACTCGTCATAAATAAATAAACAGATCGGCGACATTAAAAACAATTTAACATGAATATACATTTCGTGGCATGAGGTAACTTTGCTTTCCTTATTATGAACGCATTTCTCCAAGAATGTCTTATTCTCATCTTTCTATCAAATTTTGTTCAAATTGGACAAATTCGCAGTTAACAACTATTTCCTAAACGCAAAGGATAAATACATCAGTTACACAAAACGGTGACGTCATATTTCCAGACACATCACTAATTATATTACTTTCCTTTATCTGTTATTCTTAAAAAAAAATTTACATACAGTACAGACTGGAAGTACAATAGATTTCCAAGGCTGAGACCTGACAGCCGCGCCTGTAATGTCGGCAAATACAAGGTAATTATACGCACTCTGTGTTAATTCCACTGTAATCAATAGCTTATTGTTGATATTACAGCAACTAATTTTAAAATTCCTATTATATCTCTGACTATATGTTGCAGATTTTTAAAGTTTTAGAATTTCTTTGTTGTTTTACAAAAAAAGCTCTAATTAAAAATCTCGTTTTGTGAATTATCGGTTTGGTACATATTGTAGATGTATGATTCAAACCAATGTACTCAACCTTATTTAAAACAAAAATGACGGTTTACGAGTAAATAAGAAACATAAAAAACTCAAGTCAGGGTATATGTTGATATTTTACAATTTGCCCGCTTAGCTCAGAGTTGGTCTAGAAGTTACGTTTGTTGTGTGAGATCCGATTTCAATTCTCTTGAGGCTCAAAATAAGTTTCGGAAGGAAAATATGGGAGTTACGACAAGTAGCCAATTCTGGTTGCAGACTAGATAGGAGTTTTATCATGGAAAGACTCAATTTTTCCCAATAAAATAATTTTCTCCCTAAATAAACACTTTTTTTGAATAAAAAATAAATAAAAAATTATTCCAGATAAATTCCACTTTTCCAGATAAAGTCTGTATGTTCCAGATAATCTCATTTTTTTCATGTAGACATTTTTTTGCTAAACTCCACATTACCCAAATAAACTTAAATTTTCCACATAATTATTATTATTATTTTTTTTTTCAGATTAACACCGTTTTTTCCAAATAAATTCTCCACTTTTCTCAGTTAAATTTCACTTTTTAAATTTTTAATATTTTAAAAACTTTTAATAATATTACTAAACATTAACAATATTACTAAAAATGAAAAAATTAACTCCTTTAGAAATAATTCTAAACGTTACAAAAGGTAATAAAAATATTTTACGCAGTAACAAATATGTAGTAAATTAATCTCCGTTGCTAGTAATAGAGGCGTGGGTGAGATAACAAATAAGAATATTAATTGGAATCCGCTCACGTAAGCGGCCATCTTGTAATGGCATGGTTCACGGCCGCTCATTAGTACTTGTGCTCCTGTGATTCATGACTTTAGCCCAAGTCTCCAGTTTGTGGCTATATTGGGAGATGAATAAATCAAGTTCCCGGGGCGGAAATCGACAAAGCAACTATATTTTATAATGTCATCAAGTTATAAATTGAAAATATTAATTTAATTTGTGCAGCAATTAGATAAATTTATTTAAAACTGAAGGATACAAATTACTGGCAGGATAATCTGAAGGTAGAACTAACCTTTAACCCATTTCGACGTGAATACACCATGAAACTATCATTACCTTATGGAACTTATTTTATGAATGTTTGTGTTGAATGTTGTAAATAAATTTCTCCCAGCTATCGTCTGCATTCTTTACATTTTACTAAGGTCATTAATACTACAACATCGATACCATATGGTTTATAAGTTTTAATAAAACAAGAAGAAATTTAATAATAAGTGTTGCAGAGACACTAATCCTAAGTGTCAATAATTTTGGATTGAAAGGGGGTTTAGGTTCACTATTGTTTTTGTCAGTTATTTCTGAAACCAGTTATTTTATATTACTTACGATTTGAGATAATGGTCTGGGACATAAGTCTTCCTACTTCATTTAAATTTGAACATGGTGGGTTGATTTGATTTTGAGAAATTAATTCTATTATACCTGCTCTATTAGGGAAGTTTATTTATTTTTTTAAACTATCCAGTATTTATTGAATGATGGCGACAAATACGTTCCGTTTTCTCCAGAAACTAAATTTTAAAAATTGAGAAAAATTAAGTTTTTAATTTTCTTATGGCAGAGACCTTTAGATTGTGAGTTTTATAAAAATAAGTATGAAATAATTTGTCCATATATCAAATTTGATCAAAAAAAATCAGTCAACTTATTAGGTCTGTAGGGAGCGCTGCACCAGTCTCAAACACCGCTCAGGTAGACAGAATGACATAAGACATAACAATTTTTATTTATTTTTTACTCAGAGGACATTCATAATTTTAAGCCATCACATAACTTTCTTTAGAATATAATTATATAATAGTAAAAATATGTAAATTTAGTTGATGATAAAATATACATAGTGGTTTCAAAAATTTCCATTTTGGGAAATAGTATTTAGTAACTTCTGACTTGTGACATTCAAGGCCTGCGGCTCGAAAATTTAGCAATCCTGACCTACAAAACAAGATATGACCAGAAGACGCTCCCTACATATGCCAATATGGGAGTTATCGTTTAAAAAGTGAAAACTAACCACTAAAAGGTCAAATATTTCATAATTGGTTGAATCGATTTAAATCAAATTTGTGTTACACCTTATGAACCAAACCAGTATGCAATCTGATACGTAAAAGAAAATTACGTTTCACATATAAATTAGAAAGTTCACAAATAAATCAGAACATTTTGGATATTTTGAAATTATTTGGTAAATTTATTAAACGTGATATGCCACGCAATCATTTTGTTCCTATTTTACTCAATTTCGGTCTTTATATTTTGGTCCAATTTTGAGATATGTTTCGCACATTCCTTTAGGTCATAAATTTTCACAATTTACAAAAATTTTAAGAAAATAGTTTAGGCCAATTTTGAGAAATTCAATCATTTAGGACAGCGACCATTGTTTTTAATATAAATACTTATACTACAATTCCTGGATCGGTTTTTTTTTTCCTGATTAATAGTTGAGTATATAATTGTCATTTATTTGTAGTAAATCCTTCAAATGACATGTATAAAATGAGCACAATCCTATTAATAATTCTTATGACGCAATGACACTAATAAAAAAAAGAAATATGATCATCTGCCCTGTGCTCTTTATTTTAATGATTGAAAATGAGTAAATTAAAAAGAAAATCAGTGATAGACTCATGTGTGATAATGACATTACCACCAATGTATTTAAGGCGTAGAAAGAAGTATAGTTAATCCAGTACTGCAGTTACGTCAAGAAATCAAGGATTACTAGATTCTTGATTAATTTTTTGAAGAAAATGTGTTCTAATAAATGAGTACTTTTTTATTAAATTAAAAAAAGAGTGTTGTATCCCAAGCTAATATATATATATATATATATATATATATATATATATATATATATATATATGCTGTTTGTAGTAGACTCGAATTATCACTGAAGTATTATCCAAGAAAATAATGGCCGTACCGTAGTGTTTCCAAATAAAATGGTATTTCCATCATCCCATTCTTCGTGGATTGAAATTATTATTACCAAATTATAGTAACTGGACTTACACAAAATTTGTGAATTAAGAAAAAGATTTTGAAGTTTACAAACACGCAAAAAGTGCTAAATATGAAATCAAACATATAAATACTAAAAAAAAATAATAATAATTAATAGCTTTAAATCTAGATCCCTCAATGTGCAACAATTCCGATTTAATGAAAAAAACATCTTAAAATAAAATAAAAAAATAAAAAACTGGATTACTGATGAAATAGAGCAAATACTCATATTACGACCATCTTCTTAAACAAGACTTTTTACTACATGCTTATATTCAAGAGTATTTGCTTCAGTACGACCTAATGTGTTTTAACAATTTCCATTTTTGGGAAATAACTATTTAGAAGGGATCTAACATAACAAAAGTACAGTCGGGACAATACACGAATAACATGTAGTGTTCATCCACACAATAAAATTTGAATAGTCTGATTTCGATGACATTCGATAAAAACATATTTTTTGTGTATTTTTTTTTATGTAAATTTTTAACAAAAATAAAAATGAACCCTGGTTTTGCAGTTGCAATTTTTTAGTCGATTTTTACCAAAGTTAGACTGATTACTTGCTAATTACCTTTATATATTTACCTGTATACATTTGATAACCCCTTGGGGGCTCAATTATAATAAGTAAAGTATGGCAATCCTAAGGTGTCCTAGTTGTATCTTCGTCTAGTCTCGGGTTAAATCCCTCTCTTTAATCGTTTCTATTAGGTCTTTCTTAACCAACTCTTATTCTGTTCTGACTGAGCTATTAGAGTATTCGAGGGTTAGGGGTCGAGGGTTATCTTATAGTCTCAATTTGAAAAATTGTTCGTTTTATATTGAGGAACATTTTATACTCTGTTTTTTTAAGAAGATTGATGCCCGCGATGGTTTTTCGTCTTAAATCTTTTGTAAGTGACGTTAAGTAACCTTCATATTCATGCTGTACGAATATTTGTAGGCTAATGATTTAGAAGAAATATTGGAAAATCGGTTTATTTCAATCAGAGATAATCTTCAGTCATAAAAGATAAAATGTAACAACAATATAGTAGGCATGTTAATTGCAAATAATTATTCATTATTTTAATATTTATTTAGTATGTTACAATGTTAAATACAGATTGATGAGCTACTAGGTTTTAAATATAATCAAATGTTAAAAAATATGAAAGACTAAAAACTTAATTCAAGCATACATTTCTCTGATACTTGTATTTCTTAATTTTGTTTATATAAGGTTTTCCACCTTTCACAAAAAAAAAATTAAGAACCTGATAAATTTAAGGTTAGGTTAGGTTCCGTGATACAGTTTAGGTTAGGTGATACAGGTTAGGTTAAACAGTAAAGTCAGAAATTAGTTAACAGTTGGTTAAGTTGGTAATCTGGTTCCAAAATAGAGTCTTACTATTAATTATTTAAGTTTTTATTCAATATGTTAGTTAAAAAATATGAATAACAGAAGTTTATAGAGCATATAATATCTCTACGACACTTGTGTTTCTTAATTGTCTGCATTACATTTTCCACCTTAAACAAAAAAAAAGAGAAGATAAGGGAAAAAAGTAGCTGATAAATGTAAGATTAGGTTAGCTTAGGTTAGGTAATACAGGTTAGGTTACATGATACAGTTTAGGTTAAATGAATAATTATATAAGTTTGTTATCAGGTAGAAAAACAGAGTTCTTATTATTCATTATTTTAATATTTATTTAGTACGTTACAATCCTCGGTGCAGAATGATAAGTTACTAGGTTTAAATACCAAGTGTCCTAAAAGTCCCACCCTCTATTATTTTTTTTATTAATGGAAATAGACAGATTTTCTTTGGGGAAAGTTTAGATAACCAAAGGAGGAGTTTTTTGAAGTGTCAACATTTTCAAAAATGAGGTAGTTTGGGGGTAAGTCAAGTTTTAAATAACAACCTCTATTAAGTGATACCTTATTTTAAAGGCCTTTTAAAAATAAGAATAATGATGTAAACTAGAGGTCTCTAAGTTCATCCTATCCAACATAGCGACCAATCGAATTTTGAATGGTAACCTACAAACTCCGGTTGTTTTTATCACATTACAAACTGCTCTATGTTGGTAAAATTGTGGTAAGAGCCTTACCTTGTTTTTTTAGCTCAGATTAAGTTCTCGAAATGGCTACCATTAACTTCTTAGCAGAAATAGATTTTGGACTCAAAAGCATGTTGTACATATCGTAACATTTCCGGTGTAATTATTAACGTAAAATTCACAATACGATTGGTCGCTATGTTTGGTAGGATGAACTTAGAGACCTCTAGTTTGCGCCATTATTTTTATTTTTAAAAGGCCTTTAAAATGAAGTATCACTCAATAGGGGTTGCTATTTAAAATTTTTGACTTACCCCCAATCTACCCCATTTTGGGGGTAAGGTTGAAAATGTTGATACTTCAAAAAACTCCTCCTTTGGTTATCTAAACTTTCCCCAAAGCAAATCGGTCTATTTCCATTAATAAAAAAAAAAAAAAAATAGGGGGGGGGGACTTTTAGGACACTTGGTATAGACCTAATCAAATGTTAAAAAATATTAAAAACTAAAACCTTATTTCAAGCATATAACTTCTCTGACACCTGTCTTTTTTACTTCTCTATGGAAATGTTCGATCTTCCACGAACAAAATAAATCAATAAAGGTTAGGAAGTAATGTAATTTTGATCACCCAACAAAAACAGGCTAAATTTCACTCATTTGCACAATGCTAGGTTGGATTATTTTCAAATTACCAAAGTCTGATGTCACAGCATATTTCGAATTTTGGTCACTTTTTAAAATTAATACATCCTATTTTAGAATTGAGCATTTATTCCCTCCAATAACCTTTTTCAGAGTTTGCTCCTAAAATATGTTAATTAATGGTCGAGTAATTTCAATATGGCTACCGTTTATTCACTATAGACATACGAATTATAATGAAATCTAGACCATCCTAGATTATCAAGATCAATATCATTACAAGAACTAACACAATAAACTCAAAAGTTATTCATATCACTGCGACGCGACACACCTTCTACTACTTCTAATATTTCTGGATTACTTCATACGTTAAGACAATAAACCTTTCTCTGAGAAAGGTAAAGCAGAAAGCAGATCATGTATTCATACTTGAGTTAATTAAGACTAAAACTTTGTTCTCATGAGATCGCCGTGACTCATGCTCGTGATATTGTCATGACGTAAGACTCAGTGTCATCTTCCTGCAGACCTGACTGTACTGTTGGACTTTGCACTCGTCTGTGGGAATATTGAGTTTTTGCTTTGCCAAGATTAATTCCATTGATTAGTTCTTAATGTGTTTATTGAATAAAACGTGTTACGCTGCCAACACTACTCTGCCGACTTTTATAAATTAAAGATCCGGTCTGTTAAGACTCCGTTTAATGGTAGAACGACATAATTTTGACTGACAATAATACAATATTAAAATGTTGAATAGAAAAATAGTAAAATTTATAACGATTTTACAACTTTTTGAAACATTTTGTTATTCTGAAAAGGATTAATAATTTCAATTTTTCAAACAGTCAATGGAACTATTAAAATGTAGCCATTTTAAACTTTGATTTTTAAAGTACTTCATTTCAATAAAATGTAAAGAGCTTCAAAATTGTCACTAAAAATCAGCAATTTTACGTAATTTTAATAATATATTCTAGCGATATATCCACTGGTGGCCGTTAAAATTTTTGAATGACGTTCATATCGAAAAATATTGAATTTATAAAATTTATATGACTTTATTTTTTTGTAGGTCAAAGCATACCCAAGTTAGAAATAAATCAAAATATTACCACAAAGTTTATAGTGTGTATACCTTCCCCCTCCCTAAGTTTACCATCTATTTATTCAATGATGAGTAGAAATAACTACTATTATTAACTTCCAGGTCTTCAAAGTACAGATTTCATCACTGTGAAAACAACCAAATTTTTGGGACTTTACGTTGAAATCATTTTAAACTGGAAAACGTATTTACATTATCCGCAAGAAACTTAAATAACCTGTTTTTAAATGTCTCTCTTAAGAAATTAAATACATTTTGTAACTTAATTAAGAATTCACCATAAAATCTTTTGTTAATTTTTTTTCTGTAAAAATAACAAGATTTAATTATACAGTAGAACAAACACACAGAACACAATTCTTACAAAAAATACGCCTCAGTATCAGACGCGTTTCAACGACAAGGTCGTCCTCTTCAGTAATACACGACCTACACCAATCAAACTAAAACTGAACTATAGTTAACTGAACTGGAGTTCAGTTATAGTTTGATTGGTGTAGCTCGTGTATCACTGAAGAGGACGACCTTGTCGTTGAAACGCGTCTGATACTTAGGCGTATTTTTTGTGAGAATTGTGTTTTGTGTGTTTGTTATACTGTATAATTTTTCTCATAAGTCAAGCTCAACATTTTATATAAGATTTAATTAAAACTATTTACATTTACTAAAAACTTACTTCAAGCATACAACTTTTCTGACACCTGTCTTTTTTACTTCTCTATGAAAATGTTCGATCTTCCACGAAAAAAAAAGAAAAAAAAGTTGATAAAGGTTAGGAAGTAATGTAATTTTGGTCACCCAACAAAAAAACAGGCTAAATTTCATTCATTTGCACATTGCTAGGTTAGATCATTTTCAAATTACGAAAGTCTGATGTCACGCATATTTCGAATTTTGGTCGATTTCTAAAACATGTTTTATTGAAAACATGTTTTTCAAGTAAAAGTACTAAATATCAACCTTTATTTTAGTAAATTATTTTCTCCTCATCGTTGTACATTTTACAGTGACTCATATTTCTAAAACAAAATTACTGGTTTATACAATTATACTGGAAAATAATTTATAATTATCAAATAATCGTCTGATTGTTCTTAGAAAACTTTTGATAATTTGAACAAACTATTGTTTAATAAGTATTACCTACTGTATAACTGGAACTACCTGTAAATAATTTTAAAAAGTCGTCATGATTTAAAATTTTCAGCCATTACTACTATCCCACGTATATGTGGTATTGAGGTAGTTATGTATGGATCAAAAAATCGATAACAAGTATATTCTGCTGATATATTTGTTTTGAGGCCCTCTGGAGGTTTTACAATGTCTGTGTGCAGTCCTATACAAGCCAAAATACTTGGACCGTTTTTAATGAAATTTGGCATGTTCGTATATTTGTGGCTATATATCGGAATTTTTTTTTCATTATTTGAGGCGTAGGAAAACACAAAATTAATATTTTCTTAAAATATATTCTAACGATTTTTAAGATTTTTTTTGCTCAAATTTTTGCCTCTAAGAACCCAAACAAAACGAACGGGCTGTTATTATATAATTTCTAAAAATTGTTCCTACTGCTTTAATTCATATTTTAGTAAAATGTGGTGATAAAATAATGTTCCAAAACCGTGAGGAAAATTGCATTAAATCAAGTACGACTTGTAAAAAAGTTTATGCCTTTTTTAAATACTTATACATTTTTTAAGACAGCTTTCATGGATCGTTTTCAGTTTTTGATTGGAAACTACAGAAATTATATTTTTTGTGGCCATTAGTTTTAGTTTCGGAGATGGGCGAGTGAGAAAGCGCCCCCAGTGTTCCTACACAGTTTATTTTCTATTATAAACATATTCAAGGAATAGTTAAATCTAATTTACCAAATTTGACTAAATTTCAATAAAAGTAAACTATTATTTACATTTTTTTCCTTTTTTTCCTTCTATTTTTGAGATTACGAGAATAGAAATTATAGTGACAATTTTTTTAAATTTCTGTTCATAAGTAACTCATGTTCATGATGAGATAATTATTTTCTGTAGGTTTAATAACTGCACAAAAAAAAAAAAAAAGTTGTAAGATGATGTGGATTATCAGCATAGAAGTTATCCCGCCGTAAAATAAATTAAAAAAATCTAGTGTGCCAACTTTTAAAACAGACTATAATTGCTTTTACATAAACAGACTTTTAAGCTTTTACCTACATTCAGTATGCAAAATGGTTTTATAAAATGTGTGGATATATGATACCTTCGAGAGATACTCTTGATCCAACTGTATATTTAAAAATCGGGAATAGTGATCAGTTCGTTTGGTCTTGATTTCATAAACTAGTAAAGATATTCAGTATTTTGAAATGGAAAAATCCAAGCAGTGATATTTTATATAGGTAAATGTTTTATTCATATTTCTCGCTAACACAATGTGATTTTAAACTTGCACTTTATTCTTACATTTGTATAGATCATGAATTCCAAACGTCACAAGTAGTTTTTATTTCAATAAACAAGCATTACGTAAGAATATTATAACGTGTTGTGAATGGTATACCTTGTGTTTCTAGATAGTTAAATTTACTATCATTAACTTTATATTTCGATTAATATCCTTACTTTATATCGACAGACTAACAACCACGGGAAACCATGTAAAAAATATACTGGGTTCGAGCCGGTTAACATGGATCTGAAGTATCCTTACAGTGAGCTTGATCATCATACCACCATCATTATCTTTATTGACACTATATACTAGTCAAAAGGATATGTTTAAATAACGTAAAATTCCAATTAGTACTGGATACAACCTGGACAGCAGCACCGTCAACCGAAATCAAGCTCAACTTTTTTATTTGTAAAATCAAATAGACAAGCGCTCCAGAATATTTTATGTAAAATCGGGTGTATATCTTGTATTTTTAATTAAAGGGGGATTTGAATTTTGAAAACAAAACAAGTTAAAAAATATCTTTGTATTATTCAAAACCCTAAATCATTACAAAACTGAAAAAAAAATTACACTCTAAAAAGTAAATTGTCCGTCATTTACATCAAACAACTTTCCTAATGAGTCCTTTTTTCCCTCCCCAAATTCGTCTAATTTCCTTTCTGTTAGTGGATAATAGTTGAGAGGAAGGAAGGTTTCTAAATTTACAATGTGCTTGTCGATGAAATGTGACTCAATACGAAAATTTCGACCGGTAAATTAAAATTTCTACCCTTATTTTTTGCTTTAAAAAAATGGCCTGTACTATTACACGAGACACAAGATATTGTAATTAGGATTTTTTTTTTTTTTTTTTTTTTTTACAAAATTTATTCTATTGGTGGGTTTAGTACTGTCATATGGAATACAATGTCCTGGAGAAGTTACAAATCCTCCAAAATATCAAACATTGTTGATTTAAACTAATTTTAAATGACTAAAGAACAATTAATTTTGCAGCCATGTTAGAGTCAGAGGTGATGAATAAATATATTATTAGTTGATTCTAATAAATACATATTTAGTATAAAATAAATATATTTGCTTTGAAGCTTGTTCTGCTCCTATCTATAATATTTTAATGATTTATGTAATAAAAATATAATTAGTTAGATCATATATAATATAATAATAGATCAAAATGAATTCTTCCAATTAACTAGAAAAATTACTTCGTCTTTAGAAACTGTATATTGTACTTATTGCTTTATTAAGTCTTCAAATTATTCCAAGTAGACCTACCTCAGAAAACAAAATTGTGTTTTGAGAACATTTTTATGAAACTGGTATTTTTACAATTAGGCCTACATGTTAAATACTATAGTACGACGTAAGAGAGTATAACTTTTCATTGATGAAATCGTTCAATAGACTGCTGTTTAAATCCCCAAATGAAAATAATTACGGAATATTTTTGGTATTACATAAAATGGCGAAATTTGCATCTTTCAGAACTAGACCATATTCTACTTTTTATCAATAGCTAAAGTTACCATCTCTACATTAATTTGGTAACTAAATTGTTTATTAGAATATGTCGTGGTCATTTATTAAAAATTGTATAAAAATGATCCAAAATCAAGAGAATTTTTTTGTTTGCAATTTTAACATAAAAGAGCTCATTTTATCCCATGTTTTATAACGAAGAACTTTACTTTCTTGACATTTTTTATTTTATTGCAATTGAAAAAAGTTATTTAACAAAAATGCAATAATTACGGGTTTTGTCTATTTTTAAAAGTATTGCTCCACAAAGAAGTTTGTCAGATAGTCGGAATATGTTTCTATATATTAACAAATAAAATAATAAATGTAATTTTTTAAAACATTTTTTTGTCAAAGGGTTGTTTGTAGGCTGCAGTACACATTCAAATAGCCATATGTTAGATATAAAATTAAAAACAATTTATATAAATATTAAAATCTCCATGGAGTGCAATGAATTTAACACATATACCGGTAATAAACACAGACACAATAATATATTACATTTTCAAGGTCTCTTCTAGAGAAAAAGATGCTGGTTGTGACAACTAACTAATTGACAACTAAAAAAAGTGAGTAAAAGCACAATTAAAATAATAATTAAAAAATATTAAGAGTAATAAATATAGTATAGCCTTAAGCCAGAATAGTTTTAATACCACAATGTTCGACTATTTTAAGGCTACTGAAATATTCTTTGCAGTACGAACTCATCTTGTTGTTAATTGACACCATTCTGGTTGGATTTAAAGAATAATAAAATGTCGATAATAGAAAATGTATGCAGTGTTTTATTTTCTTAAAAGAATTTCTACACGATTGTCTAAATTTTAAATTATTTACTTGTGATACTTCATGGCAATTCTATTTCGTTTTTCTTTATAGCTGCAATACGGTATCGTAAGAATAATCATAAAACCCATATAACTGTTCACAAAACACGGTTTAAAACAGAAACGCAGAATTATTTGTTAAACTGTGTGTGGTTTTATAAATACCTTCACGATGGCTCATTGAGACCGAAACAGCAGTAAGGAAACACACCGAAGTGATTATAAAACGAAACGTTATGGTTAATAATTTCTACAATTACAAATTATAAATTAACTATTTATTTATTTCAACAAACTTTACTGAATTTCCCCATATATATATATATATATATATATATATCCCATGAGGTAAACATATATAATATATTCTCCTGGTAGTTGCAGAACTGGAAATACATGAAATAGCACGAAGTACAAAACAAGGTGAATGAAGTTTTTTTAGAAAGAGAACGGATACTTGAATTCCAGTTTATGTTTTCATTAATAACCACTATCAGGAACTTTTACGAGTCTGAACTTTCAAGGTCGTGGGAATTTTTTTCTTAAAGGATTGGAATTGAATTGAATTCATTGAATTTTATTTCTATTCAATTCATAGAACAAAATGAGAGTCTTGTTTAAACTCGAATATTTAGCATTTGGTCAGTATATTTATGTGTTTGTTAGACAGTTACAACCATCCGCTTCTACCAGTCGTTATGAAATGGAAGTGTAAAATTATTTTTGTTCAACTATGTATTTACAAAATTTTTTAAATTCTATTTATAAGAACCCTTTATGAAACATACAAGAACCCGGTTGGTATAGTGATTTTGTGTGAAAGAGGTTACTAGTTCGATCCCAATGGTAGTAAAAAACAGGATGTGTTTGTGTAGCAGTTATGATAAAAAACGTGAATTCCTCTCCATACATTGTTATATTGTCATTGGTAGCGAGAAAGAAATCAAAGAAACAAATTAAGGCCAAACGTAGTTTCGATAAACATATTTTCCGCCGAATATATCTCCTTGATCGGTAATCACACAAAATGGATGTCCATACATTGTAGCGTTGACGTAGGAAGCGATTTCATTATCTACTTGTATGGCCGCCGCCACGGCAGATATACTGGCGCCGTCATTAACGCGCAATGCCACTGCCGAGGAGATTTTCTTTCCTTCACGTCATAACTTTACTCTTTCACAAAGGATTTGTTGGGAATCACTGGATTGCTGATGAGATGCTTTTTCCAAACAATTACGATTTCTATATTTCGACTTAGCTTTTTTACACGTTAAAAAGCAGACATTGTGTTGAAATTTCCTTATTTTCAAAAATACCTCATTACAACTTCACCAGAACATCTCAAAACTAACTGTCGTTTGAGACTACTACGAGCATTGTTTCTCGGAGTCAGAAGTTATACTGCATGAAAGTGTCGGGGAAACGATCACTAAATGGCGGCGAGGGGATAAACCCACTCTGTCTCGCACGGGATATACAATCCCCACTGGGTGAAATAAAAAAATAATTTTTATTGGGTATAATTTGATTTTCAAGAAAAACTATAGTTTTTGTATTGCAACACGATACTGTATCCCCAGTTTTTGTTAGCATCGGGTTTTCTGTAATACCTCCAGTATAAGAGCAAGTTTAAAGACGTATTCACGTCAAAAGGTTTCCCTGTTGAATCAGTATCGCGAGGTAAAATATGTGAAGCTATGATTAGTAATAGAATTACGGCGATGTCTTGACCAAACGGGAGTTCTTCAACCCGGCACCAACCATTATATGTTATAAAAAAACATGTCGACCCGGCACTGGTCCCTTCACCGGCCGCCATAACAGTATGTCAACTCGGCACCAACTATTATATGTTATAAAAAACACGTCGACCCGGCACTGGTCCCTTCACCGGCCGCCATGACAACCCATGCCATGTCAACCCGGCACCAGCCACCCCTCTTGCCCATTCCACCTACACTACTCCCCCCTCAACCCCTTATTTCTCTTTTTTCTTCTCCTAATCATCTTTTTTTATTACGATTATAAATACTTTAAAATTTATTGTAGAAATAGGTTAGGTTAGAATGAGGGGTGTATGTTCGGTGTTGTGGAGGGGGAACCTCACTCACCCCTCCTTTATGAATAAATTGTTTGAGTCATAAAATTCTCATTCCCGTAATGAGAGCAAATAGCTACAACGTGTTGAAAGCCAAACGTTACCATTCTAGTATTGTTAACTGACCAGACCAATTAGACCTAGACTAATGACTTAATTTAGAAAGGGGCTTAATGTGTGACAGTAACCACATTGGGTTACACACAGAAACGATTTACTGAATATATTAAAACGTCCAAGGAGTGAAATCTACTATTTCCAGAACCACTGGTTTTAAATCATTTACCGTAAATAAATTTCCTTGTTTATAGAAAGAATAGACCCCCTCAGGTGTGGCAAACCAAAGGAATCTAGTTGGATCTACCTTTCTTCGTGTAGTTTTGGGTTACGTCTCTCTCTTTTATCTTTCTTATCAGATGAGTGACCAACTCTTCTTCTCATCTGATCCTGAGAATATTACTGTATTTGAGGACAAGAGGGTTTTCTTGTATACTCTTTTCTTCTTCTTTTTTTATAAGTCGATGATGACTGAAAGTTGTATCACATTTAAAAAATAATTATACAAAAAGAATAGGATAGAAAAGTATTGAAACAATAAATAAATAATACATCCATATAAATTACGGATGTAAAAATATGATTGAAAATAGTAGCCCCTACAAGTTAAAACCAAATTAGAGGTCACTATTTTAAAACTATTACCATTTCGTAATAAAAAAATACATAATATACATAAAAAACAGAAACAATGCATGAACCTGTTCTAATACGGTCCTGATATGAGGACTTTTGACAATTCAACCGTAAAAGAGAATATGCCATTATATTTGCCTTAGGATTTCAGGATTAACAATCGTGTCACACATAATTCCTCTTAGAAAACATAATTTTAACAAATTATGCCTCTGCCAATGAATCTATTTCAAAAATTCTCAATATTTCCTTCTACTTAATCATTCAAATTTGTTGCTCATTACAAAAAATATAATAGTTGATAGAGACCAAACATTACAGGGGCACTCTAAACTCAATCTCACCAATCAATTAAATAAAACCTTCAGAAACTTTGTCTCACTGAAAGTCCTTCCACTCATTTTACATACCATTAAATAGATTTCCTTTTCTCAATGGTTTGAAGCTTAGAAATTAGTGGCTCCACTTCTACCACCTAACGGCCTATGTCTTGGTAACTTTAAGAATAGTATTGCAGACTTCGTCTCCTACCAATCTAAATCTGAGGCCAAAAAACTACAAATTTTCAACCCACATATTGAGCTTCACAATATTGTATATGGGACTTATTTTAGATATAAATTGAATGACCCCGTGGAACATTTACAACATGGTTATTAAAACATACTTCCTTTGACGTAAGAATTCCGAAATCTTAAATATTAATTATCCTGTTCAAAAACTGCACACTAATGTTGTAAAGGATTCATCTTTCTGTAATATGATATTATTTGTCATTTATTAATGATAAGTTGCAGTTAATAGGTATATACGATGTAGGCTGACTATGGGATAAATGCCAATGCATTTTTGGTAATTTACAAGGCATAACCCTCAACCTGTCACTTAAACTTCATTATCACTATTTAATTTTCAATCGTATTTACTTTCATTAGCCACTTTACAAATTTACTTTTAATGACTTCATCCGCTTCATTATCATTTTATTATAGTGATTAATTAACTGCTATTAAGTTGTCACTGTGACACAATATAAAATTAATTGCACTATTCATAGAAACTTTATTATAAAATGAAAATACATCGTCTAATTAACATTAACTATGCTCATCTTGTATACTATTAAATACAAGTTTACAACAATGGCGATTATTTCCGTACTTGGCTCAACTCAAGGTCACCTTGATGCCTCTCGTCTCTGGAGGCGGACATTATTATTGGCAGAATCGTAAGGTGCGTTATTTTCAAGGCAGTGTATCTCCACTTGATGACTACGAGTATACTGTACTGGTGTGTATCACTTTTATATTTCAAATTATTTAGATTTCCTAATTCACTGCCTGGTCTTCTACTGGATTTTAAACATACACAGATTATTTAATTGGTGGTGTCTGCTCTTTGTCAGAGATTTTAAGTTTTAATGAAAAACAACTTTCCTTTAACTAACAATAAAGACCTAATAAACAAACAATCAAATAACCTCACCTATTATATAATATTTTGAGAAAGCTCTAATAACAAGATTGAAATATCGCTGCATGCAAAGGGAATCAGAAAGATGTATAACGATTATTATTTGAAAAATCCTGCGAAGACCAGGGTGTGTACCAGTGGAACATATATAATTTAAACCGGATTTGAAAATTCCTGCGAAGACTAGGGTGTGTACCAGTGAAACATATATAATTTAAACCGTATTTGAAAATTCCTGCGAAGACCAGGGTGTGTACCAGTGGAACATATATAATTTAAACCGGATTTGAAAATTCCTGCGAAGACTAGGGTGTGTACCAGTGGAACAAATATAATTTAAACCGTATTTGAAAATTCCTGCGAAGACCAGGGTGTGTACCAGTGGAACATATATAATTTAAACCGGATTTGAAAATTCCTGCGAAGACTAGGGTGTGTACCAGTGAAACATATATAATTTAAACCGTATTTGAAAATTCCTGCGAAGACCAGGGTGTGTACCAGTGGAACATATATAATTTAAACCGTATTTGAAAAATCCTGCGAAGACCAGGGTGTGTACCAGTGGAACATATATAATTTAAACCGGATTTGAAAATTCCTGCGAAGACTAGGGTGTGTACCAGTGGAACAAATATAATTTAAACCGTATTTGAAAATTCCTGCGAAGACCAGGGTGTGTACCAGTGGAACATATATAATTTAAACCGGATTTGAAAATTCCTGCGAAGACCAGGGTGTGTACCAGTGGAACATATATAATTTAAACCGGATTTGAAAATTCCTGCGAAGACCAGGGTGTGTACCAGTGGAACATATATAATTTAAACCGGATTTGAAAATTCCTGCGAAGACCAGGGTGTGTACCAGTGGAACATATATAATTTAAACCGTATTGGAAAATTCCTGCGAAGACCAGGGTGTGTACCAGTGGAACATATATAAATTAAACCGGAATTGAAAATTTTTGCAAAAAGCAAGATGCGTACCAGTGGAACATTTATAATTTAAACAAAATACAAAAATTCTTGTAAATAGCGGGATGTGTACCAGTGAAAAATATATAATTTATATAGGAAAAGCGATACCCGCTACAACACTACAGATAGTACTGTAAGGGAGATGACTTGAAGGCGAGCGTAAAGAATGTTGTCATATACAGGTGGTACTTTAACCCCCACCCTAGTCATTAGTCCACTATCTGCTGACCTAAATATATTTTATAAAGTATAATGTGTTGCCTTGGACTGTTTGATATATAATATAGTTAATTACCTTAGAGGTTGTCCCTCAGTCCGTATAATAGTTTGGCTACAGCGCTGTTTCGCCGAACACTGTCGGCTTCGTCAAGCCCGCACTAACACATAAACACGTAACACAACACAACACTAACACATATAAAATTCGATGAGTCATACTCTGATTTTATATGTGTTAATGTTGTGTTGTGTTACGTGTTTATGTGTTAGTGCGGGCCTGACGAAGCCGACAGTGTTCGGCGAAACAGCGCTGTAGCCAAACTATTATACGGACTGAGGGACAACCTCTAAGGTAATTAACTATACTAAATATATTAACATAACTAGTGTGGTCAGGCATTTGAGTCAACTGGAGGTGAAACACCGGCAAAATGTTAGTAGAATAGCATTGAAACGGAGACGTGAAAATACTTATGACGTCAAGTTTTCCCCGCACTTCTTTTCACCCCCTGCTGAAAATTACGTCCTCATAATAGAGTGGAGTTTTCTATGGTAACACGATCATATATTTTTTACATCTATGAAAATTATTATTGTCATTTTTAAATGAATTTCTATTATATCTGAATGTAGGTTTATACTAAATAATTTTTTTTTTTAAATATATGAACAATGTTTTCTTAAACACTAGATTTACCTCTTTCAACTACAATTCAGGGTGATGCCATGTAGCTAAACTATACAAAGAGAAAATAACACATACAAAAAAATAAAGACAAAATTCTTATTAACTATGTACAAATATATTTTGCTTTTTGTTTTCATGCTTTTCTAAAAGAAAACCAACTTAAAAAATTGATGAGAATTTTAATCTATATTTGGTATAAGATTGTTTTTACGTAACAATTTACCAGTACCGGCATATAAAAACTAAGACTTAATTTTTTTGAAGACACCTAATCGGATTTTTTACTTCCAACAAAGAGCGAATTTTTCACAATACTATTAATTAGCAATTAAATGTAACAAGTAAGCAATTTTAGTGAAATGAGAATTAAAACCAGTTAAAAACGAAATAAACTACAATAGTGACCATAAAGTTAAACTGTTTTAATTTGTATTTATGTATTTGAATCGAAGTGTTCCACTTTTTTTAACAATGAACACGAGACTGTCTCTGGTTTAGGTAGAGTACGCAATATCACGGGGTAAAACTGTAGAAAAATCCTGGGGCTCCATGTTACAGTTTTCAGAAAATCATGTACAAAGAATTAAGATCTGATGCTATCATGCTACATGCAATGTATAATTTTTAAGAAATCTCTATTTATAATTCATAAAACAAAAACATTACTGTATGTAGTTGGTTTCAACTACTTTTAATTAAAGTTTTACCTGCTGTTTGTATATAGTTATCTTTTGGTAATATTGATAATTTAAAACAAATTTTAATTGGATTCTTTACGTATACATTCCCATCTATTATGTTAATTTATCTTTACATTTTGATAAGAAAATGGTTAGGTTTTAGAAGGTTGCATAGACTCCAGGAATTGCTCATCCATGCTAATATTCAAATTTCAATATAGTCAAACTATTAATTGCCGAACACCTTTCTATTTAACAACCAGCTGTTAAGAATAGGGGTATATATGAATCTGGTCCACGAAAGAATAAGTCCTTTCTACACCATTTATTAAGATACAGTTTATAAATAAAATAATCCATTATTGCACAACTTTTGTGCAGAAAAGTATAGAACTTGATTTTCCCACATGTTCAGACTTCCTCGATACAATATATGTCAGACACTGTGACGTCATGTTTAAGTATTATTCTTACACAAGTTGGTAGTAAATTACATGGTTGCCAACATACACATATCAATACTGGATGCAACAATCACTTGCGTAACTCCAGGGTCAATCATGTCACGGTAATTTATAGGGAATCGTAGGCGCCGGAAGGTATAATATACACAAGTTATAAATAATGATAAAACAAAGGAATTTAGTGTTAATTTTTAAATATATTTTGCAGGATAGGAATATGGTCATGCACTGCCGGACGAGAAATTCCAAATCTCGTTTATTTTTTACCTATTTTAAAAAACAAAAGACACTATGGATTTTTCATAAAATTAACTAAAAACATTTTTCTTGTAATTTTTTAAATGGCTAGTTTTAGAGTTATTTCTTTTAAAAGTTTTGAATGGCCGTCATTTTGAAACGTGTTCGGTTACAATAATGATACTTATCACACTCACTGAAAATAGCAATATCAACAATGTACTCAAATACGTAGAGCCATTTTTAAAAACAAATTTTATTGTAAAAAACACACATATGGACGGACAATGAAATGAGATAAACCCTGGTTATATTAAGTTTTTGGCTTCTTTTTGAGTTTATGAGGAGAGCTCGGAAACATCCTGTATATATATTTATATATTTACATAGGACTTTCGTGAGCTTTACTTGTACTCATCTTAAATAATTATTGTTGTTTGAAATCGCGAATATACCAACGTTCGCTTTCTTATATTTACCAAATATTCCAAATAATAATTTTCCTTCTACTTGAGATTTGACCCATTGGTTTAGGAAAATATTCTACATATTTTTTGTCGCCGAAATGTTATTAACATTGGAAGAGCTGATTTTGAGAAATTAAGTTGTTATTCAGCACAACTGTTTTTTTAATCCACAATTCTAAGAATGACAATTTTGGCAATTTGGGAACAATATGTTTTATTAGACTACTAAAGGGATATTTTTTAGGATAATAATCGTCACAACAAATTTTAGATAAAACAAATTATGTTTTGTTGTTATGGAGGAATATTTCCACAAGAGACTTATTGATTTGTTTGATTCTTCATAATTTTCTCCATACTTCATATATATGTATATATGAAAAAATTTCATAGTATACAAAATTGAAAAAAACCGTGAAATAAATGAACAATTGTGTTTGCAATAATGCGTATATTATTTTGTTCTAAGGAATAATGAGTATTATTTAATTTACACCAAGAAGTCCTTGTTTAGGAGGTTCTTTTATTTTGTCATAACAGCTGTTTCGGTACATCGTATACCATCATCAGATGACGAACACAATTACACACATATTTAAGGAACAAAAACAAATAAACATAATTAATTATTGTAATTGTTACTTTAATACACGCCAAAGTCTGTAGTAAAAAAAAGTTTTCAAAGTTGTGGCCACATTCCATACTAACTGTAATCAACTACTTACTCTACATTTTAAAATATTTTTACTACCAATTATGACGTATACTATAGTAGCAATTATATTTATTAATTATGTTTATTATTATTATTATTTTTTAATATTAATGTTGAATGTGTGTAATTGTGTTCGTCATCTGATGATGGTATAAGATATAGGCTACCGAAACCAGTTGTAATGATAAAATAAAAAGATCCTCCTAATCAACGACTGCTTGACGTAGGTTAAATAATATTTATTATATTAAAGCAAGTCTCAAGTCACAAGGTAATATGGAAATCAAGAAGGAATAATGTTAAACAGAAAGAACATTATAGTTAGTGATTAGCCAGAAGGGATTATTTGAACGAACTCAGGTAAATTCCACATCACTTACGCATTACTTTATTAATAAACTTATCAAAGGTTAACTCAACAACGCGGAAACACAATTGTAGGGAAATGGCGTAGAAATCCACAATATGGCATCTATTTTAAACTTTTAATGTGGAATAACTTTAAAACCTATGGTTTAAAAAATATTACAAGAGTTAAAATTCATTAACGTTTAAATTTCAAACGATGAACATGATATTGATTTTGTTGAAAGGAGATAGAAAGGAGTAATTTTTGAATTATCACCAAATATAATAATATAATATTCCAACAATAATTCCAATTTTGAAAATGGCACCATTTGAAAGAAATGAAAAATCTCTATTGTATTAATTTAATCACTATCGATAAATAAACGATAGAAAAAACAAAGCATAAACTTTCTCATACGCCCATACTTAAAACGAATTACTAACAACAAACTCCCCAGATATGTCTCTGTATTAATTTTATATGATAGAAAGAAAAACTGTCTTTATCAATTTTTGAATCGTAATTTTATTTCACTTACATTTCTTCAAACGGTTTTTGGTTAACAACCTGTAACTAAGTAATTAAGAAAGCTTTTGTTCGTATAATCCAAAATAAAAATAAATTAGTACATTCTAGATCTTTTTTTTGGCGGAACTCCTTCTGGGACATCTTTTTGTAAATAAGGCCATTAGTATGTTTTATAAAAGAAGTGAATATTGCCAATCAAAATTTAATTCATACGGATTGTCATTTCGTTCTGGGCATAAGTTTTCATCTCCTGAGAAGCATCACAAAATCATACGCTTTCACAGCCCCAAAAGTATTTAATGAATTGCCAGATTTGAAAAATGCAGCCCTTCTCAATTAAAAAAAACTAAAGGGTGGCTACTAAACTAGCCGAAGTAGACACCTTGCTCGACATTATTACTTAATTTGATGACATTCGGCGTGGATATGTAGGTGTGCGTGTGTATCTATGTCTATCTTATGTGTACGGAGTTGTATATAATATGTGTGTATATATGTGGTTTGTAAGTGAGAGTGACATAGAGTGCGAAAGTAGGTCCTAGGTCTGTATAAGTTTTCATAGTATATATTTGTGTGTAAATCTATTGTGTATATATATGTATGTGTACGTGTGTATGAGTGCATATGTGTATATGTATGTGCGTGTTGTGTATTAGTATTAAGAACGTATGTGTGTTAGGAATTAAGATTTTTTTTTTAGTTAGAAATATAGTCTGTTCTTTTTAAGAAGCAAGAATGACAAAAATGTACGGTTAATGTACGTTTTATTTATGTATGTTTATTTCTATGTTAATGTACGGAAATTTCCATTAGAGATGTTTCTCAATTTTTATCCCAGTTAAATAACATTGATATATATATATATATATATATATATATATATATATATATATATATATATATATATATAACATATGTTAACAATAATGTAGACAATTGTAGAATAGAGAGTTCTGCAGTACAGAATAAATCTATAGAATAGAGTTTTTTTTTAACCAGAACCGTTGGGGAATAAGACTATAAGTTTTGTGTTTTACAGACAGTTTTTTAAACGGGCCGCCATTGTTGTCTCAGCAATAGTTAAAGACACAAAACACTTTAAAGAGGAACATGCTCTTATGTTAAAAATAAAATTACTAAAACATTTACATAAAAAGTTTACATTTTCAAAACGGTTGATCAACATTTAAAAAAACGGTAAGCTGTAGACCTATTGTTTTAAAGATACAGAACGAGCGAGGTGCATTAAATAAACAAAATGTACTAAATAAAATAAGTCCGCATATGTTTCGTTTGTAGGCTGTCCTTCTATTTGTGTATTTTATAAAAAAACATATATTTATTGGAGCGGATCAAGACCTTAAGTATACATTTTTAGCACTTGCTTTAATTTACCTTCGAAACATTCTTATTATTAGTAAACCGTTTTAAAATGGCATCTACTTGAAATTTTTGATCCCGAATGTCTTGAAAATGGTCAAAAATTTCAACTAATTACAAATTCATGAGATTTTTCTCTTTAGTAAATAATATAGATTTTTTTTTTATTGAAGGTCTTAGGATAATTGAGTATTCCATAAAAATAATATCTTTGTACATAATATCAACACACGAACGTTTCCATGTGATTCTAAAATGTGCGATTTTGGAAATAGGTGGTCGTGTGTGAGGGGAGGTTGTGTTTCGGTAGGTTTTAACACAGAATCTCTAATTTTAGGAGCATAGGAAAACTTAAGGATGTTGTAAACAATTACGAAGTAATTATTTCGTATCGATAGGTCATGTTATCCTATGACCTACAATAATAATAAAAACATAATTATGTTTTTCTTTAAAAGAGTAAAAAAATCTTATATTTGTACTTTCTTTGTTAACTCTTTTCCTGGGAAACAGTAGCAAATATTTTAATTGATCGCCACTTTTAAACTGTATTGTATTTTTTTTATACGATCATGTTAACAAAAATACTAACCAAATATGTATTTGTAAACAAAATTTGGAATCAATATTAAATACCCATCGATGTTAGTTTTTAAAAATAAAATAGACAAATGGACAGAGAGACGCTAATCGAAGCTGTAGCAAGTATATTCTTTGAATGTTTTGTTTATTTGTTTATTCAGACCTCCTGAATTGATCATTATCATCCAAAATATAGCTCACTAATTCAAAACATTTTCGATCTATCATTTTGAAATAAAAGCTATCTCTATAAATTATTTATTATAATTCTATTTCAAACAGAAGAGTAAGATTTTAAGGAACTTAATATGTTCTTCATTTGAAGTATTTTGTATATTTAACGTTCGTTAGTTGACTAAAAGAAAAAAAATTACATATAGATTCCCAAAACTTGTTTTAATTCATTTTACCAATTTATTCTAGCTTATGCAGCTTAGCAAACATATCTTTACACTTAGGAATATATATTTCTGATTTCAGCTGGAGCAGGTGATAGCAATATGTTATTTATTAGACGTGGTTTTATACAACCAGGTGAGTACCTGTAAATGCCACCAGATAGTGTTGTGTAACTAGTTCTAGATGGATCATTGTCAAAATCGTTGCCAACGTTTTGCATAAACAAGCCCGCATTTCTACCAACTGCCTTAGGTAAAAAAACCAAGAGAACAAATTATTTAATTTATTTTTATAGGTCTAGCTTTTATTTGTGTAATCTTTTATTAATTCCGAAGTTAAGTAATTCCAAAGAATTAAATAATTCATACAAAATTAAGGACAATTAACTTGTTGAAAATAATAAACGTTGTACATTTCGTTCAATCATATCAATCTGAGTGTGTATGAAATTAATTATTAGATTTATAATATACAAATTGTTGCGTAGACAAAACAAACCATAAAATGTTCACCGATCCTACCCATTAGAGTGCTATTATTACTAACTTTGGCTCATGCTATGTATGTATTTAAATGTGTTAGTAAACACAAAAGGTAGCAATTTTAAACAGATTAGGTATGTGGGTTAGTTCGTTACTTTAAATAATATGTCCTTAATAATAATAAGTATGTAGGCTGAATATTAAATTGGCAATTTTAAAAGTTGGCAGATTTTCAAAATTATAAAAACAGTTTATTGATGACAACTTGGTATCCGTAATTCGTACAACGTCCCTCAACAGCTGATTTTGTATAACTTAAAATGTGCATTCAATAACGCACAAAAGTATATTCTACTATAAACTATAAGGAATAAATGATTTAAAAGTGTTATAAACATAACCACAAATTTATTTTTAAAAAGACTACTATAGAGTAGTCGGAATTTTATTTAAATTTTTACTCAAATTAATCATGTAAAACAAGTTTTAATATTCACTGAATATATATCAAACAATGGTTGCAAAATTACCGTTTCCGGTAATATTAAGCCTGTTATGACTAATATTGTGTAAATGAAACCATCTTTATATATTAATACTTAGGTTGAGGTCTGCAAATAAACATAACACTGTATGAATCATCAAATAATGTGTAGATTCGAGCCCAGTCTGGCCTTTAGTTGGTACGCTACTATTCCTTAGTCTAGGGGACACAAAACGAAGTAATACAAACTATTATTCCCTTTATTGTATTCTAAAAGTTTATATCAAACAGTTTCTTACAAGTTAATATTGTTTTTAAAGTGTATATTTTCTTTCCAATCGTATAGTTTTTAAATTTTTAAATTTACAAACAACAGTACTGAATATTACAGGAACATTATACAACGTCTGTTTAGGTTGTTAAACTTAGTAACATTAAAACAAAACAAAAAAAGACCCGATCGAGTTCCGTAATAATTGTTATGGAAAAATAACAAAATAATTAAAATAATGGCTTCATTGTTTTAAATAAAAGGAACTTAATTAATACATCCTTATTACAACAGGTATAGAATCAACTCACGCAAATTTATTCAACCAATATAATACAAACTTGTAACAAAGAAATGCAAATTTTTTATGGAAGGAAAAAAGGAGAAAAAACTGTTTAGTCACGGAATGACATTAACATAGAACTTTATGTCTTCATTTTCTAGTAACAAATTAATTACTTCTTAAAACATATTTACATTTTGGCAGTATTTAATATGCCCTAGCAAAGCATTAAGACATTTCGGCCCCAGGTACGAATAATTTTTTTTTAACTGTAAGTTTTAGCTTAGGTACTTATTAAGTTTATTGCGTCAAGTCCCCATTCTGGATTTTAAGCCAGATAATATATTTCCACTTCTATTGAAAAATATATTTGTGTTATATACCTGTACATGAAGATTTCTAATCACCAAAATATTTAACATCACGATTTCACATTTTTAATTATTTGGAAAAATCATGATGATCGAAAAAATAACTTTCGGATAGATCTTTTGTTACATTTCGTTTTTAACCATCTTAGAAGGGAGGTCCGCTACAATTAAAATATTGAAATGTTATTCAAAACAATTATTTAGTAAACTAAAATTAGTTTTTGAATTTTAATGAATTCCCCCATGTTTCAAAATATTCGAAAAAAAAGTTATTGCTAGTTTTTAGGGTTCTTAGGTAAAATCAAGGACCCTTATAATTTCACGCGCTTGTCTGTCCGTAAGTCGTAACCAGTTTATACAGACAACACGATAAATCCTATATTTTTCAAACTTTGCATCTATATTCTTTGTATTGTCCCACATACCAGGTGCCCCACGGAGGGGTCGTTATTTTTGAATTAATATCCCGGGCATATGGACCACATACAAACTTGATTCTTTACAGTTAAGTCAAACTACCCTCGAGCTTTATTTGTGTCTGGTCAGTCAAAAAAAATTGGCGAAATAACAAAAATAATTCGATAGAATCACTTCCTCCCACAATACAATGTGCTATGTCATTTGTCCACAGACTTTACGGTTTGCGATCTTTTCCTATGGGGTATAATGAAAGGAAAAAAATTCTCAGTCTATAGGAACAGTGATGAATTAATGAGGCTGATTGAAGAGGAATTACTGTTGTTGATACCTCGGAAATTTTTCAAAAACGCTTACGACTATTTTTGTTTGGTTGCTATCAGTGCATAACTATTCAGTGCATGGACATCAATTTAAATAAAGGTCAAATTTAGTTTAATAATAAATTAATACTATTATTTTTCTATTATACTATTATTTATAAAGTATAAGTTTTACACGGTTTCATGTTATCTGCAAATCAACAATTTGTAATGGTTATGCAAATATAGTCATTTTAGTGTAAACGTTAATAGTGTTAATATTCCGCCATTTTGATTTGATTGACTGAAAAAACATTAAAACTTGTGTGTACTTTTTTACATATCTATGTAACAAAACTAAAGTCTCAAGTTTTATATGTCGTACATATTAGTTCAAATATAGCGATCTCTTCGTCGGACAATATAACAAAAAAATGATCGTAGGGTAGTTAAGGGACAAAAACTATCGAGTTGAAAATTTAGTTTATTTGAAATATTATGTGTGGGGTATCAAATGGAACTACAAGTCTAGACCAAATTTAAAGTATCTGTATCTGTATCTGTATTATGTATGTCCTTGCTACCTTAAAATTGAACACGGCGTGACATTTCGTGACATTTCGGCGTGACCTAAAAGTCTGAAAAAAACGTTATTTGGATTTGAAATTAAATTGTATTGCGAAATCATATAATATTATAGTTTTTTTAGATGACGATACAAATTAATTTAACCACAAAATGAGAAATGCTTTGCGTATAAATTTTAAAATAAGTTTTTGTGAGATGTGAGACAAAGAATTCAATAGCCATTAAAAGGTAAAACTAAGGACCTTTATAATTTTACACGCGTGTCTGTTTGTCTGTCTATCTATATAATTAAAACTCCCGCTTAAAAGACTTCAACTTCATTGTCTTAGCACACTTTTGTACCTTTTATTTCTTACTAAAACCCAAATGATTTTTAAAAATGACCATTGTTAGTAATTTGAAAGAACTGATGAAAAATTAGATCAACTATCTTGAATTAAATTCGTGATTTTTTAAAATTACTCCTAAGTGAAAATCTTAACTACATTTTCGTCTCGGCCCTAATTTATGTAACAAAAAGAACTAAAACACTCTGAACCGAAACCTTTCAACGCACTCGCTCATCACCTGTTACATAACCTTTTACTCAATTAATATTTCAATAAAGAAATATTTAATCTGAAGTTGATTGTTTCATTTCGCAACCATAACTTTCACATTCCCATTGTCTGATGGGCGTAGCACGTGACTTGTTAAGGAATATTAGATCAATCCTATCTTTTCTATTAAATATGCAATATTATTGTGGGCAGAGATGTTAATAAGGAGAAATCACGAATATTGAGCAGGATTATTTGCTCCAGGCTATGGACTGATTTAATTATAGAATTGATGTTAACCTAAATTCAAAATAATGGCAGTCACTATCTCGCACATCCTTATCCTTAATTGCAACCCTTAGCAAACAAGTCGTACACACCCATAAATACTAATTCATGTGTTACTATCTTATCCTCCGGAAAGATTACTCGTTGATGATTGCCCTCTATGATGATTGCTTTCCATATGTTACGATACTTACCTCCCTGATAGTCCCTCAGGTTTTTCTCAAAGTCTAATAGACATCTTCTATAGCTATTTCGTTTTTTATCTGTTAGACTATATGACTTGTTGATATCTTCGGCAGCCTATCATCCTCAATGCAGTTAATATATCCTAGGCATTAATCACGTTGAGTTAATGAACTTTACTATGACTTTACCGTCAGTTTATTCCTTTATTTAATTATTGCTATTCCTGTACTCTTAACGGTATTGAAAATAATATGTGTACTGTTATGCTGTAACGGTAAAAAAACATCATAATAAAAGTAATCACAAACTTTATAATCTAAATTAAAATAATAGTAATATCTTCATAAGAAATTTGCAATGATATATTAAATTAAAAATAGTAGTAATGATTTATTTTATGAAATTTCAGTGATCTTTTTCCACCTAATAAATAAATGTCTAAAATTTGCTGCTGGGGAAATATACAAACCCACGAGGGAATCAAATATTATTTTTGCTGGACAAAGTTAACATTAATTTTAGAAGAAAATGAAAATATAATTCAGTATAATTTGTGACACATTAAATTAATAGTATATTTCATCACTAGGACCAAAAGTGAATCTTTTCAATATAAGCTCAAGTTTAGATGATCGAGGATGGAAAAGCTTCTTTTGGTCCAAGTGATAAACTATATTTTTCGTTATACCTAAATAATATAAGAAAACAATTTCACAAAAACTAAAAGGTTATAACCTGTTTACCTTCTAATCGATGGTAACAGCTGTTTTAACGGTTATTTACAATCGAGAGTATCGGTTGTTTTTGTAGATGCTTTACGTTCGTTAATTAATTCGTATAAACAAAGTAACAGCTGATGACCTCGACCTCAGATGATGTTGTTAGGTCCTATGACTAAGAAGAACAACTTTAGCATCCCAATGCATGTATTTGAAGCAGTATAACGAAAAACACTTTTTTAAATTGTAATAGAAACAAGAATCTAACAGTTAATGTAGAAATTTATTGGGAATTTAGGGATTTAAGAATATATTTTTTTTGGAAAAATTAATTTTCGTATTTACCGCCAATTTCCACCCACTCTTATAGACAAAAATATTTTCCCTGTAATCCGTCGTTGAAGACAATTTAATGTACGTTGTTATAGCCTTGTTCTTATAATCATAAGATAAAAAGTGAACATTATTTGTAAGACACAATTTAGCTCATAGGGAACTAAAGTTTGATACGGTTTGAAATATATAAAGACCGATCCCAATATTCCTCACTTTTCTTCTCTCCTTTAAAGCCTTCATGTAATAAAGATTATTTCTGCAATGCCATAAAGACATATTTTCTATATATTTTTTGTTCAGTTTTTCAAATATTCTTTAAAATGTTCGTATTACTTGCTACCGACACTACATTATGTGCATTGCCCCCAGTTTCATAACCGTAAGAATATGAGTAATTTTAAATCCACCTTTTCCATTTCTCAGGCAGAACCAAATTAAACAATATACTCAAAATTCCTTGGTATTTTTAGATCTTACCCATTATTACTCTTCCTTTAAGTTCCGTCAGGTCATTTCTGCTAGTCTTACAATTTTATTTGGAGTAACTAACTCGTCTAAATTCATGAGTTTTCTTCTGTTCAAGTCTTCCATTTAGACATCAAGAACAAAAATATAATAAATTAATAGCATATGTAAATCTATCCCTCCGTATGCTATCTATAGTATCTATTAACTTGTGTGTAACACAATCTTTTTTTTTTCATTTCGTATTATTATTAACAAAGAAATAATTATTAGTAATGACATGTAACTATATCTTGAGAGCACACATGTGTAATAGGAATTGTTATTTATTGAATTTATATTATGACTACTAAAACATTGTTTTCTTATACATAATTTTATGAATATATTCTTCCTTTATTTATTAGATCATTGAAAAACCCTTTAAATTAGCGTCTACTCAAGACACCTCATTCATATAAAAAATGACTTACTAAGTGTTCCCTTGTATCTTCCATACATAGTAATATAGTTGCGTACATTAGTAACAATACAAAATATGGTTTCTATAATAATTATTTTTACATATAAATCTTGAAATTATTAACATTTTATTCCAAACTATCACGTACATACAACCAAATACCTAAGGACCCATATACATACTGTAATCTATTTGTTTAACATAGAAGCACTGAAGAACATGAATTATAAATTATGAATTAATATTATATATTTATGTGTTTTATTTACTATTTAAAATTGACTACAAGAAATTAATTTTATAACCAGATAAGCATGTTAGCACTTTAGGTCTTATTTTTGTCACGTTTACTTTATTTTAATCAAATGTGTGTAACGGAATTTTTTAAAGAAAACTTTAATATGTTATTTGTATAAATCATAAAATTATTACAATGATTGAAATTTTTTAATAATTCAGCTTACAATAGCGACTATTCTTCGGTTGTGATACAAAAACATTATGAAATAGCTGATTGACAATTTAAAATTTGAGTTTTCTACAAATTACAGCTCGGATGTTTTGAACACAAATTCTGACCTGTTAGATCAGTTTATTTTTAAATTTCGATAAGATAGAATTAAGATACAGACCTGCATGGATCAGTTTTTGTCCTGGTGCTACCCGTAATTAAATATAAATTAAAGTAGCCAATCAGTCACTTGCAAAACTTACACATTTATTTTTTGAAAACTGTAAAATATAATTTTGCTTCCTCAAATTATCGATTGTAAAAGGCAGCAACCTGATAATATCTGGGGGAAAAAATAGTTCGCATCAAAATTAAAAACGTTTAGTGTTCATTCTCACTTACCCATCCCCAAAACTAAATAAAAACAGACGAAAACTCTACGGCATAAAATATATCAGTTTGGTAGTTGTCAGCAAAAAGTAAAAATGAATCATAGAAGCAGTTTTTGAATATATATATATATTTAAATAAGGAATAAATTGTATTGCTTGTGTCACGTCATTAGCACATACTAACTTATTGATTAAAATCTAGCTTTTAATAATGAGGGTTAGCTCCAATTATTCCAAAACCGTTCTATTTTTACACATGCAATTTTACATACTAGATTCGATTTTTACATAGTTCATTTTAAATGAGCCAATTTTGAAAAATACATCTTAGATAACAACTCTTGGCCCATGTTTTTGTTCTTATCGATAACTCACGAATAAAATTTTGGAAGAGATGTCGAACAATCTATTTTATTTAGATTCTTAGAGGCAACATTTGAGTAAAATGTGATCAAATTTCTTTTTATAATTTAGTGTTTTTCTTTTGAGATTTACCCCCAAATATTGAGTTATAAAAAAATAATGAATCAACATCCGAGATATGATCAAAATATGTACACACTAAATTTAATTAAAAGCGGACATCGCGTTTGGGCTGTAGACAACGGACACCAGACTGATAGTCGACACACATCATTCCAAAAAAGCAGGTAACCTCAAAATAACGGATATACGTACAGCAATACATGGTTGCTGTAGCCTATATTATGTGCGTTATATCTCTACAGAGCTCTAAAAGAACTGTATAACTAATTCTTACAAGTTATTGAACTCATTTACCGCAAAAATGTAACAAAAAAGTCTATCAGATCGGAAACAGGATAATGGTATCGTGTCCTCTAGAGTGAAGCTCCAAACACTTTGCGGACTCCCAAGAACCGTTGTATCAGTTATTGATTCCATAACTCAATTTAGATTAAATTGAAAAGTCAGCGAAGCACGATGGGTCGAGTGCAATCAGAGATGTGACCACAGACATCCCGGCTTCTGCGTCGGCGTATTGTAAACACAGGAGGTAACTAACTGTACCGCGGTAAAACAATGGACCAACACACGTGCTAACAGACAATAGTCTTTGCCGAGGAAATCCTCTTCTTTCTTTAGATGTATTAACATTCATTTTGTATAGGCTAATAAAATCTGTTTATGTAAATCTATTAAAAAACATATATTTACTTATATTGCGCACGTGTGCGTAACTTCAAAAAGTTTACTCTTTGTTTTAATGACGTATTCTTATTTTTGTGATTTCTGTATGATAATTGTCGTTAGTACTTTAATTATTATTTTCGATTGTTTTGGGTTTAATATAAAAAGTTAAAAATACTTAATATTAATATAATTAATATATTTAATAATAATTTTGCTTTATGAAGGTTACATTACTGAAGAGGAAGGATATAAAAGTTTAATGACAGCAACCGGGCTCTAACCTACGTAACCATTGAAGATTGACAAATTCGAACTTCAGCGAGTTAGGAATCACTCCTCTACCACATGAGCCACACTATTCTCCGTAAGTAAAGTAGTAGTTTACGTAGGAACAAAAAACAATTCAGTAAAACCAAATTTCAAAAAAATACAGTGAATTTCTAAACTTATTTATAATATTATCTTATTAGATTATCGATTAGCTATTACGTTACATCCTCCGTTTTGAAAAATCAGATACGAGAGACTTTGAAATGTCCAGAGTTCATACCAATAATTTGGCACCTTTTTTCGGTCATTGTATATAAGGGTTAAGGGTCGGAATAAAACCTAAAAAAAAAAACATGAATTATCACCGAAAAAATAATTTTAAATTGCCAAAAATTAATTGGCAACAGTAGCTCTAGAAGTCGATTTTTTAAAATTTAGCACGTAATAGTTTTTTTGGGATAACTTAAATTTTTTGAGTTCGATATCGCTCCAAAACAGGTAATTTTTTGTAGTTTAAAATCCGCCTTGAATGATGGCTTAGCGAGTTTCTACAATACAAAATAAAAGCGATATAATTAAAGAACAAAATCGTTACAAACATTATCTAAGAAATAAAAAACAATCAGTAATAATAATTATAGAAGCGTAAATTTTAGTTCATTTTACTAATTTAGTCAAGCTTTACTAAGATGTCAACAAAATTCTTACGTAAAATAAATGGTCTAAACATTTCAAATTCTAGGTGATTTGAATTAATTTTCGTCAGGTCTTCATTACTAGTCTGTTACTAAGTCTATAATAACTTTATTCGTCCATTTTCAGTTTAGTTTTACAAGTCCAAGTCGACAAACTAACTAATACACAAAAACTCCAAAATAATTTTTCGATCCATTTGTCTGTGAATTATCTAGATACCAAATATTTGTATTTTTATTTCATATAAAAGTACGATTTTTTACTCATTTGTAGATTGATTCTAAGGCAACGGAACTGCCTCATTTTTTCACAACTGCATTGAGGGAAGCACGTAGATGCAAAAGGAAAAAAAAATCAGTCAGTCAATTAATCAAGAAATATGGAAAGAAAAAGAGACAGGAAATGACAGGTTACTCTGGGTATCGTCCTTTCTCTTCTTTAACGTTGACGGAACTACACTTAAACAGCTGAGCAGATTTTAATGAATGGTTTTCGATTAACACAAATTTGTCTATAGGTAAAGGTCAAATCAATAGATTGTATTAGAATAAGAAATAACAAATAAACGACGGAACATTGTTTTAAACAATTTAAATGGACTTGCAGCATAAACGTGTCGAAGGATTTCAATGAATGATGTTTGGTTTTACTCATATGTCAAGTGAATTCTTCTGTAAGTTAATTTGTCTTGAACAGGCGTAAACCTCTAGATTTTTATCGCATTAAAAAAAAAGAAGAAGAAAATAACATGAAATAAAGATCCTTAGCCCTCGAATACTCTAATAGCCTCAGATTCGGGAAAGATCAAGAGTTGGTTAAGAAAGACCTGATGGAAAGATGAATGAGAGGGATCTAATTCAAGACCACGTGAAGATCCAACTAAGTTACCTTTGATTGCCACGCCTGTACTCACTATAAGTGAGCCCCTGAGGGTCCCTGAGGGGCTCATTTATATAAGTGAGGGCCCCTGAGGGGTATATAATGTTAAATAGACCCTTGTTTAGAGAGCAAAATCGTCAAAAATTCAATATAACTTTTTTGTAAAACCAACGGTATTTGAAAATTTTAAGAATTTTGTTACACTGTAAATTATTAGTAGAATATATTCCTGTTGTATCGCTATCTCAATCCATTATGGACTTTTATTATTATTTTTTTTTTTGAAAAAATTCAAACAAAAATATTTTTGGACATACTTTTTTGGACATGCTTTAGACATACAAGAAATTTTTTATTATATTTTGATCACTTCTAAAAAGTTGGCACCCAAACTTACTGGACACTCTGTATATTCACAATCAGCAGTCATATATTTCATTTAATGAGGCTACCATTTAAAATTTATAATTATTTTACTATCCTCAAAGACTATATTACAAAACAAAGAAACCAAATACACAGTTGTAGAAAAATAATCACACATTTTGCTCGAGAAATTTAAGTGTGCAACCGGGGAAACCTTAGTGTTTGGGAGTGTGAGAAAGTTAGTGCAATCTTTTTTGCACAGTTTAATCTTATGTAAGTCAAGCCGACGATGCGGCTGTAATAAGTAGACTATAAACCACGGAGGAGTCCTAATGTTATGCTTCCACGCGGACATATTTTCTATTCCGTGTTACCTCACATCCTTGCTTGTTAACATAACACCTGCTCTTTAGAGATAATCATCATCATTATTTAAGAAGAACTGATGTAATGTATCTTTAAAGAAATATTTAAAAAAAATTACAAAATGTAGTGTAACGAAAACATTGCAAAATGTATCTGTGTATGATTTGCTAACATGATATAACGCGATTTTATTTTTCTGTTTGTGTGATCCCGTTGTTTGTCGAGCTCGACGTTGGCATTGACAGTAAAATGCCATTTTCACAAAACACGTTTTTACAGGTTCAATTTGCTCCTAGGTACGAAGGAATTATTTTTTTTAAGGTCACCATCTTAAATTTTGTTCAACAAATAAATCCTAGCTTATGTGGGTAAATTAACAAAACCTCAACTACAATGAGGTTGATTAAAATTATTGTTGATTAAAAAATGAAAAGATTTAAAAGGTTATGTTTTTAACGTTTTTGTTTTTCTCAATGGCATTTCCTTATTATTTTTTACCGTAGAAAATAAGTCACCATTCGATGCAGATTTTAAAGCTGTATAAATTGAACTATTGATGGACGTTGTATGAAAATTGTTCACGTTTTGTGTTATCGTGGGATTTTTACATTTTATTTTTTATCACAACAAATCTTGTCCGTTGTTTTGTAATATTGAGCCTACCAACTTGAGGAAAATCTGTTTATAATTGTTAAAGCTTTTACTAACACATATATATACATTTATATTGCTATTAGTAGAAACAAAATACAGGATGTTTCGCAACTCTTGTCAGATATAAAGAAAATTATTTATGGATTTGAAGTAAACACAGAACCATCATTTATTTGTATGAAACAAGCTTAGTTTTTTAGCTGTCCGTTTTGTTTTCTGTATAAAAAAACATTAAATTTTCAGAAATAAATTAAATGTCAAGTCCAAATTGAATAAACAAATTTGACAAAAAACATGGTAAACTAAGCAATGGTTTACATTATAACTATTAGGTTTTCGACTAATTTTGGGTATTTAGGCAATTCCAAGAAGTTATGTTTTTAGTTTATTTAGAATAACTCAATTATCAACCTACAGTATATATAAAATTAAAAAATTATTTTGTTTGTTATTCAAAAAGAAACTTTTTGGTCTCTTGTAAATATTTTATAAAGTTAACGATTTTTGAGTTATTCAATGTTAAAATTAAACAGCTACCATTTAAAAAAAAAAAAAAAACTAAATTAGGCCATGGTTTTTTTTGGTACCATAAAAATATATTTATACCATATTTGGATTGGATATTTAATTTATTTCAAAAAATATAGTGTTTTTGGACAAAAAACAAAATTGCGGACAGACAATTAAGCTTGTTTGAAACAAGTGAATGTTCGTTCTGTGTTCAGACCTACTTCAACTCCAAGAACAATCCTTTAAAATATCCGACAAGAGTTCAGAAACATTCTGTATATCTCAAATGTATACATTAAACAATTATTAAAAAAATTATTATATGTTATTATTAAATTAAAAATTATTTTATATTTAAGATGTTTTAAACTGTTTTAATAATTTTTAATTTGATAAAAAATAAAGTCTTATCACTTCAACATATATTTAAAAAAGTATATTTCATTTTTTTTTTGTCATTTTTTCAGATGGTGAAATGAAATTTGAAAAATTTGAATGGTAATTAAGTTAACGTTTTAAAGATATTCATTGACACCCATTTTCAAACTAGTGTACAAAATCGGATAGTTAATAAACTTAACTAAGTATTTTAAGAGATGGAATCTGAAAATGTTTTACTAGATTATGACACAAACATTTCTTGTATACATATATGAAAACAATACATATTAAGTATAAAATATTTAGTGTAGAGTCCTCACCTACAAGGAGCAAACATATAAGTATTAATCTTATTTTAATTTATTTTTTATTGCAATGACAAAGATCAAAATTGCTTATTTTCTATTAGAAAATTCTCTGACATTAATTAATCATCGACACCCATCTAAGTAACGCTTTCGAGAGGGAAAACATTTTTATCAGAGGAATAGAACAAAAAACAGTACTTGTAAGGAATGTCCAAAATTAAAATACAGCATTAAGTAACCGTAATTTGTATTATATATTTTACCATTTATTTTCCTTAACTAGAAATGAGTTTTCTTGCAATGAATTACTTACTCCCTATATTCAGGTCTTTAATTTTAGAAGTTTTGGGTCCAAAAATTTCATTTAGGCGATAACTTCGATATTTTTAAAGAATCACGATCATATCATAATATAAAGTGGTTTTAGTTGAATTATTGGAAAATTATTGACAAATCTAATTTGAAACAGCCGTCTTTTTAAAACCGTTCAAACAATTTTTGCTTCTTAAAGAACTTGTTTCAGATAATGGCAAAATTAACTTTCATACCAAGTCTGAACAAAACTGAAAATGTGTAAACACATGTAATTTGAAAGTATGTTTAATGCTACTCAAATTGAAAAGTGAAGACAATACAACTCAAAACTTGTTTTATGGGGTTAGGTTAGGTTCACATTACACTTCCCTGGTTTGGGCCTTACCAAAAGCTAATTGTTAATTTTTCCTATGGAAGTTATTTAACAAGAAATAAAGTAATATTTATTTCTTAAAGACAAATATACATATTACGAATAGATATAAGTGAAAAATATTTAACAATTAAACGACCATCGTTTCGAAGGTATGAAAATCTAAGAAATTTTAAATAAAATAACAGTATTAATATATTTTAACCTAAAATGTGTTAGTCCGTTAGGGCTCAATATATAGATTAAGACGTAAAATATTTAACTGTGATTCAGCTGTCATCTTGAAATCATGGAGAAAAGTGTTTGTTGTACAATTGTACTTAGAAACTTAAATAAATGTTTTAAGTTTAATATTAATCGGTTGAGTGGATAATGAAAATGTAATGAGTTAATCGACTAAATGGTCGTCATCTTCAAATTTTTTGGAAATCATATTCGTCTTAAATTTTCCTTATAATTATCTGCTAAGTTTGAAACCATCAGGATCTCATTACAGTCAGCTCATGAAAATCCTGAGGACCTAGCTGTATCCACACTTTTTCCATATAGTGTTGGGTTAGATCCCTCTCTTTCATGTTTCCTATCAGGTCTGTCCTGACTCTATTACAGTATTCGAAGGTTAGGTGTCTTAATTTTATCTTCTTATTTTTATATGAGGGTGATAACTAAGTGGTCATTCTCTTTAAACAACAAAGGGGGAAGTAGGGATATTGAGGATAAAACATTTTAACCCCTATATGCACAAATCCTGGTTGTGAGTTTACCGGTCAACAATAATCATTGACATGGGTTAAAAATGGATTTAACCCATTTTTATAAACGTTTAGTAGGATTCAAACGTTGAATAAGTAAACGTAATTTTTGCGAGATCTTGTGTTTAGTAGAATATGAAGTCCATTGTTTTTTACTCAATGGATTAAAACGTTTAACAGGAAAAATCGTTTCGAAAATATAAGAGATGTGCCTAAACTAAGTTATTCGAAATATCCAATTGAAAAATATAAGTTATTCCAAATATTTATTGAGAAAAATACCCTGTAACGTAAACTCAATATATTAAATGAAAAAGTTGTTATTTTATATATTAATAAATGAAATTTAATTTAATCTATTCCTTCCTAAATAATACTCGCACAGTTCACACACAATTATACTGTAACTTCTATAAATTACTCTTATTTTTCACACAAAATATAAATCCTAAAAATATAACCTCTGAGGGATTAATAGTTTTTTTAACTACTAGTCATTACTAGTAATCAATAGTTTGTCTCAAGGTTAAAACCTCTTTTTGTTAACCTTTACCACAAACAAATAACTTAAAAAATAGTAACATATTAACAGCCGACTTCGAAAACGTTTTAATAAATAATGGAATCTTTTAAACACTTATCAAGTTTAAAAAGATCACCTACATTCCGACACGTTGACCCACGTTGAATGTAAAAAAAGTTGGCTGCAAAACTTTAGAAATTAGGTTTATTTCATTGTGTTCCTTCAATTTACAAACCACGCTATTAACGTCCTTGAGAAAAGAAAATTGCGTGTCCTGGTTCAGTGATTAAAAGACTGGTATAGGATCGTCTCAATGCAGTTATGTAAGGTTAATGAAATGTCTTGGTGTGACGTCGATGTGGGTGTTTGTTTCGCAACACAAACCCACATCCTGGCAGCCATATGTCCCGCAGCTTCCTTCAAGGACGTTACAAGTATTGTTTTGGCATTTCTTGTATCAATGGATGGATAATCAATAATGCACATCTTATTATATATGTGTGCTTGTATCATCAATAACACCTGCATTGCTAAATAAGGACATGTCGGAGTGAAAGGAGTCAGCCTCTGTACCATATATCGTACTGTGGTAAAGTTAATACCAATACAAGACAATATTCATCGCTTTACAACTATCTCTTCATTAAGCTTGGCATACATTCCTATCTTACGATGAGTGTTACTAGCCTCTGTACCATATATCGTACTGTTATAAAGTTAAAATGCCTACAAGACAATAATCATTTCTTTACCACTATCTCTACATTAAGTCTGGTATACATTCCTATCTTACGATGAGTGTTACTAGCCTCTGTACCATATATCGTACTGTTATAAAGTTAAAATGACTACAAGACAATATTCATTTCTTTACCACTATCTCTACATTAAGCCTGGTATATATTCCTATCTTACGATGAGTGTTACTAGCCTCTGTACCATATATCGTACTGTTATAAAGTTAAAATGACTACAAGACAATAATCATTTCTTTACCACTATCTCTACATTAAGTCTGGTATACATTCCTATCTTACGATGAGTGTTACTAGCCTCTGTACCATATATCGTACTGTTATAAAGTTAAAATGCCTACAAGACAATAATCATTTCTTTACCACTATCTCTACATTAAGCCTGGTATATATTCCTATCTTACGATGAGTGTTACTAGCCTCTGTACCATATATCGTACTGTTATAAAGTTAAAATGCCTACAAGACAATAATCATTTCTTTACCACTATCTCTACATTAAGCCTGGTATATATTCCTATCTTACGATGAGTGTTACTAGCCTCTGTACCATATATCGTACTGTTATAAAGTTAAAATGACTACAAGACAATAATCATTTCTTTACCACTATCTCTACATTAAGCCTGGTATATATTCCTATCTTACGATGAGTGTTACTAGCCTCTGTACCATATATCGTACTGTTATAAAGTTAAAATGCCTACAAGACAATAATCATTTCTTTACCACTATCTCTACATTAAGTCTGGTATACATTCCTATCTTACGATGAGTGTTACTAGCCTCTGTACCATATATCGTACTGTTATAAAGTTAAAATGACTACAAGACAATATTCATTTCTTTACCACTATCTCTACATTAAGCCTGGTATATATTCCTATCTTACGATGAGTGTTACTAGCCTCTGTACCATATATCGTACTGTTATAAAGTTAAAATGACTACAAGACAATAATCATTTCTTTACCACTATCTCTACATTAAGTCTGGTATACATTCCTATCTTACGATGAGTGTTACTAGCCTCTGTACCATATATCGTACTGTTATAAAGTTAAAATGACTACAAGACAATATTCATTTCTTTACCATTATCTCTACATTAAGCCTGGTATATATTCCTATCTTACGATGAGTGTTACTAGCCTCTGTACCATATATCGTACTGTTATAAAGTTAAAATGACTACAAGACAATATTCATTTCTTTACCACTATCTCTACATTAAGCCTGGTATATATTCCTATCTTACGATGAGTGTTACTAGCCTCTGTACCATATATCGTACTGTTATAAAGTTAAAATGCCTACAAGACAATATTCATTTCTTTACCACTATCTCTACATTAAGCCTGGTATATATTCCTATCTTACGATGAGTGTTACTAGCCTCTGTACCATATATCGTACTGTTATAAAGTTAAAATGACTACAAGACAATATTCATTTCTTTACCACTATCTCTACATTAAGCCTGGTATATATTACTATCTTACGATGAGTGTTACTAGCCTCTGTACCATATATCGTACTGTTATAAAGTTAAAATGCCTACAAGACAATATTCATTTCTTTACCATTATCTCTACATTAAGCCTGGTATATATTCCTATCTTACGATGAGTGTTACTAGCCTCTGTTAGTACCATGTATCATACTGTTATAAAGTTAAAATGCCTACAAGACAATATTCATTTCTTTACCACTATCTCTACATTAAGCCTGGTATATATTACTATCTTACGATGAGTGTTACTAGCCTCTGTACCATATATCATACTGTTATAAAGTTAAAATGCCTACAAGACAATATTCATTTCTTTACCACCGTCTCTACATTAGGCCTGGTATATATTCCTATCTTACGATGAGTGTTACTAGCCTCTGTACCATGTATCATACTGTTATAAAGTTAAAATGCCTACAAGACCATATTAATTTCTTTTACCACCGTCTCTACATTAAGCCTGGTATATATTCCTATCTTACGATGAGTGTTACTAGCCTCTGTACCATATATCGTACTGTTATAAAGTTAAAATGCCTACAAGACCATATTCATTTCTTTACCACCGTCTCTACATTAAGCCTGGTATATATTCCTATCTTACGATGAGTGTTACTAGCCTCTGTACCATATATCGTACTGTTATAAAGTTAAAATGACTACAAGACAATATTCATTTCTTTACCACTATCTCTACATTAAGCCTGGTATATATTACTATCTTACGATGAGTGTTACTAGCCTCTGTACCATATATCGCACTGTTATAAAGTTAAAATGCCTACAAGACAATATTCATTTCTTTACCACTATCTCTACATTAAGCCTGGTATATATTCCTATCTTACGATGAGTGTTACTAGCCTCTGTACCATGTATCATACTGTTATAAAGTTAAAATGCCTACAAGACAATATTCATTTCTTTACCACCGTCTCTACATTAAGCCTGGTATATATTCCTATCTTACGATGAGTGTTACTAGCCTCTGTACCATGTATCATACTGTTATAAAGTTAAAATGCCTACACGACCATATTCATTTCTTTACCACCGTCTCTACATTAAGCCTGGTATATATTCCTATCTTACGATGAGTGTTACTAGCCTCTGTACCATATATCGTACTGTTATAAAGTTAAAATGACTACAAGACAATATTCATTTCTTTACCACTATCTCTACATTAAGCCTGGAATATATTCCTATCTTACGATGAGTGTTACTAGCCTCTGTACCATATATCGTACTGTTATAAAGTTAAAATGCCTACAAGACAATATTCATTTCTTTACCACTATCTCTACATTAAGCCTGGTATATATTACTATCTTACGATGAGTGTTACTAGCCTCTGTACCATATATCGTACTGTTATAAAGTTAAAATGCCTACAAGACAATATTCATTTCTTTACCACTATCTCAACATTAAGCCTGGTATATATTCCTATCTTACGATGAGTGTTACTAGCCTCTGTACCATATATCATACTGTTATAAAGTTAAAATGCCTACAAGACAATATTCATTTCTTTACCACTATCTCAACATTAAGCCTGGTATATATTCCTATCTTACGATGAGTGTTACTAGCCTCTGTACCATATATCGTACTGTTATAAAGTTAAAATGCCTACAAGACAATATTCATTTCTTTACCACTATCTCAACATTAAGCCTGGTATATATTCCTATCTTACGATGAGTGTTACTAGCCTCTGTACCATATATCGTACTGTTATAAAGTTAAAATGCCTACAAGACAATATTCATTTCTTTACCACTATCTCAACATTAAGCCTGGTATATATTCCTATCTTACGATGAGTGTTACTAGCCTCTGTACCATATATCGTACTGTTATAAAGTTAAAATGCCTACAAGACAATATTCATTTCTTTACCACTATCTCAACATTAAGCCTGGTATATATTCCTATCTTACGATGAGTGTTACTAGCCTCTGTACCATATATCGTACTGTTATAAAGTTAAAATGCCTACAAGACAATATTCATTTCTTTACCACTATCTCAACATTAAGTCTGGTATATATTCCTATCTTACGATGAGTGTTACTAGCCTCTGTACCATATATCGTACTGTTATAAAGTTAAAATGACTACAAGACAATATTCATTTCTTTACCACTATCTCTACATTAAGCCTGGTATATATTCCTATCTTACGATGAGTGTTACTAGCCTCTGTACCATATATCGTACTGTTATAAAGTTAAAATGCCTACAAGACAATATTCATTTCTTTACCACTATCTCAACATTAAGCCTGGTATATATTCCTATCTTACGATGAGTGTTACTAGCCTCTGTACCATGTATCATACTGTTATAAAGTTAAAATGCCTACAAGACCATATTTATTTCTTTACCACCGTCTCTACATTAAGCCTGGTATATATTCCTATCTTACGATGAGTGTTACTAGCCTCTGTACCATATATCGTACTGTTATAAAGTTAAAATGCCTACAAGACAATATTCATTTCTTTACCACTATCTCTACATTAAGCCTGGTATATATTCCTGCCCTATATCGAGTGGTTATGTCTTCTCTTGTTTCTGTACCATACATCGTAACACAGACAAGAGAGTATACCAGTTTAATATCAATACAAGAAAATATTCATCACTTATAATGATCTATTCATCGAGCCTGGCATTCAATCCTATCCTAGGTTGAGTGTTAAAGCCTTTTCTTGCCTTGCTTCCATACTTGCATCATACTATTAAGGTTAAAATGCCTACATGACAATATTCATTTCTTTACCACTATCTCTACATTAAGTCTGATATACATTCCTGCCCTATATCGAGTGGTTATGTCTTTCCTTGTTTCTTTACCGTACATCGTACAACAGACAAGAGATTATACCAGTTAATATCAATACAAGAATATATTCATCGAGCCTGGCATTCATTTCTATCCTACTTTGAGTAATAAAGCCTTTTCTTGCCTCCATACCTTACATCATCTATTATAAGGTTAAAATGCCTACAAGACAATATTCATTTCTTTACCACTATCTCTACATTAAGTCTGGTATACATTCCTCTCCTACATCGATGGTTGCGTCTTTTCTTGTCTTTATACCATACATCCGTGCCACGGACAAGAACGCATACAAGTTATATCCCTTACAAGACAATATTCATCGCTTTATAACGATATTTTCATTAAGCCTGGTATTCAATATCTTGAAAATATTGAATGCGTTACTACTATTTTGTTTTTTTAAGTCTAGAATTAATGGATACAAAAAGTTACTTTTTTTTTATTGTTTGTCTATCGTTCATCCATGGCATTATAGCAGAAACGAGTGAATCAAATTTAGCATATTTAGGTGTAAAAATATGAATTTGATTGATTTTGATATAAATATTAACATGTAGATACGTGATGAAATAAAAAAGAATAAAATTTCAGTTTTATTAAAATAGTTTTAAACAAGTTTGTTCAAATTTTTCTCAATTGTAATCCTTAACGATCACTATAATATATTGGTTGTCGTTCTTTCAAAAAAAAGAAAACATCTTCGACCTTGAGAATAATAATAGGAGATTGGCATTTGTATAAAACGAGCTATTAAAGGATCGTGTAAGTCCTAGGTAAAAGGAAACTACAGAAAAGTAGTTCAAATACTTGCTATTCAAAGATAGAGAGCTGAAGTGGAATGGATATGCATATAGAATGGGAGAAAAATGAAAAGTAAATGAATTGCTGGAAGTCCAATTTGAGGAAAGAGGAAGACGAAATAGGTCAAGAACCACAATGAGAGATGGTATTGTAAAGTTGAGAAACCAGTGCAGCAACGTGAGGAATTATGAGATATTGAAAAGAATGAAAAATGTGAATGGTATAAGGAAATAGAGTATGAGAATATGAATGTCGTAATTTAGGGTCCAAAATTTTAAATATGTTTTTAATGATATTTGACAAAAACAACAATCTAGTTTACTAGATCTACAATTGATTTTTTGTTGTTGTTGTTGCTGTAATTTGAATGTTGTGTTTTTTATACTTTTGTTTATTAGTAACTCTTTATTTCCAATTGTCGATGTTAAAATGTATGACATCAACTTTTGTAAGACGTGCAGGTGAAAATTTATCCACAAATTGTGCTGTTGACATTTCAATAATTTGAATTTTATCGACTAATTTTCCGGTTTGTCCAAAGCAGTGTTAAATCGAGCGTACATAACGTATTGAACTAAACGCACCAAAATTGCGACCCCTTCAGAATTTACTGACACACATATACATGTATATTTAATTTCGTAAGTGTTATTTCTGTTTGAAAATTGTGTTACAACGGTTGAATCGTCAATTATTTTCAAACTCACAAAGATTTTTATGAGTGAATTTCGGAAAAATAAAGGTTTCCCTATAAATAGAATATGCAAATTTATTCATCGTTCAAAAGTTGGGAAAAAACCCTTATTAAAATAAAGAAATTGCAACCATTATTAGGCTAGCATCTTAGTAAACAGTATAATAATATCTAGAGTAATATTAATTACCAAGTAATTTTTTCTGATCAATTGTTATAACTGTTATCAACTGTTATGTATTATTAGCTTATTTTAAAGTTGACTTCAGGGTCTCGAAGAACAGGGGAACAATGAGTATGAGGGCCTTAGCTAGATCTACAACGTTTTAAATGTCGTCTTGGTTTAGAACTCTATCTTTTATTTTTCCTCAGGTCTTTCATGAAAAATTCTTGTTCTCTTCGATCCTAAAGCCATTAAAATATATGAGGACTTGGGTTATTTATTTTATGTTATTATCGTTCACTTTTTATGAGGCTATGATGTCCGAGAGGCTCATCGTCTGTAAACAACAAGGAAAAAATAAATAGTTTTAGCTTACGTGCAAAACTCAGAAGAATGCACAGTATTTCTATATTTTAGTAGAAACAGTTAGTGCTAAATTATTCTAATGGATAGGATTGTTAAGCATTTCATGCTATCAAGTGTCGGAATTTCCATAAGGGAAATCGCATATCTAGAATATCTTCATAAGAAATTGACTCGGTACTACTATTAAAGTTATATATGGACTAAATGGTTTTTTTTATACTGACACCATTACTTGTTTTCCCATGTATCTCACTCAGTAAGGAAGGCGACAGAAGAGAATGAAGCAATCTTAAACTGACTTCACACTGCAAGGTTAGGTGAGGCAGTGTCACCTGTGATGCTGTGAGAAGGCTGTTACGAAATATCAAGATACAAATCTCATATTTAAGAATCACGACTCTTATTATTCTTCAGATCGCACTTTTTTATACTTTGGGTTTCGAGTGATTTAAATATTCATATAGATAAAGATAAAGAATATCTCACGACGGAAAAATGTAAAGAAAAAATGTCTTGGAAGAAGCTTTGGAATCATTGGTTCCTAGAATTGTACTTTCACACCGTCGGGACGCGGATATTCGTCATCTCTGTTGAGTCATACGACAATGAAAGAAGGCGGAGGCGATAGATTTAAGTTAGAAATGATCATTGCATGAGTAAGTCAAATATATATTGCGCAAACATAATAACTTTTAAAGTAATTTCCTGTTTTGAGAAGGAGATATTAGAAAAATCTATGCTTGCCAGAACTGTACTGATCTGACCTTGTACAAATACTGATCAAGAATTGGTGAGGGGTTCATTATATATCACAAAGATGTTCCAAAAGTCCTCCCCACTCTAAATTTTATGAACACTTAAAATACAAAACACGGTTTTGGGAATCTTGAATTTTAAATGGTAAATTCTATTCAAAGATACAGCATTTTAATGAAAGTAATAAGTTTAAAATATTTCTTTGAAAATGCGTCTTGTAACAGTTCATTGGAAATCTCATTTAATGCAGATACCAATCCTGTAAACCTAATTTTGTTTAGTTACATCCTTTGCAATAAAATTCTATGATTACAAAATAGGCTGTTGAATTAGAAAATAATCGTTGGAATATTATTTAGTTAACAAACCCTGTTGAGGTTATTGACACAGAGGTAAAGGTGAATGGGGGGGGGTGCATTTCTTTGAAAATATGTCTTGTAACATTTCATTGGAAAGCTGATTTAATGCAGAAAACAATCCTGTAAACCTGATTTTTTTTAGCTACATACTTCACAATTATTAAATTTCTGTTAAGTTTAAATAAATTATAATGGTAACTAGTTTTAGGTTTCTATATATCAAATCCATTTTAGATTAGGACAACAGTGATATCCGGTTTCCGCTGTATTTCTCTACTCATTAATTCAATACTAAATGATTTTTCAATTGGTTTTTCTAGTTACCCAAAACGAAGATTCTATTTGAAGAAGAACAAAAATTAATCATACGCCAAAATTTGGTTTCTTTAGTTATAAAAGTTCTCAAAAGTCACTAGTTCAATATTTAAAGGAGGCGGGCTTATAGAATACATGATGCGTGCTCATGTCCATGGAAACTTTCAAAATATTTTGTCTGAAATATAATGTTGACATTTCATTTTTCAAATATTGAACAAGTTTTTTAACCATACATATTAGCCATATAGTGTCAAAACGACAACAGTTTTTACCAGATTTTCTACTTTAGCAGTTGGATTTATGACCACTTTTCTATGACACTGGTATAAATATTAGGTTTTACTGTGGATGGTAACATGAATGTGAATTTTTAGCAATTTTTTGTTATAGACGTTTTCATTATTAAGAAACACTTTAAAAAAGTTTAATTTTCCTTCTGATAGGACATTAAACACGTTTTTATTATGATTTTAAAGTTAGTGCGTACAATATTTCTTTAGTATATATTATTAAAACTTTTATTCACTTATAATTGAGGAAAATTTCCCAACGAAAGAAAAACATTTAAACACAAATTATTAATTTTCATGAAAGCCACGTTTCAATGAGCAATTCAAAATCATCAGTTGTATAGACATGTACAGTAATGTCGGAACTGAGAACATTTTTACTTGGTCACTGAACATCTCTTGTTGAAAATAAAATGTTTCTTATAAAATGTTTAAAGTTTTATAAATATTCATACATAAACTATATAATTGAAATTTAACTTTATTTCATAAAAAAGCTAGTTAATAAGGGCCACCATGTTACTAATCCAGCTTCATGATACAATGTAATAAAAACAGATCCTCTAAATGTAAAGTCCAAAAGTGCGTCTAGTTTGGTTGTGATAATGTTATTTGCATTATTAGATTAAGGGTATTCCCCCCCCCCCTTCCTATTACATAGTATAGGATAAGTTTGGTTAAAACAGTTGTTAAACAAGTTTTCTGATGTTTATATCACTACCTTCCAGACGTCTTCTATATAATGTGTATATTAAACCGTCTTAACTCGCTACGCTCGAGTCGGTGTCGCGACTCTGTCGTATCTCGAACTATAATTTGTTATTTATTATAACTTCCCTATTTGTTATCGTATTTGTTGGTACCATAACATTCAAAATTGAAGTATTCAAACTTGTGTTTCATTTAATCTGTTTATATTACATTTTTAAAACTCATTGTGTTTGTATCCAAGTCACTCTTTCTTATATAATAAAAGAACAATAATGTCCGTCTATGTGACTTTTTTAATAATAAAGTAGTTACTTACTTTATAATCATATGACGCATTTCGGAACTCGTTCCATCTTCAGAATATCGCTCTGCTGAGGTCGTTAAATAACGGAATATGGGGTTATCGTACCTAGCATCTTGACAAACACGCTGAAGAAGATAGATGTAACCATGTCGTTCCGCACCTCTAACAACATTAAGAATATAATTAAGCCCCAAAAAACAACACCATTAAAACAAAAGTCAGGAATATATAAAATCAATTGTGATGAATGCGAGTGTTTTTATGTATGGCAAACTAGGAGGCAATTTAAAAAACAATTTAAAGTACATCTTCCAGGTAACAGAGTGGCGTATACAAAATCTAACTACGCACGCCAAATTATAGAAGAAACCACTCGTATTCTAATTTTGAAAGCAACTTCCATCCAATTCTCATATGCAAGAAGAGCAAACAAATGCGCTAGAGGAATATGAAATATATAAAGCGCAGTTAAAAAGTCCAGAACATATGTTGAATGACCAATTGTATTTTAAGTCCAACTTGATGTACGACTTTGCTAGAGGAATAGATAAGAAACACAAACACTAAGCGGTACTGCAGGTTAGGGATCAGTATATTCAACGTATTCGATGGTGTGCACACGTGGTGATATTGTCTGTGTTAATGTGCGCGTGTATGTGTATATGTGTTACGATATGTTGTGTAATAATTTATTTTAATGTTTTAACGACCTCAGCAGAGCGATATTCTGAAGATGGAACGAGTTCCGAAACGCGTCATATGATTATAAAGTAACTACTTTATTATTAAAAAAGTCACATAGACGTACATTATTGTTCTTTTATTATATTATATGTTGAATAACACACTACATATGAACAAAAACTGCTTAATATTGCCACTATTTTGACACATTTAATTAGGTTTTTCTGATTTCCAATACAGGAGCACACTGTCCTAGCCATTATCGTGTTTGTGTACTGATGACAACGGCGACGGACGGACGGTATGTCGAAAATCACTTTTTTCGATATCCTGAGGCCATGAAACATTAAGATCAGTGAAAAACGGTTGTCGAAACTTTCTACCTTTTCAAAACACCCTATACTTCGTATATTGAGTAAGTAATTAAAATACTGTAAATGGCGAACATTTATTACTTTTTTGTTACAGCGAAACGCTTCGTTGTATGATCACACTCGCTTCGCTCGTGTCGGACTTTCAGGTCTCGTTTCAGTTATTTTATAGGTACTTCGATGATAAGTCTTCACTTATCGCGACTCAGAAACTAAACCAATGTAATGTTTCCTTTACATTTCCTCATTCACTCACTCTGCTTGATTCAAACTCAGAATGGATATTTTCTAAGTCGAGAAACTGTAATTTTACGCATCCATTCCACATTCACTTCGACGTTCTCTCTAATGGAATCCGCCTGTTATCGTTCAACTATTAAAATTTATGTTTAAAAACATTTAGATTGTATATGTCGTAATGCTATAAGCAAGTAAAGATATGCATTTTAGAATAAAACTGAAGAGCTAGTCACTAAAAAGATAAATGATCGTTCTTATCTCAATTTAAATATTAAACTAGAATTGGGAATGTAGTGTAACTATTTGTGTTAACAGGTTTGTGTGTATTTTCGTGTTTAAGGATGGTGATGCTAACATAGGTTTAACTAGTAAAAACATTGCTTTACTAAATAGTTAATTTAGTCAGCATGATTTTCCAGTTACTTCTTTAAAAAATGAATTTCAATTATACATTTTATGTCTTAAATTTCTGTTTTATCTACACCATTTTACATTTATCGCTCATATGAATACTGTTATGTCAAATTTCAAAAATTGTATTGATGTAATTTTTTATTATAAATTATAATTTTTGTCTTTCTTGGAGATCAAATTATTTTGAATGTTTCTTTTTTTAGGGTCCGTAGGTAAAACAAAGGACTATTATAATTTCACCTCCGTTTCTGACCCTACACAATCAAATTGCACACAAGTTGCAATCCGTCTATACAATCAAAACCATAAATCCTATATATTTCAAACTTTGCATTTATATCCTTTTTATTGTAACATATGTAGGAAAAAAATAATCTGTAACAAAAATAATAAGAGCTATAAAAATAGCCGGTAACTACGTACTTGGAGTAGTTGGGTAGCAAAAGCTATCAAATTGAAAATTTATTATTTTGAAATATTTTGTGTGGCATATCAAATAAAACTAGAAGTTATTCTCATTACGAATATGTATGTTTATTTGACGACACAATAACCCTCCTTACTTGTCTATGGAACCTAAGTCGTGTGGATTTAGCACATGCTTGACCCTTTTGTTTAGAAACTAGCACATGTCTGTTTTATTTGGGAAGGAGCGATAAAAGCAAACTTTATTATATTAAATTAAAACTTTTTAAATTTGTTTCCGTAGATAATAGTAGACATTTATTAAGTTAACAATGAAAAACATTGCACAAACTTTCTAACTCGCCCATCACCAGAATCAAATAAAAACCAAATTAAATTATACGTCAAGAGTGTAAGCCCAATAGTTGTCATACAAAAAGTTAAATGGTCGCATTCTTTGAAAAACAATGTATATGTTTAAATAAGGTACTTACCTTCACCTGTGGCATAAATGTCCTTGGTGTAAATAGTACTTAAAATTGAGCTTTTAACGACATTGATAAAGGTTCATTATTTTACCAGTTACTCCTATATCATAATATTTTTTTCATTTGCGATTTTGCACATGCATTTGGGAAATTAAATTTCATTAAAATTTGAACGAAATCGGTTTTTGAGAAATTGCGTCTTTTATAACGGGAAAGTGGTCGATTTTTGGGGATTTTAACAAAAGTTGATGAAAATTGTTATAGAAAATTTTGAGAAAACGTATTTTTGTACTGTTTTTAATGATTTTATGTTAGATAACCTCAAATGTTGGTTCGGTCGTTTAAAAGAGAAAAAGAATCATTGGCCCCGTTGTAATCGTTCGAAAATCTCAAAATCTCTGAACGTAATTTATATTGAAATTTGGTAAAATGTGAAGTTATATAAATATATTTACTTTCTGAAAAATAAAACGAATCCAATGGCGATCATGTTTTAATTCGATAGTTTTTAAATGTTTCATGTACTATAATTATCTTTCACTGATTTGGGATATAAATCTGGTTGAAATTGTTTACACCAATTTTCAGGTATAAGAATTTTTACGACGGCCTCATAGTTCTTTCGCTCTTTTAAAACAATTGCTCCCGACCTACTTTAAGATTAGATGCCGAACAAATATTTCGTTTAGTTCACAAAATACTAGATTTCAGAAACATTTGTCCAAATCATCATATCAAATTTTCTCATTTTGAAATCTATTCTCATGTTATTCACCCCCCAATTTTGTAGTCATTGAAAAAATGAGAAAAACATAAAATTCTTCGAAAAATTACTAAAATATTTTCACATACTAAGTTTGATCAAAATCGGTTTGGTATGCAGAGCACTGCACACACAACAGACGAGACAAACATTAGAAAAGACATGGTTTCGGCTTGGTGGACCTTTAAACAAATATTTCCAAGAAAAATAATCTATGCAAGTTGAAATATGTGCATACAAATATTCAGTGTACCCGAACAAAAGAATTCTGCTCTTGGTAAAAACAAAAGAAAGATTGGAAGAAGACAAAGAGACACTTTGTAGGTGCAAGTGACATGCTTGTAACAGAAGCAATTTTAGGAAGAAAAAATACACGTTTACTTTGTTAAAAACAATTTGAACCAACTCTGTACCATGTTAGACTGGTAGCATCCTACAAAGAGTCTCCCAAAAGAACATAACTCGTCGGTTTAACCAACCAAACAAAGAAGATCTTTCCCGAAAGGGCAGAGTCCATGTCGTGATTAAAAAGTTAATTAAGCACTTTAATTGATTTTCTACAAGTTACTGAAGAAGACTTGTCTTTACGGCGAAACTAATAAAAACCCAAACTTTCAAGGCTCGTTAAAACGATTCATTTAACTGTTTTTTATAGCTGTAATTTGCTTAACTATCTTTTACTTAATTATATTTCTTTTGTAGAAAATGCCACGTGTTTCTTTCTGTTAATTAAAGATGTTTCAAGCCGTGTCCTATATTCCTGCAACGTGTAGCAACGTCTTCTCAATGATTGCGCAATATTTTCTCGATAATTATTTACCATAGCAACCACTAACTGTTGATTAGGTTGACCAAACATATTTATTAAAAGCAATCTCATTATAACTTGTTTTATACGATATCCAGTTAGCACTGGCAGACAAAGCCTCCTTGGAATTACTTTGCCTTTCACTGCCTTCTAGAGATGTCTATGACACTGTGCAGGATGTACCCACAGACACATAATCCCAGATATAAATAACTTTCTCAATATATTAACTTTAAGCTATAGACATTCTAGTATATGATTAGAAAATTGATTTTATGATTTATGATATAATTTATTTTAATGAAAAATATTGCTTCCTTCTGCTTAATGCAAAATGAAGCTTAGTAATAAAAACAAAATCACATTGATTTTTCTTTCGATATTCAAGAATTTAAATTATTTAATAACTTACAATTTACAAAGAAAAAAGTATTTGTATGCTTTCAACCACTACAATAAATTCGAATTTATTATCAGTTATAAATTATAAAATATACTTTCTAACGTTAAAGTTATTTCATAATGGTGAATTTTTCATAATGCTAAAGAAAGAAACCCACTAGACACAACTTTTTGTTTCTTTTTTTATCACATTTTTGTTTAGTTGTAGTTTTGACTGCTCTAACCTCACAGTTCCTTCTTAGGTTTTTAGGTTCCTTTCTTAGGTTATAGATTTAGTTTAGATTTAACTATGACCCTAAGTTACTAGACTATGTTCGAAGCTTTTCGTTTTATACTTTAGGTTTATAACTTTTTAGGTAGATTTTTACTTTCGAAACGTCGTATATTAGTTTTTGCAACAAATTATGATGTCTAATGTTGGATTTAAGCAATATATTAATAAAATATATTTATTACGTTTCCATGTTATAACATTTACATGGATTCTACGTTATAAATTCTAAACTTATCCTAAAGATGAACAACGAATTTTGAAAAAAAATGTCAATTGTTGTGACATACAAATACAAAAAAAAATACACTCACTTAGACACAGCACACGCTTTCTAATATATTAGTTTAGACGAAACACGGCTTACTGCCGTCTGAAAAAAAAAAAAAAAAAAAAGAGAGAGAGAATCAATGGACAACTACTCAATTTGACCGCCGAATCTGTCGCTTAATTTTCTCACGCTCCCTTAGATATTGTTTACTACAAAAAACCAAAGTAGTTTAACTTTAAAAACTAATCAATTTCACAAATTCTAAATTAAAACGTTCTTGATTTGGCGTATATGGTTCATTTTCGTTAGAAACAATTTCAATGAAACTGAACAAATATACAATCTTGTTGAGCACTGTGTTGAAATTCACAATAATGTTTCGTTACTGGACAACTGATCTGTGGAGTGGGAGGGATTTTTGCTTGCACTCAGGTTATTATAGTTTTAGGTTTAATTTTTTTTCATTAGTAGATAAGTAACTTTAGATTTAGTTTATAAGCAAGATCCTCCGATGATGATAACCATGTTATCGAAATATACATCAGCCCATTTAGTGGAAGTAATAAATAAAGAACAATTAATCATATAATTGTGTTTTATTTTAAAGTTTCTAGTGATTGTGGTTAGGGGCAAATTCGAATCATTATTGACCAAATATGGTTATAAGTATTTGAGTTTAAAAATGAAACAAATCCTTCAACTCATTTCAAAACGACAGTCATATAACAATTATTTTGTAAAATTCCAATTTTAATCATACATATTCTCTGGTATATATATTATGAAAATTGACAATCTACATTCCGGTAATTACCATCTAATGGTTACCACGTATACTTATTAAAGTGGTAAACGTTTAATAGAAGTTTAATAACTTTAATAATAACACAATAACTGTAATTTAACCCATAATCTAAAAACTGGACCAAAATAATTTTTAAACTAAATTTGCTGACCGTGTGAAACAAAAATTTCCATTCCGTCTTTATGTTAGTTTGTGTTTCTTATACAGTTACTCTCAAACTTGTCTACAATTCATTATGAAATTGAGATATGAGATTCTTTGCACAAAGGCCAAACGATGTATAGTTATTGTATTTTTCGTTTTAGAGCGGTGTCCACTCAAAACAATTAATGCGCACTTCCACATTATATAGACCGGTGCATAGATTGTGTAATACTGTGCCCGCTTCAAAGAATTAAATATAAAGGTGAGAACGAGTTAGAAACACCATGTTACGAAACTGTCCCGCGAGAAGATTTTAGCAATTTACCTAAAAATAAAAAACTCCCTTTCTTCTACTTTTGCAATATTTTGATTTATATGAATGAAAACCTTTTCAAGCATCATATTGTTATAAAAATGTAAAATAAATAAATACATTATAGTTCTCCCTCCAGTGAGATTTCCTCTACGTGATATAACTTTCAAGTAACTTATGTATAAGCACCAACGTGAATTTGTGTAAATTATAAACTGTAGTGGGATAATATACACAACAAATTGAGCGACTATAAGACATCGAGGCCAGCTATTTACTGAGGGTAAAGGATCGTTTTTCAGTTATGCAGTCAAGAATCCAGGGTTTATATTATAATATACCGGGTGTTTCAGACCACATAGACACTATCTGTAGCGCCTAAACGAAACCAGATAAAAATTTTCTTCCAATTAGAACCCCCCTTTTTCGACCCTAAAGAATTCAGGAAAATTATTTTCGACGCTCCTCAATAACCCAAAAGGGCACTTTTGGGGGCAGGGTGGTGTTTTTGGATAATTTTCAAATAGAAACATAGGTCGTGTGATACCTCATTTTTTAAGTCTCTTTTTCAGAACATTTTGGAGTAAAAAAATTTTGTTATCTTTTCAGTGTGACGAAATATTTCTTTTTTAGTTTTTAGCGGGAAATGTGACTGTCAGCTCCCTAACAAAGATAGGGCAACCAATTTTTCTTCCTAGTTTTACAAGAACACACCCTTTCAGGAGATATGGGGTAGTATGGACTTCTATGTAGTTTTCAAATTTTTAATAAATTTCAAACTTTAATAACTTTTATCGAACAAAAAGTAAAAAAAAAATCAAATAGCAACCTAGGTTGAAAATTGTACAATTTGAGAGACCTTTTTAAAAAAAAAACATTTTTTGTATTGAAAGTTTGGTTCTATCTTGCACCATTGAATAATTGGAAAAAAAATGGTTCAAGATAAAAAAATATATATTTCGTCACACCCTGTACAGTAATGAAAAGATAACAATTTGTTTTTGCTCCAAAATGTTCAGAAAATAGTGACCTTTAAAATGAGGTATCACACGACTTATGTTTCTATTTGAAAATTTTCCAAAAACACCACCCTGCCCCCCAAAAGTGCCCTTTTGGGTCATTGCGGAGCGTCGAAAATAATTTTCCTGAATTCTTTTGGGTCGAAAAAGGGGGGTTCTAATTGGAAGAAAATTTTTATCTGGTTTCGTTTAGGCGCTACAGATAGTGTCCATGTGGTCTGAAACATCCGGTATATTATACACTATAAGTTATTCTAATTATGAATATGTATGTTTATTTGACGAAGAAATAAATATTTTGACGTTAAATCGAAATTAAATTGTCAGATATCATGTCCTCCTCCCCTTTAACTTGACCTAAAAGCAGTTTAACTTGACCTTTAAGTTTTAAAAGCAGTTTTTGTGAGATGTAAGACAAACAATTCAATAGCCATTAAAATATGGATTGCATTTTCATTGATTTCTCTTTATTTGGGTCCGTAGGTAAAATTATTTCAGTTATATGGATTTATAATTTCACGCTCATATCTGCCTGTCTATCTGTAAGTTGCAACCAGTCTACACAGCATATGTATTCTTTATCTTGTTCCACAAAAATATTTCCATATATTCATAGGAAAAATAGTCCAATAACGCACAAAATGAACTTGTGGTAGTTTGGGGTAAAAATTATCGAGTTGAATAATATTATTTTGGAAATATTTTGTGTCGTATTTAAATAAAACTATAATTATTCTGTTTATTCTGTTTAGGAACGTGTATTTTTATTTAACGAAGAAATTAATATGTTGTTTATAGGCTGCTTAAAAGACTTTGTTTGACTTTATAAAAATAACTGCCCCTATAAGTCTATTGACTTATAATTAGGGTGGTTTTATCACTCGCTGGACCCTTTTATTATCCATATTTATAGATATTTTACTTTATTTTTAGTTACTCAATTTAAGAAAAAGATATTTTGTTTAATTTTAAAAATACCTAATTTATAGGAAACAAACTCAAGTTATCAAAGAAGTATTTATTCCTAAAGAATATTTATAAACTGTTGGACATAATATATAAAATAAATTAAAAATTTTCACTATATTGGATTCAATTGTTGAAATTATCTATATATTAGTATTTTTTATGTATGAATTGGTTTATATATTTACTTTTTATAGAGTCTACAGTTGTAGAATTCAAAAGAAAATGTATAATACTATTTCATTGGTAGTACAGAATTGACTTTAAGCAACTTCCCTGCTCATCATGTTTTATTAAAATCAACACGAGAGTTTATGTATTAGAATTTAGAGAGAAACAAAATTCTTGTCGACGTGAAAACATAAAATCTTTCCATTAAATAATTCCAAACAAGATTCTATACAAAGTTTATTATCGCATGCAGAATTATATGCAATTTACTCACGTTCTCCTCATGTTTCTAATCGTTTTACGTTTGAGGACGGTTATATGTAGGTTAATACAACGGCATATCACGGTAATAACCATGGGAACCTGACTGTCACCGAAACATGTGATCATAAAAGTAATTTGAGTAACCGACCGAGAGACACGGTTTAATATTCCTCAATGAGATTGTTGTTCTGGGGTTTATGTGGGCACTTTCTAACTTATTACGAGACTGGAAAAACAAGTATTGAGGAGGCAAAGAAGACAGACAACGATTTGTTTAAAGATGGCACTCTAAACCCAGGAAGCAATCATAGAGTTCAAAGTTCAAACGAAAGTCCGACTTCTTCTCTTTCTATCTAACGGTATTAAATAATAACAATACTCATCAATTAACCACAAAAGGAAGTGTGATGTCGCTTTTGTCACTTGCTAAAGGTGGTTTTAATTGACGTCAGATATAGTGGCAGTGCGTTCCCTTGTTTTGAACATATGTTCTGGATATTTCAGTATGGTTAGACATAGTGGGTGAATCAAATAAAACAGAAATAATTTAGTATAACAGTACAGAAACATATCGCACATTTCATTATATTTTCCTACCCAAAACCAGTCTTTAAAGAAACAAAAAAATCTCTTCTTAAACTACAGTCTGTATGAAGTAACCTGTCTCCTGACCCTTCGACTACCTGGGACAGGCCCGGGCCATTCACGTCGCCCGCAGTTGTTTACCTAATTAGTCGCCTATAAGCTTCCCCACTAGCTTAAGTAACTTTTTTACCTAAATCATAATTTCCGAAATGTTATCAAATATTTGAAAAGTACATAAAAAAATAAGATCAACGATACTAAACAAGGGCAAATTTGTAATTTCATTGTCATATTGTTACATAAAACCAACTTTATTATTACAAGATTTAAACAGACTACTTCTATATTTCTTATTACCTCTATATTGTTAGTTTTTATCAAATTTGCCCTTGTTTAGTATCGTTGATCTTATTTTTTTATGTACTTTTCAAATATTTGATAACATTTCGGAAATTATGATTTAGGTAAAAAAGTTACTTAAGCTAGTGGGGAAGCTTATAGGCGACTAATTAGGTAAACAACTGCGGGCGACGTGAATGGCCCGGGCCTGTCCCAGGTAGTCGAAGGGTCAGGAGACAGGTTACTTCATACAGACTGTACCTGGCATTGATTTAGAACAACTATGTTAACATAACCTCAAAATAAGTTAATAAAGTTAATAAATTTATAACAGCTGAAAAACTAAACACATTTAAAATATCTGATGGAGTTGCTATGCTATTAATATTGCGCGTATTGTTATTAATTTTCTTCACCTACAACTTAACATCACCACACACATAAAACAACAACTTCCTTTAAAATTAAGTATGTTCCCCACTTAGAAGAGATATAAATTTTTCAAATCTATCGGTAGAATATTCAATATTGTACCGCAATAAATAGACGAATTATTTTTAAACCATTAATTTAAAATTATTCAATAAACAAACTATTTTTCTGCTTGAATTATGTTGCTTACTATAAACCTTTATTCAACCCTTTTTTAACCTTCTTTCTGATAAAACTGTAATATTATTTTATAGTTAAAATGATATATTTAAAAATTAAAATGTAAATAACTTGATACAATGTATAAAACCCACAACGAATTGTTTTAACGGAATCTACAACATAGGACTATCTTTTTCTTTTTTTTTGGTGTAGATTTTTTTAATTTATTTATTAACCAATTAACAGTTCCTACATATATATGATGATTCTGTAGTTATTGGTAAAAAGGTAAAAATCAAGAATGGACGCTGTTTTAGAAAGTGGAATGTCTCAAAATTAAAACAAACAGTATCGATCATGTTTTGGTAAAATGTGAAAGTTGCCAAATAAATGAGTAAGTTACATCTAAATGAAAACTATTTTTCGTTAGTAAATTAAAAATACAATATTAGGAATTTTTAAAGACATGCACACATTTGTGAATGATTAAAATAGCAAGTAATCTTTATAAGTAGTCAAGAGGCCTGAACTATATACCTTCATCTTTTCACAATTTTCTTCTTTATGGTGTGCATTTTAAATCTCATTTTAAAGTTCTCTATTCTCTATAAAATTAGTTAGTGGTTTTGTGTTAAACATGTAGCAACACATTTTAAATTCTATCATTTTGTGTTCATATTTGGTTTAAAATATATTTTTTTATATTTGTATTTTAAAAGAGTTAAATGTATCAATTATATAAAATCAATACTACAGTATGTCTGAATACGTAGTAAATACTTTTAGTATAACCAGGGGAAAAAATGAAAAAAAGAAATAAAATTCCTGTAATTTTAATTTTTGCTTTTTTGCAACTGATTTCTATGAAATTTAAATGTTCCTTTTTTATTGGGAAAGTGAACGTAATTTGGGCACTATTATTATGACCACATTAAACATTTTCAATTTTAAAAAGCAATTAAAGTCATTAGTAATTTATTAGTTATGATTCCTTATTGTTTTACTAAATATTCAGTTTTCTATTTTAAAATTAAACAACATGATGAGTACCTCTACCCAGCCTCATCATACAGTCTAATACAAGAAGATCCGATAGTATAATGCCCTAAGGTTGGTCGCATTATACAATTGTATTAATATATTAAGTGGTCCTACCCAATGTAATAGGTTAAGTTGTTATCACACAGTTGTTATGCAGGTTATCTTAAGCTAGTAATTTTCCGTTAACTGGTGTAAAGTGAACAATTACCATACTAATTGGGAAAAAGATATTTTCATTTTTAGAATCCGTAGGTAAAACCATCAACCATTATAATTTCACGCGCGTGTCTCCGTAAGGCGCAACAAGTAGTCTACACAGACAAGACGATAAATTCTATATTTCAATATTTGAATTTATATTCTTTGTATTGTTCCACATATATGAATAATACACCTGTATAAAAAAATACTTCGAATAGTTCTCCAAAGCAATGGATTTGAAAAATGTTTAAAAAATAATATTAAATGTGGTGTATCAAATAAAACTATTAGTTTTTCTGATTACTTATATGTATGTTTAATAAAGAAGAAATTAATATGTTGGCGCTAGGACGATTAAAAGACTTCGGTTTTATAAAAATAACTGTTCCTATATGATATTACCTTCGACGCAAAGTCGTATGTTTTAAGCGCAAGCTGCACCCTTTTATTCCGATGTAAACTGCCGAACACTTTTTTGGAGATGGGGGTGGGGTGGGAATGTAAAACATCGTAATAACCTATTTTAGTAAATTTGAAATTTTGTATTGAAGTATAGGAAGACCTTTAAATTTTGCGATAAATAAAAAAAGAAAAGAATAGACCTAAGATATTTTAAAAAATATGCCCACATTGAATATTAGATGAATATGTTTAAACTGAGGTTACTGCACCGACAAAAGACAATTATTTTATAAACTACACTTTGGCCAAGGAGGTTCCGTGACACATTAACATCGATACTGCATCCAACAAATAACTTTCTACATACTACGAATATGTGAGAAAATAATATTAATGATTCCTTTCTCCACGAAAATTTCATGTGAAGCGTCGACAGTTGAAAAGTGAAATGGACATTCAAAACCACTGTCAATGTTGATTACAGTATTTTCCTAATTACACTTGAATCATAATTTTGTTTAATACTAGCTTTTGTTAATTAATTTTCTTAATAAAGATTTGTTCAAATAGGCTTCGATAAATTTCCTATCGAAGTCCACATTTCATTTACCTACACCAATTTAGTAATACATCTCGACTCTAAATTTCCGGGGAGAATGTAACAAATTGAACCGAATTTATTTTTTATTTTAAAATAATTAATCTACAAAATATTTATTTGAAAATAAACTCCTCATAGACAACACTCGAGGTCATGTTTTGTTACTTCGTGTTGTTTGGCTCCTTGTTTAATAATTTAAGTTTGACCTTTATCTCCAAACTATTATTATTTATTTTGCTTTTTTAAATTCAAAAATTAATAAATTCAAAATTAAATTATAATTGGTTGAAATGTTTCTAGTGTAAAGACCATTTATTATTTATATTCTAAGAAAACAAATAACAACTATAAATAAAGAAAACAAGAGTTTTGGAATTCACATAGGCATTTTGCCTATACTTCACCAGGAGTCATGCATAGGAAATCTTCAAAAATTATGTAAAAGTATCAAACGAAGCAAAGAAAAAACAACAAAACACTTCATTGAACAATCATAAAAAGCGATAGCTCAATTATATATATATATATATATATATATATATATATATATATATATATAAATTTAAAAAAAAACTAAACAAATAAAACTAAGCCATTACGAACACATTTTTAATATAAATCTGTAAATGAATATTTCAAATAAAATTTTAAAATAATTATGTTCATATGAACAGTATTTTTTAAATTTTTTTTATTTTTATTTTTTTTGTATTTCTTGTAGTAAGAAAATATAATATCGTAACAATTATATACTGACGTTAAGTAGTGATTTAACCAAACTGAATTGTGTAATATTAACCTAACTTGAATGCATATCTTATTAGATCAGTCAACATTCCTTCTATTATTTTTATTTATAAATACTAAACGTTTCGGCGTCAAAACGGTATTGTCAGGTAAACATGTTTTCAATATTTTTCTTAGTCATTAAATTATATTTTGTAATTATATATAAAAACATAAAGAATGGTTCATCACAAAACACAAACTTTCACCATGAATAGTTGACTGTCACAAGTGTGCTGAACTGGTTACCCTCTTTGGTCATAAAGCATTACGTTTTGCTAAAATCGTATCAAATGTATAGCTTCAGCTCATTTTAAAATATACGAATTTTAAAAACGGGTTTCTTGATTTATTTTCGCCTCTTTCGCCGAAGACTCCCAACCAACCATTTAAAGAATATTTTTGTTGTTTCAAATGTTTTAGTTTCTTGTAAATGTTTATGAAAATGTTAGCTTACTCTTTGTTTTATAAGGAATGTTAGTTTGTATTTATTATAAACTAAACCAGACTATACATATGGTTTGAAAACATAAATAAGTCTGACAAATCGAACTATCGATCTTTACTTTAGGAACCACCTTGACCTACACCAAGACCGTCTGTCATCAATATTTACATAAAGGATGAAAGATATCTCACAGATTATAAATTATTTTATGAATTGGTTGCTAAATTTAAGGTGAAAGCAGTCAGTGTCTTGGTACTGTAAATATATCTTGTGGAAGTCAGAGATGGTTAACTAGGAGAAAGCTTGTTAGTGATGGACGAGATGAGACGCGCGTGTGCGTGTGTGTGTGTGAGTCTTCATGAAGATACGCCTTTATGTAAGCTTTATGTAACTGTACAAGATCAATTAAGTAAAGATTATGTTATACAATGCAAACATAACAGTCTAATGATCATTGAAGAGATGGCCTACAAGACGTGTTGAGGTCGGAACGTCCTGTTGACAATTACGTCCATGTTACAGCTGACATAAAACCGCTAACACTTGGAATAATTTGCCAAACACAGATGATTTTTCCGTTTAAGTAATGTTCCGTTTAACAAAGATTATTTAGCTCTAAATACTATACATCTTATATCGAAATTTTATTAAATAACAGCAGTGGCCACCCATGGCACAATAATTTGGCAACGGTTATTTTTTTCTACAAACCTATATGTAATGTGCATGGGCGCGGGCGCGTGCGTGTGTGCTTGTGGATTTTAGACAAAATATTATAAGGTTTCCTCCACTCATACTTTTATCACAGAAATGAATATTTTTTGCTTCATATTTAATCAATACAATTAATAAGTATAATTACGTATTTTTAAATTCGTTAACGAATAAACATTTATTAAATAAAGTTAACGTATATATGTTTATTAAATATATTCAATAGATTCCTACTTATTACACACGGTTAGTAAATAAATATTTAATAAATACAGTTAATAACTATACGTTTTAAAAATACAGATAATAAATACATATTTTTTTAATAAAGTTGGGGAATATATATTTATTATATACAGTTAATAAATAAATATTTTCAATTGTATAAATGTACACAGTATAAACTTATACGAGTTATTTGTTTGCTTTTTGCTGTGATTAAAGTTTAAAAGCAATAGAAAACATTAACGTCAATTTTCGTTGCACAAAATGATATTTTATGAAAAGTTATAGAATTTACAGATAAAAAGTTATTGCCAATAAATATAAATCTAAAAAATTGTAACCATTTTGGAATTGATTGGCCGATTTTCCAGGTTTTTAAAACTGAGCCTATTAAACACTGTATTTACAAAATCTTACTAAAATACGATCAGTAGGTCGTTTATAAAAACATATAAGAATCAATTTTTTTTAATCTTAGATAAATTGTCCTTAAAGGACACCTTGGGACGTTTAGGGAAGTTTTATCAAAATTGTTACAGTAAATTATAAGAAAATCAAAAATGGGTTTTGGTAATGTGACAAGTATAATATTTGCAGCTGTAACCAACTAGGCCTTTGATTAGAGATTAGAGAGTTAAAGGTTCTGCCGTTAAACATCTTTATGTTTATTAGGTACTTATTCTTTGGGAAAAGTGATGACCTACCCAATTTAATAAATTACATTACGTTCCAAAACCCACTTTCCAACTTATCAAACAAAACTAACATCTTTATAAACGGAGGATGCCAGTTGTCCTCCGTTATCTGGGAAGAAGAGGCGGATAGTAATAAATACACCGAGGAAGAACAAAACTCCGGTTAGAAACAGACCCACTACAGACATAGACGACTTTGACAAAGCAGCTATTCGTCGCCACATTCTAAGTTATTATGAAAGACGAGAAGTGCCAACGCTGAGAAAACTACGTTCATCGTTGAGAGACACAGAACATTTCCACGGTAGCCTATCTTCTCTAAACAAAATAGTGAAAAGTTTGGGCTTTGTCTACAAAAAGTTTAATTCCAGGAAGGTGTTAATGGAAAAACCATCTGTGGCGTTGCTAAGATGCCAATTTCTTAGAAAGATGCATAACATAAACATGGAGAAAGCTGTTTTCCTTGATGAAACGTGGATGAATGAAAACCTCAGTAACGATAAGGGCTGGACTGATGGAACAGTTAAAGGAACGCTAGATTCCCCTCTGGGAAAGGGAAAGCGTTTAATCGTCTGCCATGCTGGAAGTAAACAAGGTTGGATTGAAGCTCCTCCTCTGGTATTTCAGTCTAAAAAAACTTCCGATTACCACGAGGAGATGAACGCGGAAGTATTTGAAAAGTGGTTTTTCGACACTCTACTCCCTACTATTTCTGCTGAAAGCACCATAATAATGGATAACGCTCCATACCATTCAAGGGTTAAGGACAAATCTCCAACATCAGGTTCAACCAAAGCCGTTATGGCAAAATGGCTACAAGATAAAGGAATAAGTTTCTCTCCAGATTTAAGAAAACCAGAGCTCTACAGTGTTGTTAAAATGCACAAACCACCTTATCCCACCTATGTAATTGACTCTAAAGCAGCAGAAATGGGGTATAAGGTAATCCGCCTTCCCCCTTATCACTGCCACTACAATCCAATCGAAATGGTTTGGGGGAACTTGAAAAAATATGTACGGGATAGGAATAATACCTTCAAGTTGAGGGATGTAGAACAACATTTCCACGAAGCCGTCTCTGCTGTAACACCGGAACAATGGAGCAAGTATGTGGACCATGCCAGGAAAGCAATGGACGAGGATTGGAGAAGTGAAGGACTTAACGACGCCAGTGTTCAAGAGTTCATAATACGCTTGTGTCCTGGGGATTATGACAGTGAAACCGAATCCGAAAGTGACCTGGAAGATGAAAACATTGGATGCTCTCATTTAGAATAAGTAAGTGTTTCAGAAAGTAATAAACTTACAGGCCAGTTCAATTACCACTCTATAACTACATAATAGCCTATATATTGATAAATAAGGTAGTTTATAAAATTATTTTCTGTAATAATCAATAAAGGTATAAAGGTCATATATTGGTTAAAATTATCCTACGGAAAATCACTAATAATGTGATAAACGATATCTCATAGTCGTCATCACTTCCAATGCTTTAATGAAATATTTTAAAACTTTTTAATGTAAGGGTTGTATTGGTAGGCCTATTTGTATTTTCTGGTTAAATATTGTTAAGAATGTCGTGTTTGGGCTTATTTTTCTTATAACTTTATGAAGATTTCAAAACTGTGCAAATATAATTTAAAAAATAATTAATTAAAAATGTTGTTGTTGTGCTTTGAGAACCAACTGATTATACGCTGCAGGCAGGTAGGCCGGGGGCTGCGCGCGTTCCTGCCAGTGTGCGTGTGAGAGCTAAGGGTCGCTAAGCCGCCAGGTTCCATCCCCGAAAAATCAAACTATAATTCATTTCTATTCATATTGCACCAAAATTATCTTTTACATTTACCAGGTATAATGAATTCATGCGCCAAACAGAATTATTTTTCAAAGAGAACTAATGAGTACAGGAGGTTGATGCTCTGCTGTTAATAAACTATTCATGGTTAATTTGTAGTTCTTCTTTATTTCAAGATCATTACGTCATGAGTAATATTATTAAGCTTTAGTGTATATTGTTAAGTGTTTTTGTCTTAGTAGTGGTTCTGAAGCCAAAGAAGGTACCTAATTTCTTTCTCTTCCCTATTTAACTATGAGATTTTTTAAGCTATTTAGGAAAATAAATTATTATTGTTATTATTATGGCCAGGTGTGGGGAAGTAGGGTGGGGGTGACATTGGAAAGCTATGATTCGCTGTCAATATGTAACGCACGCGCACAAAGGCATTTGTAATCTGCGCACTAGTGGTGCAGACTGCTTCACGTCTAATATTTTCACCTGTAGGTTTAGCATAAATTGAAATATTAATTTAGTCAGCGTTCATTATATACTTTAAAGTATTGATTTATTTGAGAAAACATCTAGGAGTCCTCTTACAAGAGGATATTTGTTTAACATCTCTATCAATGTATCGATTCAAACCAGCAAAGTTCTATTTCTGGACGCTTCTACAAATCCCCTGAAAGCTCATTAAGCAGGAAATGTGAGATGTTAGTAAATAAATCTTGTGCTAAGCATGACTGAATTTACAACGATTATGTAAATATGCAGCGCATACAATGACCTTGAAGTTTAATCACGTGGTGGTGTTCAATAAGTCTTCTTCAATGTCGACTAAGCCCTAGCTTTGCAGAAACCAGTAAATATATAATAACATTTTCTATTCGACGCATAAATTATTGTTACTGATGAAATAAGTCATTATTTCTAACCGTGCATTCATTTATCACCTGGATAAGAAGGTGTGAAGCTTCCGAGAGAGTCTTTGGTTTGGGGAATACTGAAATAATTTCATTTCGCTGCCATATTTTTATATCCCAATCGTGTTGGGTTTTATGTTAGTGAGTTTTCTGTATAAGAAATATAGTACAGCAAGTCTACATCTTTTTTTTTATCCGGAGAATATTATGAAGTACATTGTTTGTTATTGTCATTACACCTATTGATAAATTATAAACGACCTTACTATAGTGAGTATGGGCATGGCAATCCCTTGGGACCCTAACTTTATCTACACTTATGTAGTTTTATATAGTTTTGATTTAGATCCCTCCCTTTTATCTTTCCTATCAGGCCTATCTTTACCAAATCTTGTTCTTTTCAGACTTTGATGTTATTAGAGTATTTGAAGGTCTTTAATTTTTATATAAATTAGTGAACGTGTGTTTTTTAATGTGTATTTGAAATGTATGTTTGTGAATGTGTATTTGTAAATTATTTGTTAACGAATCTTAATGAATGTGTTTGTGAACGTGTCAGTTTAATTGTATTATTGTAACATATGCCAGTTAATAATAATTGTGTCTGAATGTTTGTGAATGTGTGTTTGATAACATATGTTTTTGAACAAGTGTTTGGAACAGTATGCTTGCGATCTGTTTCTAAATGGTTACTTACGAACTTGTGTGTTTCTACATACGTAGTAGTGAACGTGTGTTTTTGTGTATTTGTAATGTATATTCGTGAATGTGAATTTGACAACGTGTATTTATGGCTCTGTATTTGTGAATTGTTTGTAAACGTATCTTTGTGAAAGTGTTTGTGAATGTGTCAGTTTAATCGTATTATTGTAACTTAGTGATGATATTGAACTTGTGTCTGTTAATAATGTTTGTGTATGTATTTTTGTGAATGTGTGTTTGTTAACATAATTATGTTTTTGAACAAGTGTTTGGAAACATGTGCTTGTGATATGTTTCTAAATGTGTATTTGGAAAAATGTCTTTGTGAATGTGTGTTTGTGAACATGTGTTTGTGTAGTTCTTATTTGTGAAAGGTATTATAAACCTGTCTCATAACAAAACTCTACTAAATATCTTTAAATGCTCATCTCTCAACATGGATAACTGATACACCCCAGAGATAAACACTACTTTGCAAGTAAGCCACCTGTTCCAGCGACATCCGTCTGCAAAACTTTCACTAAAAGATGCGCCAAGCCACGACCCGTTGTCATTGCAGACAGATTGGTGTCGCAGTCAACAAATCGCGTAGGTTCTCTACATTATATCTGCATGTACTATCGTCCCATCTCTGCAGTCTTTTGCAACAGTGGCCTCGATCTCTGCAGTCGAACATTCAGAACTCGCTCACTTTCATTTTAGATTTATTTTTCAATCTTCGTACAACAAGGCCAGAAGTGTACTTGTAAATTCTTAATCTACAATTTAATGACGTTAATTCAATTTGTTAATTAAATTTTATATTTATAATATTGTTTCTTGAAATTCCAAACATGTTACGAAAGAGTTCATCTTCTGCGTGCAAACGATAAATGCATAATCGATTCTGTAATAATTTAATCACATAATTGGATATCGGCATGGTACGAACATTAAATTCTTATAATTATAGTTTAAATGTTACAGACTGGTTTCGGTCAAACCATATTTGTGTGGTTATGTAAAGTTCAACTCTTCTTATTAATTTCTCATAAACTGTATAATTATATTTAACTAACTCTCTCCCACACTCTTACAAAAACCAAAATGTTAATCATGCTCATAGTTTGTAAGGGGACACTACCGTGGGATCAAAACTCTAAATCATCTATAATCATTTTTATACTATTTTGTAAAATTCAGATTCTAAAGGTCTACAAACCGTATATGTGAGAAAGTATATATGGATGGTCCATTTCCTTGAGAGTTCAAGGAGGTCATCTTTGTTCACGTTTAGCTAGGCAAATCCTGAAAGGGTGAGGGGTAAGGAACTTGTCCATAATTTGTATAGAACTTACATCTGATGTCAAAGAAACTGAGACAGATTACATATTTTACTGAGATTTAGACAAATCTACAGCATTTATTTTAACAAGCAGAATGTACATAGAAAGTTGTAGGTTATGTTTGCATCATTACATCTACGAAGGATAAATAAAACGTTTTTATTATTTTTGAGAAATAAAATTATTTGTTTCCTACTTTAAAATGACCACCAGTTATTTCATTTTTAGGTGAATATAAACGCTTTCTGTTCATTGTATGTTCACTAAATCTTGTCACACAAGAAACTCAAGAATCGCAGAACGAATTTTGATGAAACTTGTGTTTAGATTATATTATGGACACTTTGGTAAAATCAGGATATAATTCAAACATTCGCCGCCTTCTTATTTATTTTGTCCCCTCTTGAATCGTAAATCTTCTTAAAATAGTTTAGGCTATAAATATTTACATTAAACCAAAATTTAATAAAAATCTCTGGTTCAGATTTTGAACTATTCAAACTTTTTCCGGTGGTGCCAATGTGTTTTCGTTTGTAATCGGCATTTTTGTGGAGATGTCGACGAATACATTTTGTTCGAATTCATCAAGTAATGGTATATTTAGTTTTGATAGTCGTTAATCAATAATCGGTATTTTGAGTTTAACTTCACGGTAAATTCCCCGTTTAATTTAAGGTTAATTCATTTTTGGTTTTGTGTATTGTGCAAGAGTTTACGATGTTTGTGTACAGTTTATTTACTAAAAAATGGGTTGATCTCCAATAAAATCCATCTGGTTTTATCGGATTCCTCGTTGAAAACTACGGAGCTATGATTTTCGTTTGAAGTTATAATAATAAAAATTTTATGGGCCCCATCATGGTACTTACGCAGAACTACCATAGAATGTACTATAAGCAAGATCCTCTACACATATTTCTATAATTTTAGGTTTCTTAGGCCTCGTACAAAATGTTAAACTGTATTTGTAGATCAAGGAGTCTTATTCAGTAGATATAGTTTGTTTAAAACAGTTGTTAAACAGGTTTTATTATCCTCGTAATTGTGTATATCAGTATTTTCTTGACGACAGGCCTTGTAGATGTATATATTAAAAAGTCTCATGCTCGTGTCAGTGTCAGTGACTCTGTTCTAGTTGACATGTATAAGGAAGCTAGCTTCTACTCGTTACGTCCGTTCCAGTAACTAAAAAGTGCTGGATATTGTAACTATGTGAATACAACACTTTCTTCGGATATTAGGGTTCGAAATTTCATTTTTTACAATAACTTCACTATTTGTCATTGTAGAGTGGTCGGGTTGGTACCATTATATGCAGAATTGAAATAGAAATATTTATCTAATTTAATGAGTTCGGTTGGAAAATTTAGCATAAACAAAAATTGTTTAAATTGGCCGTAATTTTGACATTTTTATTTTGTTTTTTTAATTTATTTTCAATAGAGTTGTGAACACACTCTATACCAAATTTCATGTTCCTATCTTAAACCACTGTTTGTGGTATTTTTCAGCATATTTCAGAAGTATTTTTTTCCCGTTTTATGAGGTTATGAAATATCAAGATCAGTTAAATATTCGGTTGAAATTTTTTACGATTCCTTCCTATACTCTACTTGGTAGGTAAAAATGACAGAAATGCTTAATGCATTTCCAATGTTCCGCTTCTAATATAACTAACCTGCTTATAAACTTATATTTGACAGGCGACATATGCGCTGATGATAAGACAAATTTCTTTTATCGTTTCGTTTGTGTGTATACAATCGTTTAATGACCTTGAACTTAATATTGATATGTCTAGATCATCAAACCAATAACAATGACCTATTGTAGACTTATTTAGGACCTAGAAATAAAATGAAACTAATAGGATGAAAATAATTTATAAGCCGCCATTTGAAATGTATACAGACGTTTTGGTAAACAAAATTGTTTACTATTTTCAACTTGTAAAACCCTCAGAGGTCACTATATGAAGTAATCCCAAGGGATAAAAGTTGGATCTACGACCTAGTCTTGGTACTCTTCATCTTTCCAATCGGGTCTTTCTGAACCACCTTTTGTTCACTTCTGACTCTGATGCTACGAGAATATTCGAAGGCTAGAGGTTCTTAGGCGATGATGATCAGAGATTTTACCATTCAAACACAAGAGGAAAAATCCAGCGTTAAAAAATTGTACATATTAAATTTGATAAAATCTTCAAATTGTGTTAAAAGTGACAACAATCCAACTAAACTTTTGGTTTCAAGAGAAATTATTACTTTTTATTTTAACTTTTGAAGTTATGAGGTTAAACATATGTTTAGTTGTTCTATTTTGTATGGAAAGACCAAATTTGTGGATTTATTGGATATACAAATTAAGCAATTAATTGTGAGACGTTTTAAAGCGTAAGTGAAAAGTTATTCAAGAAAGAAGTAAAATTTTCAAATCAACCGCCATTTTTAAATTTACACATAATTTTCTAGTTAATGAACTTTTATTCTCTTTTGTAATTTTATTGACGAAATTAAAAAGGGTTAAAAAGGATAATTTTATTAACGAAATTCTCTTTTATAATAATATATAGGGTTATTGACGAAGATATGCAGAAACTTCGGGAGCTCATTCTACATGTAAAAGTAAAGGGAAAAAAAGGTAATAAGGGCCTCCTGGAATTCTGGGACGGTAAATCAAAAGGAAAATTTAATTGTTTCTTATGCTTTTTGACCTGGAAAATTGAATAAAACAGGTCCCAGAACTGTAAGTTACACAGTTTTTGAGAAAACCCGTGTAAAATTCACAAATTGGAGTAAAAAAACACTTTTTTTTTTTTTTTTTTTACATTTGGCCAATAATAACTTTGTTATTTTACCAATAAACAGATTAAATTTTACAACGAAAATTGTAGAAATTTTAATACTGAACAAAACTGTGCAAATAAGGTATACAAAAAGTGAAGAGTTGTTCCATTAAATTAATTTTTATTTAAAACAGTGCAACGTAAAACCTTAATCTAAACCTATTCAATATAATTACAGTAAATTCTCAAAAGTGTCTTCATCAACTTCAATGCATTTTTCTGCTCGTTTAAGGATTGCTCTTATTGCTTTTCGTAGTTCAAAAGCTGTAAATTTGACATCGAGGAAACACCTCAATAACAACACATTTCAAAGGCTTCGTTGTAATCCTTATTTACAATCATGATACAACGAGATGCGCTATTTACCACTGAAACGTCGCTTTGTCATAAATTATTAATTACGAATTTCCCCAACAATTGCTCAATTCATTAAAATTTATTTAAATGCAAGTAATTGTATTTAAACCATTCAGTTAATTAATTTTAAATAATATTTCTCATACTTTTCAACACACAGAGCATTCATTTTCATTCTTTCACACAAACAAAACTTTCCCTGTACTGCAACATATACATATGCGTGAAAGTATAGAGTAAATGATAAATTTCCCGTCATATTTTTGACAGTCAATCCTATTTCCCACGGATAGACATCATATTTCGTAATAAAAGAAAGCTGGCAGGCAATTGAGACGGATAGTATCACACGATCCAGTGGACGAATTGAGGTTATTTTTCATACTTTTGCATAAATTATATCAAATTAGAAAACGTACGCTTTCGGATGTAAACAAATGGTTGATGTGGATGATTTGTTGTGAAAGGTGCCATTAATTTTGATTTAAAAATAATGAAACGTAAAAAGCGAAAATCGTAACTATTTGGGCAAGGCAACGATCAAGCATGCTGAGTTGCGTAGGATTTTACATTTCTGTTTGTCCACTATAATGTGGATAAACAGTGGACTGACTTTCCCACACATATCCACATAAATAAAAAAAACAGATTAATCGTGTACGTTGTTGCAAGTTACGTCAATAAGGGGAAATGAAACATAGATGTCGCCGTAGTAGTTCCATATCTCGAAAATTTACACACCCAATTTCGATGAAATTTTGTACAAATCTGGAATGTTGTGCCCAAACAAATGTACCAAAAAATACCTGGAAAAATACAGTTCACGAGTAATTTGGTAATTACCAAAATGAAGCTGACTGGAAACAGGGGTCCTTTATATAATTTTACGATTTACTTACAATTTCTAACATTTATTATTTTCTTAATATTTTCTAATTTTCATTCGAAATCGTTTCATCCATTTAGGTTATAGGGACCGACTGCTAGTAAACTGTCATTCCTAAATCTATATGGGTCCACATTTGATTTAGATCACGAAACGGATAGTCTCAAAAAAATTAAACATCAATTTTCACCGTTTAAGTAAAATAGGAAAATAAAAATCGGATGGATTTATTTGTTGAATGCTAAATTCAGTTGGCTATTGTCATTTGTAATTTTTTGGAGTAAAATATTGATATTCGTGGTTTTTTTTTATAGAAATTCTTTCAGTATAATTTATCCTTAGCGACTGATTTCTTAGAAATTGTTTAAGAAATAGTGTAAAGATTAGGGGTTGTTTTGTTCCACAATAATGAAGAAAAATATAATCAGCAAAACAAAAAAAAATTGTGGGTACCTAAAAATGAAACAAAATATGAAGACGCTCAAATGTTATATTAACGATTTTTTTTTTTTTTTAACTTTTCTTTTTAGAAATATACACTCACCCTAAGTATTTACTGATCAGTATTTCTTAAAAACTACCGGTTGAGGATCATAGGTTAAAAATAGTGTAGCTGTAATAAAAGTGATAATATCTCCATTAATTTTTGTCCTCTACTGATTTCAATATAATTTTGTGATAAATCGCCCATAATATTATGGTTCCAGAGTTTTGACATCTGATACTTACAGTTATGACTTCTGTTCGTACCAGTTTGTAAGCGAAAGTTTGAGCTTTTGCCAACAAGGTGGTCACAACTTAACCTAGCCTTCGGCCTACAATATTGGAAAGCAATACTTCATATTACCCATGCCCATTTTGAGTTCTAAATTTATTACCCGAGGTCTACCCATGCATCATAGGGTACCCAGCTTTGAAGAGACTAATCTAATTGATAATGAAATACTGAAATATAACTAATTACTAAATATTCACCTAAAAGACACTGGCACGAATTAATTCAAGGGCTGAAGTTTGCCATTAGTCATTCTCAACTCGCCTAGTTGTAAAAAATAATAATAACTTAAGGCGTCCGAATTAGGGAATATATGATAATGTACAATGTATATAAAATTAATTTGTGTTTCTATGAATATAACTACCGTAAAAAAAAGAAAAAAAAGTATTTTCATCGCCATTTATAAGTGATTTCATCACCATCTAGGTATTGATAGATGTTTAATCCATAGTGTTGAAAAAACAGTCACCATTTTCCACCTCTATTTCTTTCCTTCACTTTTTCCATGTCATTTGTTACACTCAGCTCTTACATTAAAATTTCAAAACCAACTTCGTTAATTAACATTATATCAACTGTACACATGTATATACAAATTCATAATAATTGTCTTACATATAAATGTTCAAGCATCATTTAATATAAAACCAAATAGTCCTCTAATTAATTAATATAATTTTTTGAATACCTAACTTTTAAGCTATTGTTAATTAATCGCGAGTTAACTAATTTTATGTTTTTAGAGCTATAGATATCGGTTACGACTCATAAAGTCGATGTATTTCAAACTTTAGTATGTCTGTCTCTTGATTATGTCAAAATTTATCCAAAGGTGGCTCCTTTTCAAAAAATTAAAGGCCTAAATGTTTCAATGTTTTTAAAGATTCTTAGAGTATTTTTGCAATAATTTCTATTATATATATATATATATATATATATATATATATTTAATTGTAAAGATTTTTAGTGCTCCAGACGATTTAACATGTTTAAAAAAGAATGAAAGTGGGACTGATAAAGAGACAGTTAAATTTCTAAGCTAGGGAAAATTTGTTAGACACTCATTACAAAACCAGTGAAATTTGGTTTTAGACTGAAAATCAATACGGGAATTTAAAATGTATGTTAAGAGTAAAAACAAGAACATTTACCACATCTTGCTATCAGAGTTGAAACTAGACACCATTTCAAACATAAAAGACTTTGGATGAGTTGATCCAACACTGTGATTATATTTCTTTTATTATCATAAAATGATTATTTCCTAATGAACAAGGAAGCATATCGTCCAATTTGCCACTTCTGTTTATAACAATTTTAATAATAATGGAATGATTTGCACTCTTGCAAAATCAATCTTGATTGCTCTTTACCAAGGATTGAGTCTTTGAAGTTACCTTATTGACCCAATGTTGCATCATTTAACATTGACCTTGGACTTAGTGTTGGCACAAAGACTTGCTGCAACATGTAACACATTATTTATAACATACATTACATTGAATAAGAGTTACCTAAACATACAAAGTAGACGAAACTAATATATTTAGTTTTTTATGCTACTAAAAGTTTCCCCAACCGGTTTATCGTGCTGATCTATATATTACGAACGATTATCATAAATTTCAAAGCTGGGGAAAACTAAACAGTTGTTATACTTAACAATAATTTACGTAGTCTGTTATTGCTGATTAGATACCTCCAGTACCATTTTAACTCAAAAACCATGTGATAATTTGTAATATTGCGCGATTTCAGCAAAAAATTAATCATTTGTCCAAATATCAAATATTTCATTCTTTGCACATTAGTATATGAAAAAACTAGTCCGTTAAAAAAATGTATTTTAAATAATTCTCATAATATTATTATGTTTATTTACAATACTATTAATAAAAGTATATTATCTATTGTGTCCAGTAAGTAGTGTGCCAAACTTTGGAAAATTATTCTGAACATTCTTATTAAAAAAGAAAAGAAAGAAAAAAGTTTCTGTTATTAAATGTAAAAAAAAAAAACTCTTCATTTTATTGTATTATTATTATTATTAATATAACAGATTCAGTCATCGATACCAAATGTTGCAGAATGTTTTATAGTATTAGTTTGCAGTATAAAACAAACAGTCTGTCTGTAAGTTGCAACTAGTTTACACAGACAAGACGATAAATCCTATATATTTCAAACTTTACATTTATATTTCTTGTATTGTACCTAATATACAACCAATATAGCGGTAACCAAAAGAATGACCTTGGGATACTTCATGAACAAAAACTATTCAGTTGAAAAATTGTATTCTTTGAAATATGTGACGTAACAAATAAAACTAGAAGTTATTCCGAGTACAAATATGTTTATTTGACGAAGAACTTCATATTTTGGCACTAGGCCGCTTAAATAACTTCGACTTTATAAAAATAACTGTCTCTATATGCCTAAATCGTTTGGTTTCAGTGCACTCTTGACCCTTTAATTTTATTATAAGGACTTCACAACGAACTTTAGTTCCGGGTCAAAGTCCCACGATGTAACACAATTTTAGGAAATTTACTTCAAAACATTATTCTTAATTTATCTAATAAAAGCTACGATGTATCCTTTTCTCTAAGTTTACAGCACATTCAACTCCCACACAACATAACTCTTCAACTTTACGACAGCCTATCACATTCTCAGGAAGTGCAGGTGGCTTTAATTCCATTTGACGCTGTTTCTTGTAATTACTGTTATAACATTGTTTTATAACTCTACTCTTCAAAATTACTTTCAGTTTTTCCCTCCTTTATTATTATTGTTTTTTTACGAAATTAAAAAATTTGCAGTTCTAGGGGTCTTTATTTATAGTTGAAATTTACATATTTTGTAAACAATATGCCACGTCATAGTTATAAATTCAGAAAAAATTGATAAAATTAGTGATAATCTAAACTAGATCTAGATATTGCGATCACCCTTAAAAACTCGCACAGTCGAAACAATTAATTTCACCGATTTCAAAAATTAGAATAGTTTGCCACCATTTTTGGATCATTGTAGTCGTTACATGTTAGTAAACGCTTTAGAGGATGCAATTTTAGGTTAGGTTAGGTTAGGTTTACGTTAGAGGATGCAATTTTAGTTCAGTTTTGTTCCAAATTTTTCATTCAATATCAGATTTTTAAGACCATTAGACAAGTTCGATAGCCAGAAAAATCGGTCGGTAAATTGTAAAATGGTAGAACCGATTTAAAAAAAAAGTTATACCAGTCATTTTGTTTTGTTTTTACCACTAACTCGCAAACTGGTATTTTCGAAGGATTACCGGCTAATTAGCTTTGTTTGGGCCTCTACAGGTTTCGCCTAAACAAAATTTGATTAACAACGTTATAGCTGATTTCGAGAAAACGGTAATTTTGTGTTTTTTTTAGTTATCAAAAAACATTATAAAACCCAGGATGTTGTAAAAATATGTCCATATACCAATATTGATTGAAATCAGTTCACACGTTTGGACTGTAGAGCGCTGCACAACCGACGACAGATGACGGACAGAAGTCATTCCAAAATCTTGAGACTTCGAAAGGGATATATCTTCAAGAATCTCAATATTAAGTTTTCTATCTTAGTTCAATTTAGGTTGTAAACTAGATCTAAAGCCCTCAGGGGATCACACAACTTAACCTAACCTAACCTAACCTAACCTAACCTAACCTAACCTAACCTAACCTAACTTAACCTAACCTAACCTAACCTAACCTAACCTAACCTAACCTAATCTAACCTCACTTAACCTAACCTATACCTTTTCTCAAGTAGTCTTGGGTTCGATCCCTCTCTTTCATGTTTCCGTATAGAGTCTTTCTTGACGAACTCTTGTTCCCTTCTTCTAAACGATATTGGAGTTTTCGAGTACTAGGTTTATTTTACCTTCTTATCTTGTTTTGCTAAGTCCATGATGGCCGAGAAGTTTGTCGCCTTAAAACAATAAAGGGAAAAAAAATTAAATCTGACTGAAAAAAATGTTCGTAAAATATTCAAAATGGTGACAGTATGAAACGGGTTTTCCGTAGTTTCTCTTATCTGGGACCAACGGAAGATAGCCTGTAATAGTTCTTTTTTCTTTATTTACAATTGACGATCTGTACAAATGTGTAATAAATAGGAAGAGATTGTCAGTCGAAGGGGTATACAAAAATTCTCAGTTACGTTAGTAAGTTTTTTTAGGCATATGTAACAGTCAACATTTATAAGGAATTTTCTGAAAATCGGAGAAAATTTGACATTTCAAGAACCAAAAAGTCAGTGAAAATCTGCTAGAAAATGAAACACCCCCCCCCCCGATTTTCAACTTATAAACTTGGTATCAAGCTGAAAATAAAAATGTTGGTTCTATATTAGCTATTGAACCTTTTAATGATAACTCTGTTATCAGAATTTACATCAGTCATCAGAGTATTCAAGGAATAAACTAAATAATAATTACTGTTTTTTTTTATATGTAATCGTAGTTAAGTCAATAAAAAAAAATTAATTCATTCAACTAATGTGGATATCAAATTTGGTGAATATTTGATGAACATTGGTAACTCTAGACTAGCTGCAAATCCCAAAACGTAGTGTAAAGAAGGTTAGGGTCTTATACATTTTATGGTCCCTGGTCTAGTACACTTCATGAAGTCCTCTGGAATAGTTACATTTACTATAAATATTTTTTTAAAAACGTAATTAGAGTAATTTTTGAAAAAAAGAAGAAAATATTTGTAGTTTTAATCTTATAAGAGTAACCTTGATTGGTTTTGGTCTTTATGAGAAAGTTTGATAAATATTTGTGCACCGTTTATTATCTACATGTATGTGTTTGTGTTGCGGACTATTTATTTCGTTATATAATATAATAGACGCGGAAACCCGGGACAAAGCCGCGGATACTTTGTGACAGTTAGACACTTTCCAGTCGGAGAGTCTTCTTACGCTCCGCTCATTATGAGTTACACAACCAGTTCACGACCGCGATGTCTCGACTTGCATAAACCATCGATACTCACTTGTCATACTTCACACTTTCGGCCCAGTGCTTTCCGCACTGTGGGAAATATTCGACGTAACATAATCACAAATTTCCCTCGAACTGGGAAAGTTAGTCTACGTGTCCATTCAGCGGATCAATGAAGTTTTCGCTATAAAAAAAAATCGTATTAAACAGGTGGGAAAAAACCTACTGTACTTTGCATATTGCCAGTTTTCACTGAGATAATTTATTTCCCGATAAACGATTTCTTGGACAATTTTTTTTCTCATTAAAAGGTGTCTGTGAGTTTCGATTTCTAAGTATTCCCACGAAACCGTTAGCGTACGTTTGTCTGCAGAACGAGCTGCACGTAATTTGAAGATTAGGGAAATGTGAGACTTGTTACAAAAGCATGTTGTCAATTACGTCAATGGATTTTGTTTTATTTAGTTATTGTGTTGATACAGTGTATCAACTATGTAATAAGTAAATAAAAAATTGTTGTTTTATGTTGTTAATACATCATTTAAATATTAGCTAACTTTTACTGTCTCAATAATTCGTCTAGAGAGAAAGTTTTGTGATGGGTCGAAAATGTCAAGTTCACTTTGTGTTAAAAACTCCATTTTGAGGCCTAGTATACGAGTGTACCAACTTTTATCAAACTTAGTATATAGGTATATTTTGACCACATCTTGAAATTTCAATAATTGCTCCCAACTTTTGGCAGCTATTTTTCGTTTTAGTCTTTGGGTCAAATATTTTTTTTTTCATTTGAGGGTAGCTCTCGTGAATACAAAATCAAAACTAAAAGTTCTTATTTTCTCCAAATCGACGAAGTAGGTTAAAAAAATTGCTAAAATATGGTATTTCATAAAAAACAAATTGGCGTCTCTCTCCATATACAGGGTGTTTCAAAAATGTGTGTCCTAACTTCGAGAAGTGATTTAAGGCATTAAAATAAATAAAAACGTTCCTATAAATGTGTTTGAAAATGCTTCGTTATTTTGTGGTCGTTATTCTGTCGACTATTTTGTGTTTTTTTCTAAAATAATATAATCTTAAAAAATTATTAACATTTCGATCGACATTTGGTATACACATTTTTCATTCTACATTTTACCAGTATACTAAGAATCAAAACTTTTTGTATACTTATTTTTACTGATACTGATATATTTTTATTGATACTGATACATTTTTTAAATGGTGGCCGTTTGAAATTTTTAATATTGAATATCTTTAAAACCATTCATTTTTCAAAAAAAATAAACGGTCGCCATTTTGACATTTTATAATATAAAGTATTGATTCTTGGTATACTAATAAAACCTAGCGTAATCAATGTGTATACGTAATTCCGACTCGATACCTTAATAACGTCTAGTGTTGTCATTATATTACAAACATTCGTGTAATGGCCGACTAACGGATAACGAAGTTTTCAACACATATTTTTACACACATTTTTTCTTTATTGTGACATATAAAATCACACCCCAAAGTTAGTACACACATTTTTGAAACACCAAGTATATACAGATTCTAGTTGAAAAGTGAGACTGAACTATAACCGACTCTAAATATTCACTACCAAACTGAAAATTATTTCTAATGAAACCATTTTTTGACATTTGACAGTTAATGGCACAAGCTAATGTTCTGTATTTAAAAAAATGATCTGTTATTATGGGGATTTTACAACATGACGACGTTCTGTTAACAAGCGGGATGTCATTATTGGAGACCTGTAAACATGTATAATTTTGTTGGTTCTTAGATTTTATATTAAAGCAAAACTTAATCAAAATCAAAGTGCGGCGTTTTTACTACATGGAGGGCTCATGACAGTGAGTACGGGCGTAAAAATCCCTAGGGATCCTAGCTGGATCCACACCTTTTTGCATGTAGTCTTGTGTTAGGGGTAGATCCTTCCCACCAGGCCTGTCTTGATCTCTTGTTCCCTTCCAACTCTAACGTAGAGTATTGGATGGTCTGTATTTTATGTTCTTCTTTACTTTAAAAGGCGATGATGAGCGAGAGATTATTTGTTTTTTACAACAAGAAAAAATTGATGATTTGGCAAGTACCCACAAATTTTGAGTTATCGTAGAAGAAAAGCTTGACCAAAATATATGCACATAACATATTTGGTCAAAATCAGTTTATACGTTAAAGAAGTAGCACTTTGCATTGACAAATAGTCTGACTTAAGTCCTAAACTTACATTTTGGACTCGAAGCATGAATAATTTAACATTATTTTTAACGATCGTAAAACTTAGCCGATAATATGTGAAAAGTAAAAATCACACTGTAAAAAAAAAAAATAAATAAAAAAAAATTAGTAATTTACTGTATTGTGTAATATCATTGCATATATTGTGATTTTAAAAACATAAAATACAAGTTATTTGCAACTTGAGGGCGCTGAGCTAATGTGTTGCTGTAATCATAGTCACATTCATCATTCCTGTCAGCGCCATTTTACTTTCTTAAACACATTCAAGAAAATCTACCTTATTAATCTTCGCTAGGATGAACCATCACTTTATCCATTTTAATTCCCCTTAACGACGGCAGATGGCACGAGCAGATACGCATTTTGTAATTAACAAAATTATTTCTCTCTTGAATAATGTCGTTCATTAATCAGTGAAATTACGTTTTAAGCGTTACTCCAGCATGCGCCTTCTGATTACAATAGAATGAATGGTTTAAAGGCAATTTAAACTGTCTTGTGTTATACGACGTTGCTCTTGAGGTGAGGTTAGGAATTGTATATTTCTGCATAATAATCTTAAACTCAATGTTTTTACGAGGGGATGGAAAAGTTTGCCATAGAAGTTATGAGTATGGGGCTTGTAGAAAGGAGTGGTAAAATGGGAAAGGTAAAGAAATAAAGAGACATAGATTGAGAAGAGTAAAGTTACTGTGGAATATAAGGAGATGAGTAGATATAGAGGATAGTGAGAGAAATTTCGGATACAATAAATACCTCCCTAGCCCTTGAATGCTCTAATAGCGTTATAGTTAGAAAAGAAAATTTTTTGGTAGGAAAGACGAAAGAGCGGAATAGGATCCCTCAGAATTGTCAAGCTTGTACTAGTCAAAGTATGCTGGTGGGGAAATAAAGAATGGGAAGATATAAAAAGAAGAGGGAGACATAGAAGAGACATTGAATGGATAGTGTTAGAGAATGAGGAGAGTGAGATAGCCAGGTAAAAGGGATAAAGGGAAAGATATAAGAAAAGAGTTAGGGCAAAAGAGAACTTTGGGAATGGGAAAATACAGAGTAATCATGAGATATACATGGAATAAGGAGAGTTAGATATATTGAATGGTTAGACTTGTGGAGTAAGGAAGAGAAGGAGAGTAATGGAAAGAGAAAATAATGTGAAGTAAGTTGATGTCTGTATAGGGGAGAGATAATAAAGTTGGAGAGTTAGGGGAGAAATGGGAATATTAAGCAATAGATGTGGGATGAGATATTGAATGAGTATAGTTAGAGAGGTGAGAATGTAGATAGATCGAATAAGATAAGGAGCAAATTTCAAAAAGCAGGGTGATATTGGTGTGAGTGACAGCAGAATTGGAGGTGATATGTAATAGGGAGAGGTGGGGGAAGGGGAGAGTTTTATGAATAACATAGAGTTCAGGAAGTGTGGAGAAATAGAGAGGTGTGTAAATAGAATAAAGGTAGAAAGAGAAATATGTGAAAATAGAGAAAGTAGATTGGAGAGATAAAAAGAATGTGGAGAGAATTCGCAACATAGGTGATACGTGGTATGATAGAAAAAAAGTATAAATGGAACATGGGTATGTAAAGAAATATCGTATACTTGATTCATATATGTTTTTTAACGCGATAAATAAAAATTCTCATTAAAAGCCTAAAGAGTAGCCTATAGTATTATTTTGTGGCAGTCAGGTTTTATGACTGTAAGTGCGATCAATTATTTTCGTTAATTACGACTGGGAATACAGTTTAACTTTATATCAAATGTTCACAGATATCGCTTATACCGATATTCTAACGTTTATGACGGTGCGGCACCCACGGGTTCGTTTCCATTTTAAACCGATATATTCGGAACAACTATTTTTGGGAAGAAGACGACCAATACATTTTATTTGTATGTTAAGAACAGAACTATATATATATATATATATATATATATATAAGCAACATTTAGTAGAAATCGTTAGAACTAATATCGATAAAGTCAGAGTTTTGAGTGCCCACTCTCCAATGTTCACTTATTTAAAAAAATGATTAAAATGCTTCGAGATAAAATATGTCCACATAAGAAATGTGATCATCGCTCAGACAGTGGAGCACTGCACAAAGGACGGACAAACAACAACCCAAATCCCACTTTCTGAGTCTCAGGAAACCTCAAAATATATTTCCACAAAAACATGATTTGTTTTCCTCATCAAATTACTTTCTTTATATTACGGAAGTTATGTCCTTTCCTTGATTCTTCCAAAATTCGGCAGATCTCATTCAAGATCGCATACGACAAATTCGTAACTATTTCGTCTGTAAAACTCATCCACCGTGTCTAAATGTGCCCAATTACTCAGAAGATTGCACGAAACAAAACTGTCGGAAAGAATGCTGGACACACTACGGGATTTAATGTTCTAAATTGGGGTGAGTTTATCCCAAAGGCGGCTCACATTCCATAATCTCTAATATTGCACAGTACCCAGTGCACTTCATACAAGGTAATGGAGCAATTTATTTCTCATTATTGTACATCCAGCGGCGTCCTACAATTATTCTGATAATTTTATTTCCCATTACAGAGCTGGTCAGATGTGTGTATGAGTTATGGGGCTAAGTATGTTACATTCTCAGTGAATGTAATATTCGCTCTTTCACTATGATTTTAATATGTTCATTTTACAAGGGATATTAAATTCCCGTATAAAATAGTAATAATAAGCTTCCAACATGCTGCTGAGGGAATTTCTTTTGTCTTTTCGCTGGTTCGTCGACCTCGAAATTGGCATTAATATATTCTGCAGATTTCTAGTTGTTCAAAAATACATACTCATGTAGATTTCAGATAAGAAGGAACTAAAAAAAAAGGTTGCTCATTTTGAATTAGCGCGGACATTTAATAAATCGGTTTTAACGAATAGTTGAGCTAAATTTTACTAAAATTCCGATTAGTGGAGTTAATATTGAGGATTTGTTCTAATTTTGAGGTTATGTTATTAACAATTTTCTTTTTTGGTAATAATTTACTTATTTTTTACAGTAGAAACAGTTTATGAATACAGATTTTAAACCTGCAAAAATTTGCTATATTTCACAGTTTACGACATTTGGGTGAAACATTATCCTTAAAAAAACAGTTTTAATAATTGGTCAACATTTTAAAATATATCGTCATTTTTTTTTTTGTTAGCCAACTTCTCAATGGGCCATTATTTTTAATTATTGTGACAATTTTTTAATCATGTATCAAGTAGTATATTCTAGTTTACGGGAAAAACTTGACTAAAATTTCAATTACTGGCGCTATTATTATATTTTTCCCCAGTAAAAATACTCTATTTGTAGTAGAAAATAATTCTAATTTTGAAACAGTGTGAAATTACTTATTGTTTAGGTGAACTATTGCTGATTTATTCCAATTTTGCGGTTATGTTTTTCAACAATTATATTCTTTTTTTTTAAAACCTCGTTATTATCGTAAAAAATACGTTTTGGTATCAATGAATTGAGATTTTAAAAACGCGCTAAATTGTATATTGAGATTCTATGTTGTTTAAATGAACCATTATCCTCTTGTATTTTATATTTTGAAAATTAGTAGTTTATTTAGATTTTACTGGCCAATTTTTCTGATTAACGATCTTTTAAAACTGCTGTTATTTGAATTTGTGCGATCTTAAAAAAAAAAAAAAAAAAAAATCATATTCATCGAGGAGATGTCTATGGTTATAGTAAAACTTGTTTACATGGCGAATTTGACCAAAATTTCGTTTAATAGAGCTATTATTGTAGATGTGTTCTAATTTTGAGGTTATCTATTTAACAACAACTATGGTTTTTCTTAATAAAGTTCTTATTTTGTTTTGTAGAAAAGGCGTTTTGGCGTCAATGGAAATAGATTTTGAAGCAAAATGGGTTATTTATAAATGTAGTCCGATGTATAGATGAAGAGTATTCACTAAACAGGTTTTTTTTTTATTTTTGAAAATCCGCAGTCACTTTGTAATTTATCGACAGATTGGTTAAGAAACGTATTAAATGGTTTTAAAAATCAAACGTTCTATAATAAATAAAAGGGAAATCTACTATAATTATGGCAGTTAGAGCATTCATACATACTTACATACTGTGAACTAAAATAGGAAAACAATAGGTGGACAATTCGTAGTTTCTATTGTCGGAGTTTCCATGATGGAATCGTAATAGTCGAAATAACAACAGTTAGTAATAATATGTTTTGGCAATATAGAATATTAGTTTTTACCATAATTGCCGTCAGGAACTCACCTACATGTATAGACTATATAATCCCGAGAGATCCTAGCAGTAACTAAACAAGTTTGCATGAAGTCTTGGGTTAGATCCCTCTCTCTCATCACTCCTATGAGCTGTCTTGACTTCTCCAACTCTCGTTATTTTCAAGCCCTGATACTGTTGAGTATTCGAGGACTTGTGATTTTTATTTAAAGTTCTTTTCTTTATAATGCGAAGATAATCAAGATTTTGATATCTCAGTTTATATTTTAAATCTTCACATTTCATCAAAATTAGATAAAAAATTGGTTGCCCAATTTTAAGATATCCGGTTATCCCATCAGTGTATTTTGTTCATTTATTGTTTTCAACCGAGAAATCTGAAGTATTTCTGGGAAACAAAATTTGTTGTAGGTGATTTTAATAAAATTACAATTATGAATTTTTGTCTGAGGCGGCGAATCCCAGTTAACTGAAACATAAAAATAAGCCACGAGATATCTCAAAAATTTACCCTTATCATAAAGGCAATCAAATTCGGTATATTGGGATATTAACGCGTTAATAAATCGTAATAAACAACACTTTTTTTAGTCTCAAAGAACCTTAAAAAGGATAATTACGCAAACACTGACTGATTTTTTGAGCAATCACTTAACTTCCTCTGTATGTGAGAAGGTAGAGTTATACCATATTCCAGTTTCAAAATACTAACATATCTCATGAAAGACAACACATTTCATTGTCATTGTTGAAAGCCACAGACACAGATAAGTTGAGTTACCTTGACGCAGCTGTGAAGTCGAGCTCCCCCCTTCTTCCGTTTCTCACGGTCACCTTAAGTCTACTTCCTCTTCAGTACCCTTCTTTTTCCCAGCATCATCCCCGCTGTAGCTGTGATTCTTCATAATTATCTCCCACGAAAGCTTTATCTCTGACTTATCAAATAGTATGCGATATCCCCCTACATACAACTCAGGAGTAAAGTGTGGTTATTTGTTACTTTATAAGTACCAATGGAGTGGAATCCCCCCTATCTATTTTAGATAATAAATGACATTTCCAAATCCAAACCGAAAATCTTAGTTATCTAGTGATAATCCCAGAACATGAAAAAATGTATTACTTGATCAAGACTGATAAAGACAGAGTTATATATACTCTGGAAACGCCACCTATTAGCTTTTACATTCATAAATTATGGCAAATGTCTGTATAAAATATATAGCTAATATGTACAGTCCATCATTATCAAATAACTTATAAACCATAATACTACTGTATATTATTACTACTGCAAAAGGAGCATTAAATAATAATAATATATAATAAAACTGGTCGATTTTTATAATGAAAAATGCGTTTGCAATGTTTTATTCTGATACCATTTTGGACAAGGTAAACGGATTTATGTTTTACTATCAACATTTTTGTCTACTCACTAAAACCTTCATACACGACCCCCCCATCATCATATATAACCCCCCCCCTATATTTACCTCTAGAATTCTTCTCAGGACGAGTGTAAAAAAATGTCATTAAATATTAGAGTCAACACTCTAACAAATATTCATATATTTAAAAGTTTTCTTATAGCAATTAGTGAATTTTACTCAAATAAAGTAAAATGTTACACATTGCTGAGAAATTTTTTGTCTTTGTGTCTTATTCACAAAATCCATCATAAAGATATTGAAATTTTGAATACAAATTTACATGCATTACTAGTGTATTAAACATTTTTACACTCAGTTTAGTCCATTCAATATGGTGGTTGTATCAAAACTTTTTTTTATGTAGGGTACAAAACTTTTTAATCACAGACATGTTTTTATTAATAAAAATATCTCGGTTATTTCACATCTAATTTTATACAAAAAATGATTTCTAAAATGTTTGGATTTATCAAACTTAATCTTTCTTTTAAATTTTTGGTAGCACTAAGAGTTTACATGTGTTTTGTCTTTAAAGACTTGAAACAGCCACCATCTGTAAATGACTGAACTCGGAGGAACAGTTATCAAACATATATGCAAAATGTTACCTTTCTAAAATGTGACCTGAGCTATAATAGGTTTTGTGAAAAAATATATACAGATAGAAAAGGAAGAATTTATCAGCGAAGTTTTTTTTTTTTTTTTTTCGTTCTGGGCTGTGAAAGCCTCCTTCAGAGGCCTCACTGGCGTCGACCTAGCGATCTTTTGCCGCATCAGCAAAGTTAACATGCAACTTTGTACTTCTTTTGACGTCCTCTGTCACACTAAAAATTACTTCATTTTTCTGAAATATAAAAAAAAACAGGAGTGTAATTCAAATTACTAATGCGATTAACACTTCATTTGTAAAGTCTATAAAATTAGTACCTACCAAACTCATATCTAAGTGTAGCAATCGTAATGAAAGTAAAGTTTTTGTTTATAGAAATAGATAAAAAACTAAATTTTACTAATTTCTTAATTTTCTCCTCAGATTTACTTTGCAAGTTAAATAGGTATACAAAGGTTCCGTATAAATATCGTTCATCATTCCTCACTTCTACCGCGTCCGTTTGAGAGTTTCTTTTATTTATTTTCCGGGATTTATTCTTACGCTTAAAAATTGGGTTGAAGCTACATGAATGTGCTTCTGTGTGAAACTTCTATAGAGTGTGAATGGAAGTGTTGATCTCAATTCACGTTGTATTTTTTTTTTTTTTTTCAAATTACTATTTTTTTAAGAATAAAAATGAATATAAAAATCTTTGTCAATATAAAAACTGTAAAATATTTTGATAAATATTTAAATTTATTCTTCTTTCTTTGAGCTGTTATATATAAATGTGAATTATAAAAACCGATTTATTAAATCTTGCCTCTCAATATGTACATTTTGTGTTCTCATTTCGAATAAATTTGAGATTTAGGGTCGGTTTTAAGAATCATTGGAACTATTTACTATTTAGAAAAATAGATTTTTAAGCTTCAAATTGGCGGATCATTATTTATTTCCCCCGAAGAATGTAAACGATTCATTTGAATGTATACTTGCAATTGTTAATTTTGAGCAAATATAAAATATTTTCAGAATGTATTTTCTACAATATCAAATTAGAGTTAGCTCTAATAAACATAACATTTAATTAAATAATTTCAAAGTTAGGAAATAAAGCAACGTTTGTCTTATTAACCAGAATTTTAATAGCATTTAACATCTAAGATAGATCTAAATTTTCGTTGCGTGGAACTATTCGTAAAAGAAGTTCATATAATTACAAAATGGTTGCTGTTATAAACGATTTTTCGGTATTTCCTCCTTATATAGGTTCTTCAAGAGCCTATACATAGAACATTGTGTACATCTTGGCGTTACAAAGATCTAGTTTGTTAAAACTAAATAAAACATAATTAAGAATTTAAAACTTCCACATTCCACGACGTGTATCAGAATCGTGCCAAGAAGTATATGATAATAATAATTGATTTATTTTATTTAAACAAAGGTTAAATAAACAATGCACAAAGTCAAAATAAGTGAAGTTAATAGCTCTCTCAAGTATGTGAAATACAAGTCATAAAGTCGACATATCATTATGACTTGCGACTTGTTCTGTATCGCACACAATGTCGGCTTAGTGAGAGTGTCATGTTAGGAAAACACAAAGAAGAAGAGGCTTTGATTAACATCGTCTGAGTAATTTATTACTTGAGTCTGAAGTCGTTAAGTTTACATGAATGGTTGCCCCTGTCAATTAAGTCTAGGCAACACGTTCTACATCTTGATATGTATCTGACTTTGTGGCTAAATATACTAAACATATGATTATAGAATTAAACAAAGAGTCAGTTTCATTACTATAATATACTTATAAATGTTTACTTCGCGTAATTTGAACGCTTCTCAGTGGTATCTCCCGAGTCCTTTCTACCTATACATTGAGAGTATATGTACACCTTCAATGGCGACTAGTGGATTTTAGAACGTGAAGACTTGCTAAAAACAAGACATTGTTGATCATAGTACTGTACTTACCCTGCCTCATCATACACTGTAATAGAAGATCTTCAAAATGTATGGTCAAAAGTGGTTTCTTGGGCCTTTTAGGAAATGTTAAATTGTATTATAGTTCTGAAACGGTCGTAGTGTCGTAGTGAGGCAGAGATTCAGTCAACTGGCACTAATCGGCTTAGCTTGCCCGGGCCCGGGTCCTATTGTTGGGGCATCCTTACTGACCGGGGCGGAGACAAGAGGCACTGACTCATAATATATTTGTCCAGTACAAATATTTAGCTTAGACAATTTTTAATAATTGACAAAAACAAATATCACTACATCTTTTGCCATTAAATGCTTTGAATTTTGATGTAAAATTTCATATAAATCTATTTACTTTTGCTTATACAATCATATACAACAACTATTGTTATTAACAAAACTGAAAAATTATTATTAATTTATGTGGGATTATTGTTTTATAAGTTTTAAATAAAAATAACAAATTATTTAAATGTTATCAAACTTTACTTTAATGAATGGATGCTTCCACAAGTAATTACAACAATACACTATTAACCAGTATTTACAACAAAGGTAAGAAGTTAAGACATCATAAACACATAACATTATTATTTTTCTAACTATGAAAAATTATTATTAATTTATGTGAAATTATTGTTATATAAGAAACACACAACAGCCTTATACAATATTTAAAAATTATATATCAATTATCCCTTATATATTAATAATCCAGTCTTATCCAGTAGTCCATGGTAAGTTAGTTTAAAACGGTTGCTCACGTTTTCTGTACTCGTCATTGCGTACAGTAGCCTCAGACTAGGAGTGTGTCTGGTGTAATGGGCGTGTCCTCCCTTCTCCTTGTTTCCCTAACCTGACTTGACGGTACAACCCATTCCAAGAAAACTAGGTACACAAATTACTGCTTAGCTACATTTAATTCTTAAAGTTTAAGTACAAGTTAATTCATAAAAGTTTAATTTTGTAAACTTTTTATTCTTATTTACACCGATAAAAGAAACGAAAGTACGGTAGGCGTTTACACAGAACCATTTGAAGTCTATATATTTTTTTATTGGGGTTGTACCGCTGAAAGCAAACGCAACAAACGAAATGTGGGGCCCCTCTTTCCCTCTTCACTCCAGACACATTCCTACCTTGAGGATACTGTATATCACTACGACGGACAGACAGCATGGTAAAAATTGTTTTTTGGTTTCCAGAGGGCATGAGACGTGAAGATAAGTAAAAACGGAGATCAGAATATTTGCTATTACCAAAGTTACCCTATACTTGGGTAAGTAAAAAATTACTAATGAATTGTATACCGACTGTTAAAATATCCCAGAACTGTTAAATAACTTTTGAATTAACAAAAAAAGGGCTACAGCTATTGGTCAGGTTGTTCTATCTTTTTGTATACAGTCTAATTTTGTAAGCCCCAAAAGTGACCAACCAGACAGTGTATGTTAAAAATTTCTGCGGTTTAACCTACAATATTTAATACAGAATTACATTTAATTGGTGGTAATTTAAATGCAACCGTTTAGGAGAAAACGGCTCACAATAGTTGTAAACATTTTTACAATATATTCCTATAACCAAAACAAAGCTTCTAAACGAAAAATTTGAATCAATAATATCTCCTTAAAACTATTAGACAAATAAGTTAATACAGTTGTAATTTTTGAAAAGTCTTTTTGGGGGTATTTTTAAACTTCTAAGTTGACTGTTTAAAAAAGTACTATGAATAAAATTATTTATCTTAAAATATACTGTAATATAAATTATAGGTTTAAGTTTGATAATTTTAATTTACACCTTTTGGTTGGGTCCTTTTTGAGTTAAGGTAGAATTTGAAGGTAATAATTTGACCAATAGTGTAACCCAATTCTTGTTTTCTCCTGTTATGCGTAAACACTTTCGTACAGATTGTATAAAGTATTGGTAATAATGGAGGTAATTGGTTTATTACCAGGTTTTATAAACATTTAACTAAGCTTTGAAAGCATTACACTTACTTATTAATCATATACAGTACTAACTATTAAATAAAAGTTATAAAATGACGCGAGAATGTTAACTAGGCTACCAAAATAACGCACTAATATAGATCACTGGTATCTCTCTGTAGCCTGCTGTTAGCCCAGTCAATAAAGGGAAAAAATAGTCCTTTGTCGGAAATAATTAGTGAAAAGCTGAAATTTTGCCTGATGTTACATTAGTATAAGAGAAGTATGTACACAAAAGTCCCCGACCCTCCCCCTCTTGCTTTCCCCCCCACCCCCCTTTAAACGGAATATTGCTTGCCTCTACTAAAACGTTCAAAACACGATTAGTATATTAGATATAAACTTAATTTTGGTTTTATTTTCTTCCTATTAATAATGCCTACAAATAATGTCCATTGACATGTATAGCTTAAGTTAGTATAAGCGACGCTATTGACATAAATTGTCGAAAACCCGAAGATTTTCATTTATATTTTATTATTTATTACGCGTGGTTAAAATACTTGTAGCAATAGAAAGAAATAGCACAAATAAAAAAGTTAGCTTGTTTTCTTAGCTTTAAGTTCACATATGACTTGTTAGGGTTGTAGTGAAAGCGTTGTAACCAGATATTATTTTAAGAGGATATTGTTGCGGGGTGAGGCTCCGAGCCGGGCCGAGCAGGTGTTTTCGGTGGTAAACAAAGACACGAAACTGGTGTAAAGAATGGAATTAATGCTATTTCCGAAGCCAGCAAAAAAAGACAAGACAGTTTACATGAAAAACTACAAGGAAAGAGTACTATCAAACTACACAAGTCATGTAGGCAACAATACACAAGACCTGCGAGTATTCAAGCAGCTATTAAGACACTACATGAACAAAACAATGAACCCAGTACGTCAACCACTGGAGTTACACGTAGAACCCATCATGACACTTTTGATTTTAAGATGTGTTGTTTTATTTGTGGAAAGTCAGCAAATTACATCTCTAAAATTCCAACTCAGTATAGAAAAGCATTTCACGAAGTAACAACAATCGAATTCAAAGACAGTTTTTTACAAAAGTGCAACGTTAGGAGTGACGTATGTGGTGAAACTGTAAAAGCCCGACTTTTAAGTGCAATCGATTTGGTAGCAGCAGAAGCACGCTATCACAAACATTGCTACACATAATTTACGAAATCTAAACCGACCGAAATACAAAAAGGTAGACCGAAAACCAAATTAGCTTCTACTTTTACTAAAGTATGTAACTATATAGAAAACAACGATGAGTGTCAATATACTATAAAAGAAGTTCAGGATATTTTCAAAACTTTATCCGACGGTGATGAGGTTTATTCTGACAAACACTTAAGAAATCTTCTCCAAGAACATTTTAAAGAAAGACTAACATTAACAAATGTTTCCGGGAAAAAAATTGTTTTGTGTCTGACTGACAATGTGCATAAAATTGTGGACCAATGGTATAAAAATAGCGTTGTTGATCTAGAGGAAGAGAGAAAGAGGATTGTTTTAGCTGCGGCCTCGATAATAAGAGAAGACATACAAAGGAAAAACTATGATTTCAATTCATATCCAGATTTGGAAACAATTAAATCCGGTGGAAAAAATCTCATTCCCGAGACTCTTGAAATGTTTATGTCACAGGTTACTAAAAAGAAAAACTTAACTGAATCACAGAAAGTTGACAAGAAATGCCTTGTTATAAGTCATGCAATAGTATCTGCTGTAAGACCTAGGTCATTTCTTTCACCTATACAGACAAGCCTTGCTTTAACTTTACATCGACTATACGGTTCTAAACACCTAATAAACATGTTGTCTTCGATGGGGGTGTGCGCGTCTTACAATGAAGCCACAACCTACATAATGTCACTAATCAGCGCTGGCTCCCCTATTATCGAATCTGATGGATTTCTTCAACATGTTTTTGACAATGCTGACGTAAATGTCCGAACCTTAGATGGGCTAGGCACTTTTCATGCTATGGGAGGGATTCAGTGCATCACACCAGGTTCTTGTGTCCAAACTCAAACCACCGTGAAAAGGATTTCAACTGGATCTTTTCATAACACTGAAAGTATTCGGGAGTACGCATATCCAATGAAAAGAAGAAATGCTGGCCTGTCTAACATGATCATCGAAGACTTAAATCAACTTCAAGAAGTAAGAGGTCTGTCATGTTTGCCTTCAGAATATTTGCATCCCCTCAACTTTGTATGGCTTTCTGATATACAATCACAACCTGGGTGGAGTGGATTTATGACCAACCTAATGACAAATTCAGCAGAATGCCAAACAACATACATTATGGCAGTACCGTTTATTAATTTGGATCCTAACAATATGTCAACCATCTACACAGCATTGCATTTTGCAGCTGACCAAAGCAAAAAACAAGATTAAACCTGTATTGTTACTTTCGATCAGCCTCTATTCTTGAAGGCTATGGATATAGTAACTGCCTCTGATAAAGACAGTAATATTTCAAAGATTGTTGTCCGTGTGGGAGGATTTCATTTATTGATGTCTTATATGGGAGCCATTGGAAAAATTATGGAAGGAAGTGGTCTTGAAGACCTCTGGGGCACAGTATACGGAAAAGCTACGATAACTCTTATGATGAATGGGCACGCGTATGCCAGATGTCTTCGAGCATTTACACTTACAGCGGCAGCTCTGGTGAATACTGCTAGAGAGCAGTTTCCTGATATCAAAAACTGTTTTGACCAAATCGATGAAGAGTGTAAACAAATTATTTCAAGAGAAATGTCGACCGAAGATGCATTAAAGAACCACTTGTTATTAGAAACACTCCGTCAATTAGATAGATGTCTAAAAACCATTGAAAAGACAAGCAGAACAGCTAAGTTGTGGGTACAACTTCTACACACTATAGACTTGGCTCTTAAGTTTGTGTATGCCGAAAGGACAGGAGACTGGATCATGCATTTAAAGTGCACAACTGAAATGCTCCCATATTTTCATGCATCAGGCCACTTGCCATACGCAAAATCGGCACATATTTATGCTCAAGAAATGACAAATATATCTGAAAAGCTTTCTGAAAAAGAAATGGATTTGTTCATTAACAAGGGATATTTTACCGTAAAAAGAACATCTAGATACTGGTCAGGAACATGGACAGACATGTGTATAGAGCAATGTCTCATGAGGCCAATGAAATCTGTAGGAGGACTGACTCACGGAAGGGGAATGACAAAAAGTACCATAAATAAATGGATTCTTGGGACGCCATACTTCATAAAGATTAACGAAGCGTTAGAGGAGTTCTTAGACATTTCTATTACTTACAGTGAACAACATGTTGAGCTTAGAAAGACAAGACAACTTAGAGACCAAGCTGATAGAGATAAATTTACCACGTGGTTCAGACAGCACAATCCATTTAAGAAGGAATCTGGAGAGTTAGTTTCGCTATCATCTGGTTTAATCAGTGATGAGTCAGTCAACTGTGACCAAGCCTACGACATAGGTTTTGCTGCTATGAAGACAATGGTAGGAAAATCATTTGGGAAACTGACCTTAAAAAGAAAGGACATGGTTAAGACCCAGCTAGCACACAAATTAGTTAAAGTCAGATCAAAAGAAATACCTGTAAACTCTCAACAGCTCTTCAATAGAATCCTCTGTGTGTGTGATAGCCCTCACAAATTAAAATCGTATCTTGAATATGAACTCTCTTCACGTCCACCATCCCTTTTTGACGATGTTTCACTAAGAAAAGGAACTAAATCATCTGCCCTTAAAGTATTTCAAGAAGCTGTAGTAGAGGAAGAAGAAATCGATACGACAAATGTAAGTGTGATTATTGACGGAGGATTTCTCCTTCATATATCATATAGTGTGGTTATTATTTAAATAACTAAATACAGAAAAAAAAATAAAAAAATTATAAGGTAATTTAATAAAAGAACAACAAAAATACGTCCAACAACACTTAAAAGAATGAATTGATTTTTTCATTCTTTTAAGTGTTGTTGGACGTATTTTTGTTGTTCTTTGATTATTACAACACGTAATATGCTTATTAAAAAGTTATGTTATATAAAATTCAAACAACAGGTCTTTGTTGCAACTTGAGACCGCTGATGTGCTATATACCTGCTGATCCGGACCGCGAACACTCTTGCGCCCCGCGCCGCCTCCCTTTGTCCGGCTGATTATGTCAACTGGCTGCGCTTAACATTTATAAAACTTATATCATTTTAAAGATTGATAAATACGCCAACAGTTTTATTTGAAAAACTTTTCCATAACTTCTCTCATATAAATAAAAAATAGCTAAACACATCATTGTGGGAATATAAAAGTAAATAAATTTAATTTAAATTAAAAAATACATGAAAAATAATTAATTTATCGATTACACACTATGAACATTTTTTTTAGAGAATACTTTAAGGATTACAATATTGAAATAAAAATGATTCTATCGCTGTTTATCTCGTAGATATTGATAAAATAATAAAGTCTTACAAAAAGGAACTTAAAGGGGGGTAGGGGGGTAAGCAAGAGGGGGAGGGGCGGGGACTTTTCAGAAAATATACCTTATATAATCAACTAACATCTATGAAAAAATCAGCTTTTCACTAATTAGTTCCGACACAAAACCTTTATTGACTGGGCTATGTAATGAGAGTTATTACTAGGACGTAAACTAGATAATCAATAGCGTTGATTCTCTTTAACATTGCTTCTCACTGTAATGTTTACACAACTCGATAATATTTCATTTGTACAAACTATTAAATTGTAAAATGATCTTCACTTCCTATAAAAAAATCTCCATTAATTACCTCTTCTCTTGTAAACTTCACAGGTTCGTACTTCTTATATGTCGGTTCCACAACTTCCTTTCTACTGAATACGCTTCCACCTGAAACACTCTCAGTAAATGGATTGACGTCTACATCTTTCAAAAACTGCCACATTATGATTTATACTTCTTACATGTGTTTAGGGAAGGACGAGTATCCTCAACTTCCTCTCTCTCACTAATCTCTTAGCCTGTCCACAATTTAGCAGTAGATTCCACCTACCTTGAAGACTTGGGGTGCCACAAGTAGTCACCTGTACGGAGTCTATAATGTAATCATGATCTTAAGTGGTCTCCTCTCATAGTCAATTCTATTATCATCTTTACTAACTCGTCTTCTCGTTCACTTTACAGTGGAACGTTGTCTGTAACAGATCCTATACCAAATTCATAGTTTTCCATCTTGCTATACGGTATGTTTAATATTCGTTTGCACTCGTCCAAAATAAAATATCATAACCTTAGTAGACGTTACATAATTCAAGACCGTCTGGACGACGACAACCAGTAAGTTTTACTTGGGTCCTTGAGGACCACATTTTATCAAAATTTAATTTTTTGAGTTTTAGTTTATAGGTATCCCCAAACTTTAAAGGGTTAAAAGAATATCCATATACCAAATTTAAACAAGATAACTCCAGTCGGTTGTACCTTACCGTACTGCGCTAATGACTGATGGACAACAGAACAATTCTAAAACTAATTCTTCGGATTCAGGGAACCTCAAAACGAATAATTTCATGGGAAATTTTTTTTTTTTTTCGAAAAAAGTTTCATTATATTACGTACAATATATTCTGTATACATTATAGAAATACTGTTCAAAAATTTGGTCTCTTTTGATACGTGACGAGTTCCTAGGAACAGTTACAAATATTCATAGAACTTGGCATTCCGGTTGGGTACAGATTGCCAGTACCTAGGTAATCGATATGACATTGGATCAGGTGCCATCTTCTGATAGAGATGGAAGGCCTATGAAGTGGACAAGCCTTGTAGTGTGGTGTGGGGAACAGCTCGGCAGAGTCCTCTCAATTCATTTTATTTATACATTTTATTGGGCGTTTTCTAAATTATTTTGGACTTTCCTGAGATTCTCGGGAAGCCTAAGGAATATATATATTTAAATGGGTGAGTTACTAACAGGCTTGACCACCCGTATTTTAATTTGAGTTGTGCGTAGTTACTTTTTATAATTAAATGTATGTTTTCCAAATCAGTTCATTATAATTAATAATTAAAGTCGGTTATCTAGAGTGGTGGTTGGACTAGGGGGAAATTGATACATCAAAGGGAATGGGAGAGCACGTTTACAGTAGTTAACACTATCTTAGGTTAGCTCGATCCTGATATTATATTATTTATATTGACCCCAAGTAACCATAACGTGTTGCAGGTACTACTTTTAGGAACGGCAAAAAACATATAAGGAAATGGTTTTTATGAGTACCTTTACCTGCTTTCGTTCGTTCGTGTTAGTGTACGTTTGTGCATTCAAAAATATTACTTTCTCATTAAGTGAAATTCCTAATTACACGAAAAATCAAGTTTTCAAAATTATGCCATAGTATATGAAATAAACGTTCCACTAACTTTCCCATGCACAAGTAATAAAACCGAAAATAATATGCATTGCCTTCCCCCATAATATATCTATCTACTTAAACGAAAGGAAAGAAGAAAAAAAGTAATTTCTCTTATTACTGAATGTTACTTAGGAAAGACAACTTTATACAGAAGGGTCCTTCTTTTAATAGAAAGTTATAAACATTTTTCGATTTAATACAAAATTAAAAAATATACTCGTATTTCGACAGGTATTTGTATTATAATATGTATACAGTGTGTGTAAAAAATATGGAAACCGCCTAATATTGCAAGAACTACTTTAGATAGAAAATTCTCTTAACAAAAACCATTAATACAGTTCAATTTAAAGTTCCTGCAAGTTCCTTAAAGTTATCCTAACATCCTGCAAATTAAATTACATTTTTAGTACTTTTTACTAATTTATGTCATAGACTTTCAGTTTAATAGCTAGTATAATTGATATTCTAATAATCTGTGCACTGTTATTAAGAAATATGTAGCTTTATTTTTTACTTTTTAGAACACCCTGTTTTGGATACGTATTTTTCAATACATCTTGGCTTACTTTAGATCAAAATAACCAAATAATAAATCATTTTCACCCAGTACTGCAGAGAACGTTTAATATTGTGCTTACAAAATTGTTATTTTTAAAGCGCCATAACTCGTGTTGTTATTAAAGATAAATTAAAAATTAAAATATCGTTTAAAGTATCTTAAATTAATCTATTAGAAAATGTAAAAATAATAATAACATGAACAAAATTTTTAATTTTTCAAACATCATGTTTATCATACTAAACTTTTGTAATAGATTGTAAATAACTCTGAATAAGAGCATTAAAATAAGTGTTCGAACTTTTTTCTATCTAAAGCAGTTCTTCAAATATTTAGCAGTTTCCATATTTCTTACACACACTGTATATTTAAATAGGTCCTATTTTGCTACTCTCCTGCTAACGACCCGTGTAAATCTTATTTTATTGAAATATAGTTTTTTAATGACGCAGTTCAAAATATACCCCCCCCCCATTATTCCATAACCATAATTTTCATTTACTTGCAATTTTACGCACTCGTAATTATTTTCGATATTTCACTAAAATGTTTATTAAATTGAGTTGTAAATTTTATGTCTTTCATAAAAGTTTCATGATTGATTGTTTATTTCTTTACGGACTACTATTAATTTAAATTAAATTAATGAATCCTTAGATTGTAGGCCTACATTTTATCAAAATGTGACCGAAATCGTTATAGTCCGTTTCTAATTTTAGTATTCTAAATTTTGTATCGACATTTAGAATAATCAAAAATTTTAAATGCTTCGAAATACTGTATAACCAAAATATGATGTACTGAATTACGTTAAATCGATTTACTGGTTACGGTAAATCGAAGTGTTCTACTGTGAAGACCAGTAGAACACTTCACAGATAACAGTCAACATTGTTTCAAGAACCACTAACAGAAAGAACCTCAAGTTAGATATTACCTTGAAAAGTTCTGCGCCGCATTTTCGACCAGTCACGTGACTTTATACCACGTATATACGAGAAAGTAAACACGTTTAATTAATCAGCTGTTAAATTAGTCCTATAACTTTACTTAATTACCTTTATGTTTGACTAATACCTTGTGTTTATTATGACATTGAAAGTTAATTACAGTGTCCTCACAACCCAATCTCACTGACACTCGATAATTCCGCTCATTACATCGGCTGACGGACAAAATCCAATCATTATTGTTCCCGGCTTGTTATTTTCATTAGAAGTTACCGCTTTGACAACTCCATTGTTCAAACAAAGTCTGTTGATGAGCCTCAGCTACCTTCATTTGTCTTAGAATTTATGGCAACGCAATTCATTCTCGAGACAATTGGTCGCATTTGACGGGAACACTATCATTAGCTCGGACTTCCATCTGACATTCGTTCCTTTAGTCATCCGATGGTTGGCAATTCGTGATGAACAGATTATCTGATCTTGTGATGATGTTAAGGTAAAACTGTTATAATGATATCAAATCTGACGAGTCATTTAGACAAAGAATTTTATAAAAATGTTGCAGAATGTTTTTATATATACGAATAAACAAATCAGATGCTATAAGAATATGCACAGGGTTTTGAAAAGTGTGGAAATTGATTGAGTGGTGATTGATTTGCGTTTTATTTTCTTACACTGCTCGTATGAGCTACAAAAAATTCATTTTAAATACCCCATACACACCAGTAGCCTACATATTATAAAATCAAAACAAAACATAGTATTACATAATAAACAAGATAAAACATAACATACATAATAAATCAGCCTTAATCACAGCGACAAAGACATTATAATAACATAAAAAATACATATAAATAGAACAGATAGAATAGTGGTGTTGATATGAACAATTAATTAATATTTCAGTAGTGCCAACAGAATAAAATGAGCAGAGGACGAAGTGGGATAAACCTATTGGTCAGAAGAGATTATTTGTACAAAACCAAGTTTTTTTCATTGAAAAACGGGAACCCACAAACTGTTTTTATTTAACATTTTCAATGCATATGTAAAACATTCCCTCCAAGGTTCACTTACAGTAGGATCCTGAGATACTGTAATTTGAGATCCCTCTTTTTAATCTTTTCTATCAGGCCTCTCTTCACCAAATATTGTTCTGTTCTGACTATGACACTATTATAATATTCGAGAGCTAGCGGTTATCGGTTTTATATCTTTTTTTAGGAGGCTATAACTAAGAGGCATTTCGCTTTACCCCCCCCCCCCCCAATCCATACAACATTACATTTTATTTTTTTGTAATTATCGTAATTTTTTAAAAATCTGCAACTGTTTAATTGTTAGTGGTAGAGTACTAAAAAGGTGTTGTAGTTATAGGAATTTCAGCCCCAAAACCAAAAGTAAGTTGCCAATCAAGAAACTTGAAAATCATTAAATAAATCATGCCAATTTGGTTAGAAATTTGTACAACTATTTATTTATAAGTTGTACCTGAACCTTCAAAATGACAATATTTTTTTCCTCATGTTGCAGTTGCAGAGCGTTCAACGTGCCTTATAATAACACTTACCAAAAAAATCTATTTCGGGTAACAAATCAATTTATGCGCGTCACAACCACAGTTACACCGACTTCATCAGTAACTTTAAACCTGTTATTTGCACCAAAGGAAGATACATGAACGCTGTGACAGAATTAGATATATGCAATTCATTTAAAATGAAAAATGGGAACAGAGAACATCATTTATTAAATGACTAATTAAACTTTGAATAGAATACCCTATAATAAGAGTCCAAGTAGCCCACGGTTAAAACGAGTTCATTTAAATAACATAAATCTGTTGTTTTATATGCCATTTATTTAATGTGTTGACGACCTCATTTGAGTGATTCATCTGATGATGGGATAGAAGTCGCGAAAACCCGTCATATTTTAAAAGAACAAAATAATATAAAAGGTAATATACTTTTTTCTATTTATTTTCAGGTCATTCTTGACCAACTTTTGTTCTCTTGCGACTCTGAAGCGATTAAAATAATTTTGAGCTATGGGTTTTATATTTTTTATACATTTGTTTTGTATTATGCAATGATGACCGAGAGGTATTTTGCCTTTAAACAAAAAGGAAAAAACCTATTTTTGAATATGTTTTTAAAAAACCATGATAGTAAATTTACAAAATTTTTGTATCAGTTTTTCAGAAGTTCCTTCTTCAATGTACATCAATAGTTTTACGGCATTATTACGTAGTCTAGAGGAAATTAAGAAAGGAATTTAAAAAAACCGACATTTATGGTTTATAAAGTAGTGTCCATTTTAAGGTTCTCTTAGTAAAAAAATTTGGAATGAAATCTGCTTGTATTTTGCCGTTATGTTACACAACTCTGATACTACCGACACAATAAAGAATTTCCCTGCAGAGCTACGCTACATCGCTGTTAGCATAATGTACAGTTACGGGATGTTAGGTTTGTATTTAAGGTTAATTTGTATTGTAAGGACAAGGTAAGGTACATTGATCAACTTCTTTTCAATTTCCATGTCTGTCTTGTAAGCTTCTTTTGATTTACAATGTTATCCCATAAACTTCTTGAATCAGTTGAAAAGTAACTTCATGTATTGCTATTATTATTAATATAATTATATTTTGAGGAAGACTAATTTTGTAATATTATAATTTTAAGTTTAACTATTGTCCTTTCATTTACAGAAAACACTTTATTTGGTGGACATTGGTTACGTTAACCATCGCTTTAATTGATTCATATAATGGCTTCTCAAGACAGCGCCTACATTCTCTTGAATCTTCAAACTGTTTTACTCATTTACCAGCTGCTATACAATTCTACAAAAAGGACTAATAATTTATTTCATTTTTCATTTTTTACTTTTCTCACATATGATTTAAAAAAAATTGTAATGGGTTATAAAATTGAGTTTTTCCGTTTTATACCCCCAACACGTCCAAAAAGACGTTTTAGGACAAAATGTCTGACTTTTGTCTGTCCAGTGTTACACTGAACCGATATTGATCACATGGCATATTTTAGTCGTATCTCGAGAGGTTTTGAATTTATTTAACAACTCAGAGTTTAAAGGTAGTTTCCATAAGATACAAAATTAAAATTGCGAATTTCTCGTTATATTTTATTCTAAATTACTCACGAACTTTAATTTTCTTTTACTTGCTGTTTGCACGTTGGTTTACGTTATAAATCTTCAAATTCTACAAAAATTAATAGTTTTACTGGTATTAAGATAACTGACGACCCCATATTTTATAGCATTTTTAACCGGTAATTTTATTGGTTATTTTCTTAAAAGAAAAAAAAGAGAGAATTTGGGGGAAGTAGCTACCAATATGTTATTTGAGCCCTTAGAACATGCACTTTTATCAAAATCATTAGAGCCAATTTTGGAAGAATCGGAATTTCTAATCTGGTCTTTTGGTAACTTCTATTTAAATTTCAAAATCAATTTGTATTTTTTGTGTACGGTTGCGTGAGAAAGTTTTTGCGCTGTTTATAATTTTCTTACTTACAGGTAATATTTACCCCCCCCCCTCCCTACCCAGATAGTTTTGAGATATTATAACGAACAAACAGAAATTGTATTATTTATATCTGCTGTAAATGTTAACCGTGAATAGTTTTGTACTTACCTCAACTCGTTGGCTGTAGAGATTAACCTAATATTTAATTTCGCCGGGTATCCATAAAGTTGAAAAGAACAATCGGGCTGAGAGAAATAATAAGCGACTTATTTAGAAAGCAGCATGAAGAAGCAGAAAAAATAATCTGCATGGATTTGGAAGGAAAAACCTCTTCAAGATAGAGGAGTTGAGAGCAGTAAAAAAGAAACAAACATTGACAATGACTCTAGGGCTAGATGATTTTCCAAACATAGTCCTCATCAAGGTATAGATGTGCACCCACAGATATTACTGGAGCTCAATGGATGTCTAATGGACACAATGGGGAAATTCTTGAAAAACTAATACTGCAACCGTTTGAAAAATGCAGTATAGCGTGACAAATCGCCAATACGGCTTTCGCAACAGGGATTCAACTATTGATACTATCTTGGAAACAATAAACCTTAGGATAGAAGCGAAGGAAAAAGGTAGGAAGAAAAGGGGTTTTCCACACTTACGAGTATATTGGGCTTGGCATCAAAATGGCGTTTAACTCTCTTAAAAAGGTTGACATTCGTCAATAAGGAAGAAAAATGTACCTAGATAACTGAGAAACTTAGTTGCAAGCTTCTTAACGAACAAAAAAATATCTTTCAGGGCAGCGGATGGACCATCGAGGAAGAAATGTGGAGGGGACTTCCAGGTCCGCTGTTCTGGAATGATATATATATATATATATATATATATATATATTTATATATATATGCTTTGCTGAGGATGTTATCCTAGAAGTAGAAGCGGAAATAAGAATAATAGAAAGCATTCGAAGAGTCAGATTTAACCGGACAACAAGAATTTAGAGATGGCAATTCACAAGTCAAAAGAGGTGCTTGTGACAAAAAGAAGGGCTTTTAATTCTCATTAATTCACTGCTGAATTAGCAGTCCTTTTTGAAGGAATATAAAGAAGAAGACGTGAAGTCAAACTGGAGATCGACCTTACCTTGATGTAATGCTCACCGGCGGTCCTGAGGTTGGGAAAACAACATCCTTGGTCTCAAAGAGAAAAAGGAGGGCCTTTACCCGGTAGGAGTCCGATAATAATAATAATTTCGTTAATTTCTAAGACTAAAGGAGCAAAATGAGACAGTAATTTGTAATTTGTGCATCATAAAATCCAAGAAAAAATATATGTTGTATCGTTTTAAGCAACCCTATTATTTTTCTATGTTAAAATTAGTAACTTTTAGCCCTTAGGGTTCCCTATAGTGAGTACTGGCTTAGCAATCTTAAAGTCCCTAGCAGGAACTACACCTTTTCTCACATATTCTTGGGTTAGATCTCTCTTTTTCATCTTTACTATAAGGTATGTCTTGACCAAATCTGTTTTCTCCCAACCCTGACGCAATTATGATATTTGAAGGTTAGGGATGATGATCGAAAGATTTTTCGGCTTTGAACAAGAAATAAGAGAATACTAAAAATAAAATTGATATTTGGCTACCATGTTCGCCATATTGGAATTAATGTTACAATATCAATTATTATTATGTGACTAGTTTGAAAAGTCTCTTAATTAAAACACACACTAAAAAAGTATTTCTAATTTATTTTGCGGCGGCAAGTCTATGACAACATTTTCAATATGAACCTAATTATGTTCTCAAAAACTGCCTGCTATATAGACCTGCAATGAACAAATGACCAGTATGAAGAATGGGGGAGAAGAAATTAGCCTCCGCCACACTTGACAAGCTGGGGTGTATGAAAGGACAGGTGGGTAAAGTATGGCACCTTAGCGCTCGATCATTCACGAAGACTAGTCCTCTAGTTTGAGGTAAATCTATAATATATTCCATAATGCTATACTAAGGTCTCTAATAAACTATGTTATTTATTTTCTTTTATACGTATTCATAATTTGTGTTACATTTTATTCTTTTCTTTTTCTCCCATTTTTATCTATGACTTTTTTTTCATCCGTTAGATCCATTCGAGATCTTGTAAAGTAACATCCTCCATCTTGAGTGACGCAGCGCCTATACATAACGCTTGCATCACTACTATGGAATAAGATGTTAATAAAAGCTTAGAACAAATTTGTTTATAAGGACATATTAAATCAATATTCCAGATTAAAAAAAAAATTGGGCAACACAAAATTAGTGAGTATTTTCCTTAAAACCAAGACTCGCTACTTTTGAATCGGTGACTGCTCTAGGAAGGCTCGAAACCTATTTATTTCCTTACCAAATATTTTTCTGAAGTGGTTGTGTCAGGATTTGAAATTACAACTTTAGTAATAAGCAATAACTTTTTTATTTTTCATCGTCGGACGTTAGGGTTGGTACTGTTATATACAGAATTTACGATTTAATTTACTTTATCGTGTGCTATATTTCTCCAAATATTTGGACAAAATATATTTTAAATGACATCATATTTTTATTGATTTTTCTGAATGTCTCTAGAAATGAACACACAATAGACCTTCGTACCAAATTTCTAATTTTGGCTACTATTATACTTACGTCCGACAACGGTTGGTTTTCAAGTCATTTTACCAAATTTATTACCAAAATAGTATTCGAACCAGGGTTTCCCAAGAAAATTTAATACTTGAAGACACTTAATCTCTCTGAGTCGAAGCGTGCCACATATACTTAGTTTCTAGGCCCGCAGAATCTAAGACATAGACACGAAATGAGTTAATGCTGTTTAGTCAGGGTCGATTCACAGAGACAAGAATATCGATATGCATAGTTGGGAGATTCGAAATCCGTGTTAGAGTTTGACAGGGCTAGGTACGTACCTTGACGGCGCCCATCAACGGGTTTTACTTGCTTTATTTATAGTAAAACCATCCTGTAATTGTTAACTTACAGCACGATGTACAAACATGGACAGACAGACAGACAGACAGACAGACAACTAGCGTGGGAGCCTCGCTTTCCACATCACAGTTAATTACAAACCCATAGTTCACATAAATCAATAATTACCCAAACTGGAGAAACAAAATGTTTCACTGAATGAACATATGATTAAGAACAAGGATTATACGTTCCGTCACTCAGGCTGGCAATTAAAAGACCTTCTTCAGTTGCTATTCGACAGATCTGGAATTCCACAAATCATTCCAGTTTTCCAAAGTATACTAGTTAACATGGCGTGCCTGAGGTGGAACTTTTTAACAATCACAATTATCTTATAATTATCGTTTTGGAACGGAGATTTTATTTGTAAACTTTATGTTTTAGGGTTTTTTCTTTGTTTGCCTTAGGGTTGTTTTACGAATTTCAAAGTAGAATGCTCGTAGTAATTTATTAATTGCAAACATTTTGGGTTAGAGGTGACGGCAATTTTGAAGTATTTCTTTAGAATTAGAGTTAATTATTAAGCGTTAATTTTGTTTTATTTTAAAATTTCTGTTTGCAATTACGTATGTGAATAATGACGGTTTCTTCGCTTTGATACGAAATTTTGAACACTTTTTTAGACGCTTACCGTTCACCAACACCTCTAAGTGTAAATCTCTCTCTCTCTCTCTCTCTCTCTCTCTCTCTCCTCTCTCTCTTTCTCTCTCTCTCTCTCTCCCTCCCTATCTCCCTCCCTCTCTCCCTTGTTTTATTATCTTTGTTTTAGTAGCCACTATATTCCACTAGCGAATGTTTCGTGCTGATCTATTGTGTTTAATTTATGGAGACCAAGTACAAAAATATAATTTTAAAGCTCAAAACTAGACGTATTTCGAACTCCCCCTTGGAAATGAAATGAGAATATTTTCCAAAACTAGATTCTGAACTACATAACCTCAAAAAACATAATTACTAAGGTACGTTAAACAAGAACCTTTCAGAGAACTATGACAAATTAAAGAGACAATAAAAAGTACTTGTATTACACTTTGACATAAACAAATAAATTAAAATACTGTGATGTTACTACTAATTTTATTGTATTGTAATTTCTCCTTCAATTTATCGTCGTTTTATATAATACTTGTCTAACTTACCTCATTATTATTTCTAAGAGTTTGTATCGCTATTGCAATTAACTATGACGACTTAGTTGTAAATTTGTTTTGTTTTCGTGTTGTTAAAATTACAGTCGATTGATTAACAATAACACTTTTATTTCTAATTTAGGACGTAAGGTTTAAGGTAACATTATATTTAATGGCTTAGTCACGCACTTCTGTTATTAATCCAAATGTAAAGTTTTCATTTGAATACTCAACGTCGAAGTTTGACAACCAGTTTGTGAAGGAATTGGGTTAAATAAATGCAAACTGTGTGGGAAGCTGCGGCGACAATATATTCATACATGTTTAATAACAGATACAATCTATTTGATATGTAATTTACATTGGTTAACAAGTTAAAGCTCATGTTCTAACACGTTGTGATCTCTGATAGTCCTACACATTGTTACTTAATAGTTCATACGTTCTGTCTTTACAAGTCTATTTGTGGATCTAATCACAATTATCTTACTTGAACGACTGTAAGCTCGACATTGATCGATAATGTAAAATACGATATTTTATATGATGTTTGTTTCTACATTTAGAACCTCAAGGTCACCTGTAGCTTCTTCAACACGTCCAAATGTATTGTGGAATATATACTGGATGTTGAAAAAGTTCTGCAGTATGTAGTTTTTGAAAGAATAACAGAAGTAAAACAAGAATTGTGGTGCATTTGTTTTTACGTTCCAAACATTAAAAAAAGGGTGTAAGTCAATATTAGATAAATTTGATGTGATGTTTGTTTCCCTATTTATAATTTCAAGGTCACGCGTAGGTTCTTCAAAGTAGCCCAATATATTGCGGAATAAATACTGGGTGTTCAAAAAGTTCCTGAACGATTAAATAACTTTTGAGAGAATAACAACAATTGAGCTACATTTTGTTATAAATCACAAATTTCTAAGGCCGAAAAGGGGCCTTCATAGGGTGTAAGTCAATATTAGAATATGATATTCTATAAGATGTTTGTTTCATAATTTAGGACCTCAAGGATACGCGTAGGTTCTTCAATGCGATCCAATATATTGTGAAATATGTACTGGGTGTTCAAAAAGTTTTGGAATAATTAAATAGCTTTCGAAAGAATAATAGCAGCAAAAAATTCATTATAAATCCCAAATTTGCAACCCTCAAAAGGGGTCCTTTATAAAAGGTGAGTATTGAATTTTTATCTATGAAGAAGTCCCATAGCAAAGGTGATTGTTTATAGAATCCTGTAGTAAAAAAAATAGTTTTATGTTCGAACACCATATGGGAAGGCCCTTTGTTGAGCTTATGAAATGTGCTAAATGCAAAATAATGGTAATTCAACTCGACCAATAATTGTAGCCCAATTCTTGTTTTCCTACTGTACTTCGTTCAAAAGTTACTTAACCGTTCGGAAACTTTCTGAACACCCAGTATATATTTCAAACAATTCAATACGACATATTCAGTATATAAAATATTTTGTGTGTTTAAATGTTGGTGATACGTTAAAGAGAAACAATGCGGAATAAAAGTAAGGAATAATATTTTGCTTATCTCATAAACCGTAGTATAAATTGCGGGGTTTTTGCAAAACTGTTTCGATACATATTTTATTTTATACTAAAATATATTTAGGGCCAAAAATCATAATTAGATTTTTACGTACCCAGTATACGAGTTGTATGATAAAATTGCTATTCCTAAAAAAGTATGGTTTCCGTTTTTTGACTGATCTTCACGTTTCATGGCCTAAGGAAACCGAATAATTGATTTTCGACAAACCGTCCGTCCGTCCATTGTTGCCGTTATCGTCATTACGTTAACATAATAGTGGTCACGAAAGTTAAAAGAAATATGAATTTTCGAAGAGGAAATTTCTTTCTTAATTCAGATAAATAGAATTGATAAATATGTTGAGATTTTAAATAGTTTTTTGTTTATATCACTTGTGTTATTCAACTTATAAACGTTAGATACAAATTTGCAGATTTATATTCAATAATTAATGGCACCAACCCCACATCTCTACTACGACCTCTCAAAAAACGTGTGTTTCGTGTAGTTACAAGTTAGGAAGGCACGATTCATCGAGAGGGGCGTAACACGTGTATGCTTCTTTACATATGTAGTGCTTCGAGGTCTAGAATTTTGTATGTATATATATATATATATAGGTCTACATGTACGAGGCCCGCTAGGGTTCAGTGGACGTCAAGAAAGTTGTGATATACAGAGTTACAAGGTTCAGAAACCTGAACAAGGTAAAACCCCAAACCACAAAATAACACAACTATACAAAAAACTGTATTATGCGTTTATATTACCTTATGCAATTCTCATTTAAAAAAAATACAATTTAACATTTCCTTAAAGGTCAAAGAAAGGTCAAAGAACTTTTAGCCCTTACATTTAAAGGGCTTGTGTTACATTGAATGATGCGGTACTATGATCAGCCAAAATGTCTAATGCACATCCTTTTTTTTTTAAAAAAAATATTTTTCGAATGTAAGACAAGGTTTATGATATTTTATATTAAAAAGTTATGAGCTTTTCATAAAACTTAAAAATTATACTGTATAAGTAGTATTTTTTTCATTTTTCTGACTTTTTAATACTTTCTCTCCTGACTAGTAGTAGATACCAAAAAACGTGTATATAATATCTTTATTGCTACTTATTTCACGCTCTTGTTAACCTACAAAATTTTGAAGGTTGCTCAAAGTATTAAATTGAATTTTTTAACTATAAAGTTTGTTTTGTGACTCTTCAACCATAAATAATATTCAACAGGTCTCTTAACTATATAAGTCGTGGATGATAATATTACTTCAATTGGTTGGATCCGTTAATAATTTACAGTATCTGAATTCTATGTAAAAGAAGAGTAAAATGCGTAGAATGAATTAACTCTCACGTAGTATAGAGAATGTTAAGGAAGAGGTCAAAATATCGGCACAGGTTTTGCAGGAATACCGGTTTTGTGGCCCTTTGAGTTAAAAAACAATTGTTTTGGAATGATATTATCTTTCTGGCGTATGTCGTCTACAGATTTTAACAAAATCTTTTTCGTGGACATGTTTTATCCAATTTATTTATTTTGTTTGTTCACTAAAAACTATGTCATGTGAAAAAAAAAAGTTTGATTTCCTCAAAATCGGCTCTAACGTGTATTTGCTAAAATGTAGCTCTTAGGTACAAGCAAAACGTAATGGTCATCATCTCTCCAAAAACACCGGTTCGTGAGTTATCGACAAAAACATAACAAAATCAGCCATTTAGCTGTTATAAAAAAGTCATATCATAAAATCGCATCTACTAATTTCATTAAATTTTTTGTGAAATGTGTAAATCAATACACAAACGCAGCATTGAAACTAAACATTATCGGTGACATATAGTTTCCAAAAAACGAAAACTTTCATATTTATATATATTTAATACAAAAATGAAGGAAGTTTATATAAATATTGTTTTTTATTTACCTATAAATTCTTCTTTTTTTTACTAATAAGAATTGACATTTTTTATGACTAATAGGTTTTTTGACTTATTACGTAAATTGTAAATGTAAGTGTGAGAAAGTTTGTGCAATGTTATTTCACACCACTTTATATTAGAAATTGTCCTTCTTAATACTTGTCAGCTTTATAAATTTTGAATAGAAAATAATTTAATTAACTTTTGTGAAAGCAATCGTAACGCAATTGTATTTTGACATTGTTCAACGGAAACTCTAATCCGATTAACATACTTTTGATAAGATTAAGATTTCTATTATAGATTTATTTCTATATTGTATGATCTAATACTAGATTGGTAAATAGTCTTCCTACATGTAAAGTAAATACAGTAAATCTATATGAAGTTATGTAAGAAGAACATTTCGCTCGAGTATGCAGGATGGCAAGCTGTAAGTAAATGTCAGATGCCAGTATAACCTAACTTTCTAGACGTGGGCGAAATGAAACCATTTGAATGCATTTACCGTATGCAAATTTATACAGTACGTATTGGTCGTGTTTTGCCGCAAACAACATTAAAATTGTCATTCACCATAGTTGTATTTAAATTTTGAGAACATCAGGTGAAAAGTTCTTGAAAAGTGAAACACGCGATGTTTGAACTTTTACATCTTCATGGAGGAATGGGAGATTTGATTTTTTAAATTTTACTTTCGTAACTAGTGTGAAAGTATTGTGTGAACGAGATACTACTTCTGGAGTTTTATGCTTTGAGCCCCCCCTCCGTAAAAAAGAAAATTATTTTTGGTTATGTTTGTCTGTGCAGTTTCCTACTGTCCTTGTTTTTTTTTTTTTTTTTTTTTTTTTTTTTTCAGTTTTTAAACGCGTTCAATTACAAATTTGTTGATCACACCAAAAGACAGTAGAATAACAAAAAGGGTAATGAAGTTTTTGTAAACAGCTGTAGAGAAAACAAGAATGGACAAAAAAAAAGAAATACAGTGGAATGATCTGAACTATACAACGTAATTTAACAAATAGGTAGATTCCAATTAAAATGGGTATGTTAAAGAAACAGAAGAGAAGTGAATACATGAAAAATGATAGAAACCATAACTTCAGTAAAAAGACGGAGAGGACATCCGGGTACAACATTGATGGAAAAGATAATAAAGTATTGAAGAAAGAAAGAGAAGAGAAAAATGGGGGGGGTGAAAAAACTACAGATAGAGCGCAGAAGATGAACGTTTTTCACCTAGACCTGACCTCACAGGTGTAATGGAAAAAAGAATAAGACAACGACAATTTATTGTTGCCTGTCATTAAATCAAAACACAAAATTTCCATTTACTCAAAACTGATTTGAAGGGATTTTAATTAATTTTACATAATTTTGTTCGAAAAGCCTCAAATATGGAAGTGATCGGTTTACATCTTGAAAATGCCATATCCAAGAACTAAACCCTTTTTACTTTTAGATTATCAATTTAATTAAACTGACACAATATTTTGGAGACATGTGAAGTTCACAATTATTACCAATATGCCAAATCGAACAATAATGAATATTACGGTTTTATACATCTATTGATAAAGTACTAAAATGGATCTGATGGTGTTTCGTTAATAACTTTTGCTGTTAAATCTTAATATTTCTGAAAATATTTAGGAAATCGCTAGAGAAAATATTGAGGTAGTAAGCTTCTTAAGGGGATGCAATGTCTTAATTGTATTTTAATATTAAAAGTGACATATAGTCCTTCACAGGGACTGAATCTTAAAAGTCATTATCAACCGTTTAAAATCTTACTTAAGACAAGCTTACTTTTGATTTATATACTTATATGAAATGGTAAATTTGTAAAAAGTATTTAATTTTAATTCGTTAAAAACAGAAAACCATTACGTCGATTGTTTTCACACACTTGATTTTAAAGTCGTGTTTTCCTCTGGCTCATTTATAAATAATATCATTAGATAATATTGTCAACTTAAACTAGTATTTTCTACCACTGTATTTACATTATCACTTTTTGGCTTATTATATCAATGTATCTTTACATTTCCATAACTTGTATATGATTCCAGATGTTTGTATGAATTATTACAGTCCTTATTACAATACATAAATAAATTCATAGAGCTTTGTGGGGCTAGGTTTATTAAATAGTTTTTCATCGGGTTATGTGTGGTCAGCATATCGAGTTACCATCGTCGTAATTCTAGTTTTCGTGATGTGGATTCACTTCTTATCGTAGTTCTCCACTTTACCTCAGGATGATAGAATAACTTCTCAACATTTTAAGCCCCCCTCCCCCGAGGATCTAACTCAGAGCTTCTTAAACATAAGGCGTGAGCTAGTATTTCTCACTTTTAATTATTTTTTTTAATCTTAAATTTGTTAGAGATGGTGATCTGTTACTTTCAGAGATGTAAAGCGTTATTGACTACATTGTATTAGTGTTAGAACCAATTTTAAAAGATAAGAAATTCTTATTGTAAGTAGCTAAAAATAATTGAGGGGGACGTTTAGAGGTACAAACAAAAATGAATATTTTAATACAAATTTCGGCCAGATATCATACCTAAAATTACTGTCTTTTACTCCAGAAGACCCTTAAATCTGACATTTCGGTGAAAACACCAAATAAATATTAAGTAAGGTGTACGAGAGATAACAGTTTTTCAAGATCACAACATTCTAAAATTCGTCACTAAATCAAGTCTTATTTAAAATTGTTTAAATCGTTAACACAAGTATCAAAGGACTATTTTTCACTAGACACACATGATATTTTTAGTGTTTCTATGATTCGGCCGACTTCGTTCTTATCTTCCATCTTATACGAAAAGCAAACATTGTTGATTCCTTAAAGACTAACTCGATATTTACACGAGTTAATTAAACTTAACTCTTATACTTTTATTAAATTAAACTCCCCCCCCCCGTAAAAAGAGAAATTATCGTATTGTAAATATCGGAATATTTTACTGTTAATATTTTTAATTTATAAGAAGAATTCAAGTTTCTCTAGTAAATAATAATAATGAATGAATGAATTAAACAGTGCAAAACATTACATAACCATTCATACAACTAAAAATAAAAACAAGTAGCCTGGAACAAAATATATTCTTTGCAGTCTGCCCGAAGCTGTTGTCAGTTTCATTTTGGTACTTTATAATATATACCCGATTCAATATTTTCATTTAGTCCGGTTTGTCACTTAGTGATAAACCTTTATATTTTACAACTTTTCTTCGAAAATGTTAGAACAGATATGTACATTAATAATAAGTACTCGATTAAGAGAAAATACGATATTTGGTCACTGTTCCAGATTTTATTGAAACCAGTTCTAAAAGTATCATCTGAAACCACAACATTCGTGCAAAAATAACACGTGCACTTTGGAAGCAGATATTATAAAACCTGCTGTAATTTCGTCTGTACTAAAAGAAAGAAAGAATTATCTCAGCACTAAAAATAACAACATGAAATCCTTTCTTTTAACGGGGTATTTTGGTGCGCTTCCAGTAGAATGTTTATGTGTCTAGCACAAGTTTTATTATTTCACTGGATGGGAAGAATTAAACTTTTATTTTGAAAGTGTTTTTTATGTTTAAGTTTGACTTGGAATACAGTTAGTTCAAATAAGATGGGAACACATTGCAAACATATTAAATAAATTTTGCAATAACTCTCGCACATCTTACATAAAATTAAAACAAAGGAAACCATTTGTTTTCGTCATTATTCCCTAAAAGTCTAACAATTTGGGGTTACACGTGTTTTTGATCAAAATTTAACACAATATTTTTTTCCTTCGTGGTTTTGTTATATATATATTCAAAATTAAGGAAAACATATTTTTATAAACATATATAATTATATTTCAGATTTTTAAGCCTTTGGGTATGGCACAATACATGACCTAATATTTACCATTACTAGTCATCAATACATTGGAATAATAACTAAATTGATGGGGTATTATATATATATGTTATATAGAAAATGTTATATATATATACATGGATATACTATACTACAGTGATGGTACTTATTTCCAAAAAATAACTTTTATGAGAAGCTATTACAATTATTTTTATACGAATTTTGTCATTTTGAAACTTTTGAAGAAATCTTAACATGGTAAAACATAAAATATGAATGAATCACTGGACTTAATGAGACCAATGTTCAACGCCATATTTTCCTTTGAAATAGTAGAAGAGCAATAAATAATCTGAAGTTTAAATGACTCTAAATTTTGTAGTTTCGTACAGGATTGGATTTTCATCAATCTCTCTAATGACGTGATATAATATTGACATTTTGAAATTTATGTTTTCTACAAATGATAATGTGGATTATTCATGAGAAAATTACCGTCTATTACATCCGTTTATCTCTAAAATTCATAAATTATTCCTGGCGCTTCGTTAACGTTGATTTTGATATCTGTTTTAAAGTACATGCTTTGTAAATCACATACATATTTTGTATCCATTATTTGACTAACGTCAAAGAAAATCTAGCCTGAATACGTCCTGTTTGTTAAGACATGAATGTCAGAATGAATACAGTGTTTATAAAACTTACCTATTACTTTACTTTGATGTTAGCTAAAAGAAATGACATACGAATTTTAAAACCTCGGCTGCGAAACATGGACCCACAAATATTAAACTTGGCAACGATGTCAAACAAAAGTCACGAAATGGTTTTGAATGAAATAAAAAAAAAAATTGACACCCATAATATTGATATTGTGCTCGTTCCTAAAATAGTTGTCCTTTTTATTTTCTCAGGTACACTCAGTAATAAGAAAGTTATGTGATGTCTAAAAAATCAGTGTTTGAGGATATATCCGTTTTTGTTTTCCCTCATTATATAAAAGTAGTTTCTGGAATTCTAACTGTGCTATATGTTCCAAACGATGTAAACAAAATTTAGCATTGGGGTATATTTTGTATTATAACTGGAAGTATTTTTAAAGCTCATAAAATTTACTAAAATGTAGCCCCAAAAGGCACTCTTTGTTTCATCTTCTCAAAAGTTCCGTTTTAATAATTACTAGTTTAAAAAGGAAAAATAAACCATAGGTATCTTAAGGATTCAAATATCTCAAAATTGGAACAAATGATTATAATTCTAATGGTTTTGGATAAATGTGATTATTTATAACCCTAACCAATGAGCCAAATTGTAAGTAAAAAAAGTGACTAGTAATCTGGAAAATACTAAAATGAACTATAACCTCCGTCAAATTTAAATTTTACGCTCGATTGGTGTTTGTGTATCGGAAGGACAGACAATGATGTGTGATTGTTTCTAATAATAATTTTGTGTCAGTTTTTAAATTAAATATCTTCAGGCCTTTTACTAAAAAGAAACAATTTTGTTCCATGTCTGTTTTATCTGTCCATCTGTCTGTCTTCTAATTTGTCCCACTCAACCGATTTTTGAAAACAGTAGTCTATATAATTTCAGTTTACCAATTAGAGATTTAATTGAAAACATTTTTGAAAAAAAAAATTGTTGTTGAATTGTGTTAATTTAACATAATATTTGTAGTAATTAAATAGACCCTAAAATAAAATAGGGATAATTTATCCCATACATTTTTATTTGTGAAGCCAATTTTAACAATTACTTCACTCTTCGGTTGAAATTTTTGTACCATTTTCATCAGTACGGACAGTATATTTTAAGATAACTTAATGTTGCATAAAATTGAAAACACATTTTTAAACATGTTTCGAAATAATACTCAAAAAAGTAACATAAAACCACTTAAGCAAATTATTTTACAAGCTCAATTAAAAAATGTCAAATAAGGTACTAAATAAATTCTCAATTCAATATCTATTGATTTTAAACTTTTTCATATGCCTATTTATTTGCCTGTATGTAGTCCGTGCTATAACGTATTGAAACTATAATTTTTCACATGTGGAATTTAAAGAAAAGAGATAAATATGAGCAGTTAAATTTGTCTTAAAATTTCATTATACGTATTATAGAGCAAGTTATATGAAGAGTCAATAAAATCTAAGTTGAACTTCTCCAAGAAAAATCCGTTTTGTGACCCTCTGAGACCAAAAATGCTTTTTGAAATTACTTTTCTCTCTCTATAGCCGAAAAAATCTATATTGATCAAATTTAGTAAAATAATTTTTAAAAATCTTACCTCAAGACTTCATTAATACTTGATAACTCAAAATTGGAGGTACGATGAAAAGTCTAAATTTCAACTTTCTCAAAATCAGCTGAAACGATGTTGATCAAATTTTACTAAAATATAAAGTTTAGGATATAAAAATGGTATTTTTCGCCGTCTCTTAAAAAATGCCAGTTCAAAGGTCATTGATAATAATACTAAAAAGAATTAATTATACTCGCTGTCCTAAAACAATGGTATATTCTCAAAATCTGCAAATCGATTTTGATTAAATTTTGGTAAAATTTACAATTATTTATGCAGAAATTATTTACTTGATTACTTCAATTTATATGCTAAATGATTGTGTTTATTGCATAAAACCTGTTCTTCTCCAATATTACCTGTCAAACTTTTATCGATATATCGCTGTCATAAACTTCTTCCATATCGATACTATACGTACATTATTCGATATATCTGTTAACATGTGTGTACACGAGACTCAAATGATATATGTATGCAAGACTTTAATGTATTACGTAATTACAGCGAAGATGCGCTGCGAGCTGCCAACTGTGACTTTCTCCTGCAACGTTCATCTTCACTTTCACTGTATCTGAAGAATCTTCCGTTCCAGCTTCCAATGCCTCCACGAATTAATAGCAGACGCATTCACCGGGAGGATCATGTAAGAGATTCTAGGAAGGTTATTGGAAGGTGAACTCTGTGTAAGATAGAGTCACTACATAATGAATAATTATTTCTATCTCAGATATATGTAGCATGTTGAAAGTATTTAGGTGGCACAAAAAGTACACACTAATTTTTATTTTTATTTTTAATGTAAACATCTTTAGAACCTACGATATTCAGTGGTTTTATATCACTTTGGTTTATAGTGCCTAAATTTAAAAACAAATTTTAACCTTCCCTAAGACTTAAATAGACCAAATATTCACAAAATCTCCATAACTAAGAACAGAAACATCTGCTAATTGTTATCTGCCCAAAAATATCAGTAATAAATCAAAACGTAAAAATAAATTATGGTAATCGTCTAAAAAGATATAATAACAATATCTGCTTAAAGTATTTTGAATAAATTTTGGTGAATTTTATTTTACCAAAATCAATATATTTTTATCTTTGTTTTTTAAAGACGAAAACTTCTCGATCTTCATAGTTTTATAAAAAGACAAGAAAAAATATAAGAGTTTACTCAAAACTACACGAAGGTTAGGTTGTAGTTCCCGTTAGGATGCCTCGAGTTTGACACTCCGTACTTGCTACAGGTGACCCTCAAAGAAGCCCTACTCAATAAGTGAAGCTGAAAGTAAACAAACTTCAGTTCACGAATAAATTGGACAAAAAAAGAACAAAATAAAGTCTTATTGCCGTCCAGTTTATTTTGGATTTTCGCAATTTAATTGCTACAAATCAATTTAACCTAACCTAACCCAAATTGTCTCAAGTTTTACTAAAATATGTTCTATATCACGTATACCCATTTTGAAATATTCTCGGACATCTACGAATAATTTCTGGACCGGCATTTGTAGGAGAATGGTGACTGATAATTTTTGAAAGTTAGTCTTTGGTGTGGGTGTGTGATAAAGTTAGTGATAAATTTGTGACTCAATTATTTAATTTATATACAGTACTAGAAAATATAACATCCATCAGGATTTTTGAATGACACTCCCGCCTTGTTTTTTGTCTGGTGTTAATTCTAATTGTTCGTACTAATCCTTAAGGAACAGCTTTTCCTATAATAATCGTTTGGGTTGTGAAATATATGCAATCAGTCAATCAATGTCATTAATAATTTGCGTAGTGATGAAAGGGGTACAAAAAACTGGAATAATTTTTCTCATGCATCTACAACAAAATCTTACAAGTACATACAAGAAATACAATTACAGTTACAAAAATGTAATTTTCTTTGTTACTGTGTAGTGTCTCATATGGACGGAGGGGATAGGTTGGTTTAGAAGAATTGCTCTGTATCAACTTTTTATGAAGTTTACTTCTCACATATACGTTCCAAATAAGATTTGGTATGTGGACTTACTCGTATTTTGACCATATTTAGGGACTTTTTCATTGTTTTGATAAATCAAAATTTGTGGATAGATGCCATAAGTGAATTATTATTTTCTCATAATCCGCTAACGATTTTAATCAAGTCTTCCTCCAATGTAGCCTCTAAGATCCCAAACAACATGCATTATTCGCCATCTCTACAAAAATAATGGTTCGTAAGTTACCGTTAAAAAAACAAATAATAAACCATGAATTTCATTGTTCTGTTTAGCAGTGTTACAGCCCAAACAGAAGGCTAGTGATCTTCACGGGAAATTTGAAGACTTGGCCCATATTAAGATGTGTTGGTCAACTGTTTTATCCTGTCACGTAAAGCTACAAGCCAATCAGCATCGAGCTGGTGTTTGTGGAAGATTGGGAGTTTGAGCCAGAGTAAATTGTGTCTCTCAATGATTATCGTTATCGTATGCACCTGATTGATTGTTAAGTGATTTCTCCTGAAACCGAATTGATAATTTGGGATAAAACATTTACTTTGAATAATTGTCAGTTGCGATATCGGTCTATACGATGAAACATCATAATATGTTTATTATTATGATAATAATAAATATTATGGTGATTTGCCTGATTTCTGAATCATGATGACTACACCCACCTTCTACAAGCTGGGTACGTAATTTAATCTGATGGCTACATTAAACAGATTAGTCAATTTTACCATCGATTTTCTAGGTTACTGATTTAGTCATTCTTTAATAGTTAGGTCAAATCCTGGAGCTTTCTTGAGCTCCATGTTATTTTTTATTTATTTTTCTACTTCCACAACTATTACACTTTCGATTTTCTACGATTCTTGAAGAACGTTTTCTACTATGATTTACTCTTCCCAATCACATCAACTTGCTAAATATTTTCAAAATGTGCGCCAAATCTATCTGTTTTCTCTTCATTACTTCTAACCCAGCTACCATTAATAGCCCTAATTAGTGGTAATTAAGTTGTGGGTCTCTTTATCGCTCTAATTGCTTTTCAGAGCCAGTACTCAGTGCTAGTATTATTAGTTAGTTCTCTCAGATAACCACTTAGTGTCTCGTTTTTCGTTGTTTTTATATCTCTCCGTAGTTGTTGTGTTAGGTTGTTGAATCGGGTTTTGTACTTTGGGTATTTTGTCAGCTGAAATTTACGTTTTTTTCTACTATGAGCTCTCTGATTTCCTTTGGATTATTATTTCGACAACTTCTAATATTAATCTTAGGATTGCTTATCCATGACGACTTTTGGATATAAACTACGAATGTTGACATTTCCCTGTCAAGTTTCACTTCCGTTTGAATAACTTATTCAGCTTTATCTTTTCTTCCAGTATTTACTTAAAATTGACCCAATCTGTAAACCTATTTGCCAGGGCATGATTACCCTTTTTAAATGTGACATTTTCGATAGAGCTTAATACTATTGGCGAGTGATCTGAACTCAAATCTTGACAGTATTCAATTCGTCTATTACTATCCGATATATGTTAAATGATGAAAAAATAAAAGAATTGAAGAATTTTGATTGTATCCGTTGGACAGTATGTTGGTCTACCAGTTAACAGTGGGTTACAATTAAACTCCATAACTGCACATATGAGTTATTTGCCCTTGACAGTTGATAATCTTGATCCCCAATGTATACGCTCGAATTGAAATCACCGTTCACTATAACCTATTTCCGAGATGTTTGAAGAGTTTCGTATATTCATCTCTTTTATTCACATGCTTAGGAAGACTGTATATCCCTACTACCAATAATGGATACTTTCTTGTTTCAATAGATACTGTTCTAGCCTTTATTTCTGGAGCCTCATAATTTGTTTCCTCATAGTTCGATATATTTTCCTCGATAATAACAGCAATCCCACATCTAGCAGTGTTTTTTTTGGATGATTAGTTGAGTAAAATATATAACCTTAAAAACCTGATATCGGTTTGATTGGTAAAATGTGTTTCTATGACGAGCCACACGTGTCTATCTTCTCAATATCTAGAGAATTCTGTAGTTCTTGTTGCCGCTGAAGGAGCCCATTGATATTCCATGCTATTATCTTAAGCGTATTGCTCATTTTACGATCTGTAGATTAGACCAAAGACCCTTATAATTTCACGAGCGTATATGTCCGTCTATCTCACTGTAAGTGAGTAAGTCGCAACCCGTCTACACAGACAAGACAGTAAATCATATACATTTCAAACTAGATTATATTCTTTGTATTGTCTAGCCACATAGGAAACATATAGTCGTAACAAAGAAATGGTTTTGGGTTAGTTAAATGGCAAACACAATCTAGTTGAATTGTTTAATGTATTTTGTGTGAGGTAGTCTAATAAATAAAACTATAAGTTACGTTATCACGAAGGTTAAATTTAAAGTGTCAGATATTGCAAATATTTGAAATTAAATTGCAATTTCAAATCATACATTTTAGTTTTTTGTAAGACTAATTCAACTTAATTTAGCCACACAATGAGAAATTCGTAGCATATGAGTATTAAAAGCAGTTTTTATGAGATGTGAGACGCCATTAAAAATTCTTTAACCATTAAAAGATGGATTTTATTTCCATTGATTTGTCTTTATTTAGTAAATTGATGTATATTGGTAAAATCAAGAGCCCTTATAATTTTAACGTGTTTGTAAGTCGCAACCCGTCTACATAGACAAGACGATAAATCCTATATTTCAAATTTTGTACTAATATTCTTTGTATTTTCTCACATGTAGGAAAAATAAAGCAGTAGCACATATTTTTATATATGGGGTAGTTAAGGGATAAAAACTTTTGAATTGAAAATGTTATTTTTGGTAATATTATGTGTGGGGTATTTAATAAAACTAGAAGTTATTCTGATTACGAATATGTATGTTTATTCGACGATGAAATGGTGGGGCTAGGCCTCCTTAAAATACTTCTACTTTATGAAAATTACTGTCCCTATGTGCTTACGGATTCTTATGTCGTGTGGTTTTAGCACAAGCTTGACCCTTTTATATTGTTAGTTTTTAGTCACAGTTTTTATCTTAGTGCTTTCTAATTTCTTAATTCTCTCATTAAATTATAACGTGAATGTTATGCAAAAAAAAGTTTTTGCAAAATAAACTGTAACTTTTTACTGCATCTTCACTTCTCGTTTACGTTTTTTGTAATTAGTTTTTAATATCCGGTGCCTGAGTATAGTTTTAAATTTTTTGCTTTTTCTTTTATACTATCCCTTCCTCTCTTCGCGCGTCATTTCATAACGTTTGATATTTTTGAAGTTTGTCAGCTACACTACAGTCTCGATAGTTTGCCGGATGGTTCTTACCACAATGGACACATTTAGGCACCGTATTTCTAAGTTTTGTCCATTCATTTATGTAATGTGTGCCCACGCGTTTAATACATCGGGGTTTTCTGTAACAATATCTTTAGTGGTGTATGGCCCTATACCTGACATTGTTACATTCATGATAAAACAATTGGAACTGATTATTGTTTATAAAATCTTTATTATTAAAAATATGCCCACAAATTTGATCAAAATCAATACACTCGTTTTGGCTGTAGAGTATTTCACAGACGACAGACGACACGATTTTTTTTTAAACTTAGTTGTGTTCAGGCGCACTCAAAATATATATTCCCGTGAACCCCCCACCCCCAATACATTTTGAGTTGTACGTATTTTATTTTAACATTTAACAGTTGTAAATTGTATCCAATTTTATTCAATGTTGGTACATAGATTGTTTTTCATCTTGTCTGGGACAATCATTTTAAGTAGTTTTAAAATCACAACCATTTAATATTAAATGTATTTTCACGTTTAAAAAAAAAAAAATTTCAATTAAAAATATCTCAAATTATGCCAAAATCTTCACCTGTGTTAGCACAACCAATTTCTCTGATAAAAAACCTTCAGATGTCATTTAATAGTGTATCGGGTTAGGTTATACAGAAAGATCTAGCACGATCTACATTAGTATTGGGTTAGATCCCTCTCTTTCATCTTTACTATCAGGTCTCTGTTGTTATCTTCCTACCATAACACTATTAGAGAATCCGATACGTAGGGGCCTTTATTTCATCCTATATTATAAGGCGACGATGACCTAGAGGTTTTACTCCTTTATACAACAATAACAAGAAATCTACAACAAAATATAACTAATTTCAAACTAACATACAATCTTCGTATATTAAACTCAAGATTTTAAAGCAAATCATTGATTAAATTACTTCGAGAAACAAATAGTTGTTAGTAAAAGGATGGTAAATACATAAAAATAAAACTTTGATAGTTAGGGGCTTTCATCTATTCAACTACCACAAAACGTTTCGTGTCATAAAAATTATTTCACTTAAAAAGAAAAAGAAAAATGTAATCAGTGATAAATTAAAGTCTTATTTACTCTATGCTTTACGCTCCTACTCTATTTAAATGTAGATATTTAGCAGTCGATCATGTCACAAGCCTGGATTTCTCACCATCTTATCTGTTATTGCACTGTAATGCATTCTTACCATCAATTTATAAATTACACTAAATCGCATGCAGTAATTCATTGCACCGACCGTAGATAAAACAACAGTTATTTGTTTCTGTCTTAGGACTTATGACGTACTACTGGGCGATAATTAGATTCAAAACAGATGATTACGGTTTGTTTTCTATTAATAAATAGATAAAATCTCAACGCCCTAGGGTTCTCTATTAGAAAGATTTAAGCTCATAAATGTGCACTTACCTGAACTGAATAAACGATAGGTAGGGCTTCAGTCATATTATTAAATAACGAACAAACTTTCTAAGTATGTACAACAAAAATACAATTATTCCTTGTCTAGAAAACAATAATTTTCTGAAAGTTTTTCTTCTACTACGAGGTGCAGCATAGCTGAGAGGCCATGTATTCATCACGGCAAGGTTTTTATAATCTAGGGATAGAATCGTAGTTAACACTTTATAATAATTCTGGTTTTGTGTTCTCAATAGTGTAGCTGACATTAAGTGCGGACGTTAAGCAACAACACAAATTTAATTCCATCTCAGATGTATTCATACATGTAGATTAACCGACTTTTTAAGACCCAATTTATCTCAAAACTGATATAAAATAATTTCAAATTGTTTTCCTAAGGGTCTAGGAATATACGTTCTATTAAACTAAAGACAATATTGTCAAGTTTGTATACAAGATTTATTATATATGTAATTGTTTTTATTAGTAAATATGTGAAGAGTGTAATTTTATTCCTAAAAGGAGTTAATAGTCTTTTAGATCTACGAGTGAAACTGTATTTCGTATATATATATATATATATATATATATATATATATATATGTGTGTGTGTGTGTGTGTGTGTTTTCGCGCGCGTAGTGAGTAGGTCCATGTTTGCGAATCGATGATTTATTTGCTGTGCACTACTCCAGTAACGCCTTTAAATTAAGGCCAAAGTAGATTTATCTCTGCTGTCGAATTAACTAGAGGACTTTTTCACAGCACAGTGATATAGATTGTTATAAATATTTCAGTTACACAAAGTTTGATTAGCTATAAGCAAGTCAAAGACGACTTGGTCATTGAAACATCATTTAGTTCAAAATAAATGTAAAAACGTGTAGTTTTATTCATTTGGTGAAGAAATTTTACAAAGTGTTGCTCATTTTTAATAAATGTATATTAAAGTTGTTCACAAGACGAGTTGGGTTAGGTTCAATACATAGAGAAGATTCGACCTGAAGTACGTTCTGAAATGATAGTGAATCAAATACATAAAAAAGTTTTTTCTTCTTTCTTTTTTAAAAAATTACTGAAATAAAGATATTCTTTTCAAATGACACAATGTTACTGGAGTGTAATTTAAATGGAAGGTATAGCATAGTTCGCAGTTTAAAATAATGTGTAGCCAGCCAAAAACCGAGTAAGCCATTAGAAGTTGTATTAATTCATTTATTTTTCAAAAATTGGTTTTGGCTTTATTTTTTTAAAATTGAATTATTTTAATTTTATTCCTCCAAAAATAATTACAATCGATATTGATTAGAGATATTAATTAGAGCTCTTAAAATAAAAAAGTAAACAACAATTTAAACACACGACAAAACCTATAACTATTATCTAAACTAAAACATTTGTTTAAATTGTCTTGGAAAAATATTTAAGGCTTCCATTGGAATGCCTGTGTGGAAGTCTCATTTATAACAGAAAAAAACTTAACTTACAGATAATAGAATATAAGGAAACGTAACAACACCCTAAATTACGTATAAAATAACTAAAAAATGGTAAAAAAATTATACTATATAGGCTATTCTAGTTATATATTTTTTTAAACTATCTAAATAATATAAAGCTTAGCCCTTCTGCAATACACAATATTAATATAACCATATATATTATACTCACCCATAAAGATAACACTCACGCATAAAGATAACCACAATATATATTTCTAAGTTTTGTATGCTAGTTTAGGGAATATTTTATATATTGGATTAGTGTTAAGTTAAATAAATTTTTCAATTGAATTTCTATTTATTTTTAATATTATTAATATATTTTGAATTTTATACAAGGAATAATAGTCAATACAAAAAACAAACATATAGGAAACCGTTCTCCGTTATGAATCTCAAACGTTCGCAATCGCTTACCAACCTGATAACAAAGTTTTATCACTAAGTAAATATATGGAAACAATATTCTCTAAAACAAGTTAATATTACTACACCTACAAGATACTCTTGGAGGATTCACCCGCCTTCTCTAAGCCCATTGTGTACAACCTTGGAACGAGTTTTAATCGGAAATAAAGTAAACGGAGACAGAATATTTTTCTAGACTTTAGTATTATCTAGGACAAGGTCCGCCTCTTTAATGTAATTCATTATCAAGTAATTATAGACAAGGTTCTAAGCTTCATAATTAGACGATGTGGAGGTATTCGTACGAGGAGTGTCCACACGTTAGTAAACGTGGAAATCATTAATTTCCCTCTTACTATATAATTAATACAAACAACACTAATCCCTTATTGCGCACAACTTAACAAATATGTTTACAAAATACAAGGCGTTCCATGTGTCGAGAGTTTATGACTGTAACAAAATATTATATTGAAAAATTATACGGTCTGTGGGATTGAATGTGATTACGTTTTTTGAAGAAAATAAACGAATTAATTTCACTTTAAACATGTACGACGTATAAAATAAAATAATCTTTAATAACTGAGAAGATTCTTTGTTATGCAGAAGGAAAAGAACACAAATCCCACGGATAAAGGAAGTTAGTCACAACATCGAACAGATTTAAGGATAAAATAAAGCAATAAAGCTTAAAGTTTCAAAATATTTAGATAATATAAATGAGCTACAATTGTTTCGCCTTGCGGCATCATCGGGCAACTAGTAAAATATTTTGAAACTTTAAGCTGCATTGCTTTATTTTATCCTTGAATATGGAGTTTCAACAAGAAATATCTGCTGTTACATTAAAATAGAACAGGTTTGATTGACGACAGGGATTGGTTCAGAAGGAGGTGAAGGGTCTGAAGATAGATAAACCTTACAAACCAAAAAAAGGTATTTTTCAACGAAGAAAGAGCGGAAAGAAACCAAAGGATGAAAGATTACTGGCACAGAAAGAAAAATGAAAGATGTAACGTACTCCATTGTGCTGTAACGAACTTTAAAAAATAAATAAGCAACCAAGAATATATAAACGCCCACAAATTTTCTCATACAAAGTCAATTATTTAAAAAAAAAATTAAACTAACTGAATCTAACCGAAAGTATTTGTTACCAAATCTCCAAAAATAGCAACAGGGTTGTCTACACAAAGGAAAAATAAACAGTTTTCACCGACGTAAAAAGTTCGAATTTTTCAAAATGGTATCCTCGGGGTTCACTATAGTAAAAACGAGTTTTGCAATTCCGAGGGGCCCTAGCTGGATCTACACTTTTTTCACGAAGTATTGGGGTCTTTCACCTTTCCTATCTGGTCTCTCTTGACCAACTCTTGTTCTCTTCCGACCCTGTAGCTATTAGAGTATTCGAGAGTTACAGGTCTTCATCTTCTTTTCTTTAAACAATAACAACAAAATATTCTCAACATCGGTAGGATTTTCGATCAAACTTTGGTTAAATGTTAAAATTTATAACCAAAAATGTGTAAATCTCAAGTGAAGAAAATTATTGTTCACTAGTGATTTGGTTCGTGACTAAAAAGAAATACTACACCAGTGATTGCAAACAACTTAAGATAAAATCTCCCAAATGACTTTATAAAAAATACTTTTCACACGTAAATTACATTAAAATCAATAAAAATCAGCTGACAGACTGTAGTTTTGAAACGGAAGCGGCTGACAAGTGACAAGTGACAAGCTGTCTGGATTATGCACTTAGGCCTAGCTATCAAGTACAGACACTCTGTCATAATCTGCAATGCGCAAATCCAAAGAAACACAACTCAATCTTGGCTTGGATTCTTATTTTAAATAATACATCTTTCTTAGATCTAAATAAACCAAGAACATTTTTATTTACGGTAGTTTATGATTAATTTATCAAATTAAATTGCCAATTATACGTCATATAAATTAAATAAGCTATAATTCAAAGGAGCTTTGCATCATATTCTGCTCCAAATTTACACTTATCAAATATTTTGTATTTTATTTCATTTTGTTCCCTCTATACAAATAATTTTAAAACATTTATTAATCAAATGAAAGAAACGTACAAATTTGTACAAAGATATTTTATTTTTAAGTTTACGATTGTACGGCTAAATAAAAATCTTCATTTCATTAGAGTTACTAAAGTTTTGTGCAAATAAACATAAAGGTTAAGTCAATGCATCATTGTGAGGTAATTTAGAACTAGATTCCATTTTAGTTTTAAAGTTATTGGATAGTAATTGATTTCTTTAATTACTGATATTTATTCAGACATTTGTCATTGTTTGTGTATATACAAACTAATAACATGACATTTCGATGAACTTAGAACATGATAGCCTACGTAAAACGTCATAACCTAGTAACCTACGGTCATATTGGAAACTTAAACTGGTACGTATACTAAGATAAACCCCTGGTAAACGTTAGGCCTGAGCAGTCAAAATAACTGAGGCTACATTCAATTGTGATCAGGATCTAAACAACACAAGAAATACTTAAAACCATTCTGACACGAGTGTTTACTCTGGTCAACTAACTAAACTAAACTATTCTAAGGAATTATTTTAATAAATATTCTTAACCAAATTTGAAATACATCAATAACACTATCGATGAGTTCTTGTGACAAGTTGATCTCATGTCCTCTATGTATACTATTTATGTCCCCCCATGTTTGGACACCTATCAATCGTCTAACACAAGAGTACGACACTGGTACAACATATATTGTTGTGTTTCCTAACATGGTATCTCTATTGACAAGAGTCATCAATTAGTGACAATATATATTGGTGTTGTCTATACGTAGTAGGTATAGAGAGAGTTGTCATGAAGCAAAAAATTAATGGTAAAGTTTCTGTTAGAAATATACTTTTTAGATATGCTGGGTACAAAAAATTGGGTTTGAGAATATCTGTTGTCGTATATATAGTGTGTTCAACACTCTAAACAAGTTGATAATTTCAATAAAATATTGGCCTTATTATTATCTTGAGACCAAAAGTAACAAAACCTTACACTAGGGTCTCATAAAACCTTCTATATAAATTCAAAAATTTTTAATTTAAAGTTTCCAAAAGAGGGAAATTAATTTTTAATATTGCATCATATACCAACCGAGATCAGAAGTCTGCAAACTGGTAAAGGATTTATGCCCCCAGGTGCTCCCTATAGTGAGTACGGGCTGGCAATCCCGAGGACTCTAGCTGGATCTATAAATATTTTCCACTTAGTCTTGGGTTAGATTCAACTTTGTTATCAGTTCTTTCTTGACGAAACCTCACACTATTAGAGTATTTAGGGTTAAAGGTTTTCATTTTTTAAGATGATGATGACCAAGAGGTTTTTCATTTGTCTTTAAGCAATTACAAAAAAAAAATTAACCTCCTCCTCTCTCCTTGTAGGTAAGTGGAAGCGAGGACCTGATGGCCCTAACTTCACCCTTGAAAAAGGAACTTTAAGTATCTATCTCCTCCCCTTCTCCCCATAATTTTAAAACATTGTACAAAAAAGTTCAAGTTACTCCAAATTTACGTCCATGCCCATTGTCCAAATTTAAAATTTTTTATTTTAATACATAAAAAAAAACAAAAAAAAACACGACAATGTTAGTCTTATAATATGTACGTGCATAATTATGTCCGCTAGACTCTTCATTATTCTATAATAAGCGTTTGATAATTTCCAACCACCAGTTTTAACCAACCAACCGTAGTAAAACAGAATTAAAAAGAACAACAAACTAAATAAAATTACAGCACTTAGCTAAGGTTCCACCGAAAAAACTCTTTTGATCAGGAATACAAAATGTAAATATAGAGAAGCGTCATACGGTGTGTATCTTCCTAAAAAGAAAGTGGCTTTTGTTGAAGACGATTGCGAGCCCAAGGCACAATAGGAGATCCCTCCTGAATATGTAATTAGATTGGGGCTGTATAATTTAGCAGACCTCTTCATTTACGCTATTTCCGGTTGTTATTAAAATAAAACAATACAGTGCATTTCTTTACAACTTTAGAATAATAGGAAAATAATCGCAGGTTTTGCGATAACATAATTATAACGTTGAAAAGATGTTCAGGTGATGTAGTGTAGCGAGAAATGATGTCCGGCAAATTTCGGCGAGACGTATAGGATAATTAATTGTTAATTTCTAGGAACACGTGTCGTGTTCCAAGTAAATTTTATTGGTTTTATAAAATAATAAGATATAACATAATATATCAGGGGTGGGTACTAGGAGTATGTAATTGTTAGTTAATCACGTGCGAGCACTTAATATCTTACTTCTGACATTTATAATTTGTAAAAAAAAAAAAAAAAAAAAAAAAAAAAAATACAGAAGAATCATTACAACGTTTTGTTGTTTTCCACAACTACAAATTAAAATAATGTCTTCGCTCTTAGGCAATATTACAATTTGAAATTTAAGTTTTCTACAAATAATAGTTTGCATGTTTATGATAAATTTCCCACCCATTAGATCAATTTATTATTACAATTCTATAAGAAAGTAGTAAGTTAGCAAACGGCTACACAGATCATTTCTAATTGATATTCCGTTTATATTCTGCGTAGAGTTCGAATTGGTTATTGTAATTAATAAATGAGTTAAAAGTTTATATGGCCGGCGCTTTGTTGTAAAATAACAGATTTTTTTTTGAAACTTGGTAACATAAAAACATTAATAATGTAAATGTATCCCTACGGGGTAAAAAATATTGCGGAGTTTTTTTTGAAATTTTTGGTTTAAATGAGGGACAAAGTCATATAAAATTTCATTTAGTTCAGAGCCTCAAATTTCAACTCTCAAAGACATAAAAATCACCCAATAAATAAAACTATAAATCATTGTTTTTTTTAGTTCTTTGGTGTACGAAGTTCGTAAAAGCCAAAGTTAAAATTTAGTGCTCCAAAATACTTCATTAATTTAAGTTATAAAAAACAAAAATTAATAAATATATTTATAATTTAGGACTAACCCCTGTTCTTACTCCAACCCCAATAAAGATTGTGACCAAAATGTAATTACTCCGTCGTAACCCACCTAAATAAATCTATAAAAGGTTAAGTTATTTGGAACACTAAATTCAGATAATGCGGGCAAATGTATCACTATTCAACCTCGCCCATTTTTTAAGTTCAATTTGATAAAAATTAAATACTAAAAACACCCCACTCCAATTTTTCAATGAATCAGATCACCTGTTCTTAAGTTACGGAGTGGAAAAATGCTTTTTTGATTGACTAGTTATGAACGGACGGACAGATAACGAACACTTTGAAAATGGTTTAATTTGGAGCAATTAGGCCTACTTATTCTTATTCTACTTTCACTCCTATTTTGTAAATGACTTGGACTAAAAAATAGTTTTATATATTTTTAATGTAAAATTAAACTAGACATGGACAGATATTTTTTTTCTTTTATACTTATTGTTTGAAATTTTGATTTGTGTTAAAAATCTTTACATGCCGAGAAAATGTAAATAGAAATATCTTGGTCCTATTTTAGGATGTTCGTCCTACTAATTATCGTTCAATTTCATTATTAGGCAAATAACTCCAAAATTGACAATTTTTTGAAGTTTCTGTTTATTGTTTTAAATTCACTCACGAACTGTAATTTTATGTCTACAGTTGAGATATCACAAAACTTTACGTTTCACCAAAATTGGACTAAATGGGTTGTTAAAATTTTTAGATAGTCTACCTAAATCTTACATCTCCACGATTCATTTTCACATTTTCCCCAACATAGTCTAAACCGTTATTTTGAGAAAAGTTACTTCTAATAAATTCTCAAATGCTACATTTGAACAAAATGACAAGTGTCTTTTTTGAGAAAAACGATGTTTCAGCTTTAGTCTAATTTTTGCGTGTATTAGCACATTGTTTCGACAATATTAATTATCGAAAAAACTATAATAATAGGTATTGAAATTTTGACATAAACTGCGTTTATAGTCTGCATTTAATTTTAGAATGTTTACAGCTAGTTTGTGCAATATTTTTAACGTAATACTTATAACATCCATTATCACATAACATACAAACAAAGCGTGGGATGGAAACAAATAAACATTTTTATAAACACGCAACAAAATGACATTGTCATCTTTCAACGCCCAAAATGTAAAAATTAGTAACCTTTAAAGATGTCACCATCTAGAAATTAAGCAACCACCGGCGAGGTTCTCTATGGAAAGTAGCAAACTTTCACAACACCAATATATCGCTGTTTAATTTATACCTTTGCCATTACAAAATGCAAATCGCTACTACTTATCACCGCGATTCCAAAACAGGCTACACATTTGTTGAGATGAAAATATCTTCTTTGAATTATCTTCAATTAAATCATTGAACCTAATATGCGTCCTTGTAAAACTGAATTTAAAATTGGAATCGTGATTTTTTAAAGAAGAAAGTGAGATTGCGAAACTCTCTACTAAAACATTAACCAGTTTTGAGGTTAGTTGTTCAATAAATAGAAGAGTCTGCCGATGACACTCTGGTCGATCTATCGATATCTTAAGCTTTCTAAAGTCGCATCTTTTAATTACTGGAGAAAGGATTGTCGAACAAGTGATTGCACGCTAAGCTCTGGCTAATGTTTAACTTGAAGTATTATTACACGGTTTAAAATATTCGTGACATTGTTGCAATATGTTTGACGAGTCACGAAATCTTCATCAAGCTTGGGTCGGTCATTACTTTAACCGGTGATACTAAATTTGTATATTTTCCTACAGTTAATTTCTACAACGTTTAATTTTAAGGGGGGCCTTCATTCCGATCTGAAGTCATCGTTGTTGCAAGGTTGTGTGAATTAGAACACTTGTGAAATGTTTAACCTTCAAGTTCAGGAAGGTAATTGCTACCTCGTTATTCCTCATTTTATATTCGTCTTCAATTATTTACTTGTTTATTGAGTAGGGTGGGATAAAATTTCTATCCTTATTAGGAAATATTTTTTAAAATTCAAGCTATGGCGATCTTCCTCATAAAGAAGCTGACATTTAAGATTATTAAATGTCCACCAATCATACCCATTGGAGCAATTTGGTACCAATTTATCCTAATGAATATTAAGACCACACAAATCAACTACATTGTACGCAGATTTGCTCAAGAAGAAATTTGGGGAAATGTTTTTCAAAAACGTTCTGGGGGTAGGGGCCTATTAGTTTTAAAAGTAGGGCCTATTTAAAATTTAAAAATATCTACTAATAGGCCCCTACCCCCAGAACGTTTTTGAAAAAAATTTCCCCAAATTTTCTTCTTGAGCAAATCTGCGTACAATGTAGTTGATTTGTGTGGTCTTAATATTCATTAAGATAAATTGGTACCAAATTGCTATATACATTGGTATATTTATATATATATACCAAGTTATGTCTCATTTAACAAAATTATAAATATATAATTTTTTTGGTTTAAGGTCTCTCACCATTTCAAAATGGCGGCTTTAAATATTTGAACTATTGAATTTGATCTTACTAGATATTTTCAAACATAAATATAGACCAAGTTATACTTCATTTTAAACGTCTTAAATGGCAAATTCCTTTGGTTAAGGTTTCTCACCATTTCAAAATGGTGGGTTAAAATTTTTAATTATACGTTCACCTTTAACTTGATTGTTTTTTTATAAAGAAAATAATTAAAACTCAAATAACTATTAACTAAATTTTAAAATAATGTACTACATTGATATTTATTATTCCCCAAATCCCCAAAATGTAATTTTGAACAATTTAAATAGGTACTTTATATCTTTAAAATTTCAAAAGCCATGATGTGATGAGATTTATTTCACACGAAAAGTCTTACACATGGAACATTTTGTGCATAACAGTCTTATGATATCTCTTGTGGTTTCAATTACACGGCAAAATATCACATTTTACTAATGCTTTAAATCTCGTCTTGGTACAATGCATATAATTTGTATAATAGTGGATTGTAAAAACTTCCTTGTTCCTACTGCTTCATATTTGCTTTTGGAATAGATATGATATAATAGACTAACAACTTTTTTTTAGAAACTGTTACATGTAGTGAAGGAAACAAACTTATTTTAAGTATTTGGTTATTAATTGTATATTTATTATTTTATTATTTTTTTGTATACAGGTATTTTTCTAACAAATAAGTATGTATTTTGAAATATATATTTTTTCTTTTCTTTATTTACAGACTAGTTGTTTGCTTTACTCAAGTCGATTACTCAGCCATAGTGGTCATTGAAATTTTCCATATTTTAAATCGAGTTTCTACTTTTTAAATTTATGTTATAAATTAATCCAAAGCATAATTCGTAGGTGATTCAAATCAACTTTACATTAATTTATATTTCACTTTCTTACATTTACTTCTAATTTTCAGTTACTTATGATTTCGCACACCGTATTAGGTAATTAATTTTCATATTTCAATACGGTGTACTTAAAATCGTTAAACCCGATTTTGAGATATTAAACTTTTATAACAGTAGTCTAACTAAAAACGGTGTTTGCCTTATTATAAAAAAAAACTCTAAAATTTCCATTTTTAGGGCAGAAGGGCGACTCATACGATTTATTGGCAAACTTAAGAAGTATATTTGAACAAAATGTTATAGAAATCGGTGTAGCCGTTTATGCTAAAATATAGATTTGATGTTTTTTTTTCTTATTACTGGTACATTCAAAATAAGGTGATTATATTTTATAAGCACAATAGAAGGCATTGAACAAAATTGGTTCAACAGTTTCTGAAAAATAACTCTCTACAACATGGATTCTGGAGATACTAAATCAACATATTTACCGAAAATTTTTAATTCATCATTTCCTCTGTTAAATTAAAGTAAGAGGTAAAATACAAAAATGAAATAAAATACGACATTACTTTAAAAGAACCTTTCTTTACAAAATAATTTGTTATCAAGTTTTTTTTGCTTTTTCAACTAAAGTATGTATTATTATAGAGATATATAAAATTGTATTCAATGTGAAATAAGTATTTATTATCTAATTAAACATGACTTTCTTCATATTACAATAAACAAAAAGAAAACAATATATCATCTGTTGTAAAATAATTCTTGCAGATGGCGTTGCTGCTTCAGAGAAGAAAACTTAATTGTAGTCGCGTCAGTGTGAACACTTTCGTGCAGGTAGATGATTTGTTCACCGACGTGAGCATATGTTGGGACCAGCCGACATCTTGCATTCAGTCCATAACTTCTTTATACTTACCAACAATTTACAAAACCGACTCCATTAATAGCACATAAATTAAATGAACACACGTTTCTCCGACGATGTTGTATTCATAATTATAACAAGTCGTACGATTAATGTAGATAATCGATACAGCCATTTTGATAGTTTTATTATTATTACACGAGAGTCGTGAATGTTGTGTGAAGATTGAAGTTAATGAAATACTTTACTCTCAGCTGTTTGATCTCAGAAGAAGCTATATTTTGTATTAATGAAAATTATGATTAAGGAGTTCGAAATATTCTCGATCATAGATTTCGAGAAAATTCTATATGTATGATTTTTCTTTGTCGTTTTTATATGAGGAGAAAGTATTTCGATAAGGAAAACCCATGTTGAAATTTATTTTAAATTGCACAGCCCAATAACAAGGCTTTACAATAATGCACAGACCACGGACATAATTTTTGTAAAAAAAAGTAATTTTTCAGATGATAAATTTCAAAACAAATATATACGCTTATAAACTCATAATCGATTTTTATACTCGTCATACGTTTTTTATGAGATAATAAAAATATGACGACAATACAAATGTTAAAGTGTTCTTTCCCTGTACAGACTTCGTGAGTTTTTAGTTTCACACCAAAGTAAGATAAAACACGCAGTCAGGCCACAGTCAGCTATAACTTCGCTATAAACTGTGCTATTAAACTCATAAATTGTTGAAGTCTAACGGTACACTCAAATGCATAAAATACTCTCCTTGGTGAGGCATACATTTAAATTATTTGTACTAAAACATAGGTTTTGGCAATTCTCATACCATGATATTGACTCATTCCAATATTTATTTCATATTTAAAATAAAAATAAAAAGATAATGAACAAGTTTCGCTAGCGACCTTGATGTGACATTCTTCAAATGAATTTCCATTGTTTTCATTTATAACGGCAACTGGTGTTGTGAGCTGTGTTTTTTTAATATTCAAAACGAAATTTTTGGAGTGTTTAATGGGCACTCTATTCTGTCTAATCAAGTAAATGATTTAGTAAAGGCATCACTCGTTCTGATTGCGTCTGTAACTCGGGTTAGATGTATCTACCTATTATTGAAATCCAGATATTAATGTTGAAGGTAAATATTAATTTTCTTGCTTTGCCAATTAAAGGAGCTTACGATTTACCACATTGACTCGAAATATTGATCTTTATATTGCACCAAAAAGTTATTAAAATAGATCGAACTAATTTTGAGAATTAGGCCTTTTATAAGTTTCTCACAAGCATTTTTTTAGTTTTGATCGATAGTTTCTTAGCACGCCTACGGATTTTTTAGTTAAAATGACTGTTCGTGTAATTTTGTCCTACATGTTCTTGACATCTACAATATAACAACCTCAATTCTGAAAATTGTTTTCAAAGGCACAAAACGTTTCATAGAAAACGACAAATCAAAATTTTAGTTACCGTAACGATATTTTCCCCCTACGTAATTATAAAGTAATACAGATAAAAACCAATCTTCACGCTATTTCGCACGGATTTTTTATTATTTTACATGATTATATATACATAATAAAATATCTTTAAAATGAAAACAAATAAGACATGTGGATAATTAATTTGAAATATTGCATATTATTTGTAGCAAAATATAGAATATGAATTGGTAAACTAAGAAAATATTACTAAAATATAGAGGGGAATTGATAAGACTAAAAACACAGTGAGGTAAATCGGTTAAAACTTGTATTCACAGAAACCACAAATCGATATTTTAGTTACCGTCATAACATATTTGAAAAGTAGTTTAAATGGCAACTAGTCATCACACTAAATCGCGCTCAGTTTTTTGATATAAATAACACACATTATCCTTACATAATTTACATCAATATCCTTAAATGGAAAAATATAAAATTTAGATACTTAATTTTAAAATATTGCATATTATTTATAGCGAAATATATAACCAATATGAATTTGTAAACTAAGAAAATATTACGAAGATCTGGAGAAGTATTGATAAGACTACAGACACAGTCAGGTCAATCGGTGAAACCTTGACTACCCTTATGTCGACAGATGGAAGCACAGGTGTCGGACGTAGGCCAATTCCTCTTGTCACTTTCTTGAGCTTCAAATCTTCAACTGTTATCTTCCAAACTACAAAAGATACCCGACCAGGTGGTCATTATAGTCTACATCAAACATTGTAATGTACAAGCATTATCTTTCTTAGTATGCTAGCCTTGATAAAATGCTTAAACATTGCCCAGAATAAAACATAAGAATGGTCAATTATTATTATATTGTTATCAATGAAATAAAAGAACTTATATAATTATAACCAGCAATAAACTTTCACTACTTAAAATAATTTCGTATTCATATACGAATTAAAAACTCGAAAAATGTAGCTTATTACACGCACAAATTAAATAACGAGTTTTATATAATTATTTAATTCCATGGAATCGCTGTAAAAAACACATTTCGCTGATATGGCACAGATTAAAAAATATATCTTTAAAATTGTGAAAGCATTCAAATTATTCGTTAAGCATATTTTTGGTTCCAAGTCACAATTTAAATAAAATATTTAATTACCTTAGGTCCGTCTTGTGACTAATTAAATTATTCGTTTATGTTAATTGATTCGTTTTAAGTTTTACATTCACCAAAGTTGATGAAATTTTCATATATCGGTAAAAAATCTCTTAAATAATTCAAAACTTTGAATGTTTTGGAAGCCTTATGTTTTCTAAAGATTTTATAAAGCAATATCTGTACCACATTTAGTGGAAATGGGGCAAATATTGTAATCACTAGAAAAATATTATATATATATATATATATATATATATATATATATATATTTAAAACCATAATAAATGTGTGTTTTTATAAGATTTCTTTGGTTTTTCAATTTCGAAATTAGCTGTAATAACATTTAAGAAATTAAAATTAACGTACAGTTCCGTCGGAGTAAATCAATCTGAAATAGTACATTAAATCACGAAATTCTCTTTTTCTATATAAATTATTTAATTATATATAGAGTAATGTGCAATTTTTAGTTATTGCGAACTCTTTTATAGAAGAAATATTTTCACTCATCTTCTATAGGCTTAATGTGAAACTATTTTGGGATTACTTTCTCTCCAACTCCTCCCTCTCTCTCTCTCTCTCTCTCTCTCTCTCTCTCTCTCTCTCTCTCTCTCTCTCTCTCTCTCTCTCTCTCTCTCTCTCTCTCTCTCTCTCTCTCTCTCTCTCTCTCTCTCTCTCTCTCTCTCTCTCTCTCTCTCTCTCTCTCTCTCTCTCTCTCTCTCTCTCTCTCTCTCTCTCTCTCTCTCTCTCTCTCTCTCTCTTTCACATCAATATTTGATATATGTCAAACACGTAATATGTTATATGTAAAACAGAGAAAACCTTAGGCCTCACTTTAGTGAGTACGGACTTGTCAATCCTGAGCGGCCTAGCTGGATCTACACATTTTTTTCTTGTAATATTAGGTTATAGTCCGTTTTCCTATCCGGTCACTCTTGACCAACTTTTGTTCTCTTCCGGTCTTGACGTTATTAGAGTACTTGAGTTCTAGGTGTCTTTATTTTATGATCTTTTCTTCGATTTTTTGGAAAGCGATGATGAACGAAATGTTTTTGCCTTTACACAACAAAGAAACAAATCTAGTTATTGTGAATGATTTTATGGAAGAAGTATCTCCACTAATCTTAGCTGTGCCGAACTATTTTTTTTGTTACCCCCCCCCCTCCAACTCATCACCTTTTTCTCTTATACAATTATTTGATATATGTCCAAGATGCAAGTTATTTTTCAGTAGTGAGACAATAGTGTAGGAACATATTATAGTACACCCAAGTGTTTTCGTCTCCCTGATAAAGCTGAGACGTCTTATCACTACCGATGTGAATGTCTGGCGTCCAACTCAAGTACCGACGCAAATACTTCATCTGATACTATATATATACTGTACATGTGTTTGTAGTGCTTGTGTTGGGATGTAAAGATATTAGTTCTCCAAACAGGTCATGTGAAATTATTATTTTAAATAAATACCTTTAATAATGCAGAGATATTTCATTAACTTTCTGGCGAAACACCTCTTGATCTTCATCGCCCTATGAATAAAGGAAGACAAGAATATAAAATAAAGACACCTACCCATCGAATACTTCTCCAAACACGCACAAAAACAATACCATAATTTAGAAAGAAAACACTAGGCTAATTGTCACTGTCTCTTCTGATATTTAAAGTCAGGATTTATTCAAAAAAGAATATACTATTCAAAGTCTGAATTTATCAAAAAAAGAAATTCCTAGTCAGGAATTATTCAAAATAGAAATACAATGTCATGAATTATCAAAAACGGAAATTTAAAATCATGAATTATCAAAAACAGAAACTCCAAGCCAGGAATTATCCAAAATAAAAATACAATGTCATGAATGATCAAAAACGGAAATTTAAATTCATGAATTATCAAAAATGGAGAGTCAAAATCAGGAGTTATAAAAAATTGAAATTGAAAGTGAGGTAATATCAAAAATCGATATTCAAAGTCAGGAATTATCAAAAGCGGAAATTCAAAATCAGGAGTGATATTTTTGACGATCTGTGGAGATTTAAGACTCATACAAATATTTAACACTGTATAAAAAATTATATTTTGCTTATAAATTGTGTAAATTAAATTTCCTATAAACTAAATAAAATACCTGGATTAATTTAGTAATTGTAAATTAAAGGACTGATTTTGTAGCTCATTTATTAGTTTTACGTTTTTGAATAGATGATTACCGTTACATTTTGCTCGGGTCCTTAGCGGGTACAAAACTGATTTTGAGGAAATTATATGTTTTATTCTTATTGATTACATCTAATTTTTGAGTTACAGCAGTAATATTTTCCGTTAGTTCTTAAAGGTCGAATAGCCTATAACGAAATCGGCTGTAAAACTAACAATAACAATTTATAAAAAAATGAAGAAGATTTACATTATTTCTATTTTTTCCATCTGCACAACAAATACGTGTAAAGCTTACGCTAGTAAATAATTGTGCAACATTTCAGCTATAAAATTTCTATTCCCGTACTGAGAGCAAATAGCTACAACGTGTTGAAAGTCAACGTTACCTTTCTTGTATTGTTAACTGACCAGACCAATTATGTTCGCAATTAGGTCTAGATTAATGACTTAATTTGGAAAATAAAAAACATGATAGACAATTGCTTCGACAGCTGTAAAAGGTAGGAGACGAACACCATGTGTTACACCAACTGTCGACCAATGGTCAGTAAAACAGGTAGCGCCGCCATAACTTACTAACAGTTCTCTTTCTCTTCTGTTCATCGTGATTTATGGTGTATTGGGCATGAGAAATAATGTTGCTTTCAGTTGTCTTCTCTGGAAATACAATTGATTGTCGGTCGATGGTCATGTTGAGAGGTATTCATCAGTTGTTGGAAAATGGAGAATGCCAAAATGATCTATTGTTGTTAAACGCTGCCACCACAGTTTGACACTAAATTCTTGGAAAATTAACTACTTAAATTGTGTTTTTGTTTTGTTAGCATCGTTGCTCCTATGTTAATAACTGTCAACGCTTCTGTGAAAAGTCCTTAAACCGGGAACAAGGTGACCGTGTAATTTAATTTCATTTGACCGCACCTAAAAATCCATGAGTTTCTTAATTTTGTAGTAGAGTTTAGTTACATAGCTGGACGATAAAATTTAGCCTATTTTGCCACTGAACCAAAAGATTTATTTCATCCTTTGGATTTGGCTCTTTCAGTTCAGTAGTACACGGTTTGTGTACATGTAACGGATTGAAGATAATGACTGGATCATTCAAACTCTGTGTTGTGGGGAAAACAAAATATTATATTTTGAAATTTGTGAGTTTTATTTCATTTTGTGAATTCAATAACCTAGTTTAGTTACTTAAGATAGTCTGGAGTTTGGTTAATTAAAATGAGCAGAGTTAGAAAAAGTTTCGTTACTTAAAATTGGGCTGACTTTAGCCATTTAAAAATGGGACTAGTTTGTTAAAACTGGTTATTTAAAACTATAATGAGTTTGGTAAAGTTTGGTTGTACAAACGTGGGATGAGTTTGGTAAAGGTTGACTATTTAAAAGTTGGATTGGCTTTTTTATTTAAAACAGGAATTTGTTTGTGAAGTTTGGTTATGTTAAACTGAGATACGTTCGGAAAAGTTTTGCTACTTGAAATTGGAACGAGTTAACTTATGAAAAAAAATTTATTTTATTAGCGATTTGAATTGATGTTACTAAAGTATCATTTATATTTTCCACTGATATTTTATCGAAATCGATTGAGCTGATTTTGAAAAAAATAACATTTTTATAACGATAGTATGATTTTTTAGCGGATAATTTCCTATGCAACATTTTCGGTCAGATGGTGATTTAATAAATACATTTAATTCAGGACCTTGAGGGTTAAATTTTAGCAATTTTTATTCATTTAATTGTATTTGTTTTAGTGTAGTCTATATACAAGTACAGGGATTATATTTTATGGACATAACTAGAAACTAAGAAAACCCGTTGTGCACTAATTTTGAATTTATCGGTCAAACTTTTGGGGATAAGGGAAGACCCAAAAAGAATTTTCCGTTACAATACAGTGTGGTAAAGTAAACTGAATTATATGACCGTATAGTTTACAATCTTGTTTATTGCTGTTTATTTGTGTTTTGTTAAAACCTTTGGCAAGATGCTGTTGAAAGATGAAAGGGTCAGTCAAGTAGCTACTGGGGGCGGAGAGGGGTGGACAAAGCTTAACAGTTGACAGAAGGGTTCCTTAATAGTTCGGCGTCTTCTTCAAACAAGAAATATTAGCCATTTCCTGTCCTCTGTCCATCATAGCATCTGTATTTTTTTCTAGTTCTCTCGGTAAGTTGCTTTTGTCCAATTTACTTCTTTCTCTCTGCTGTGTACATTATATAATATAATGTATAACATTGAGTTAAACATTACCATTATTAAGCCACATAACTAAGATATCCCCTTTTTTTCAATTGTTAATATGTTGTGACACCTTTGAGTACAAAGGTTGTATGCCTATGTAAGGTTTGTGTACATGTAACAGCTGAAGATGATGACTTGCTCATTGAGTCGTCGTCTTGATTCAAATTAAGAGTTATTTTGGAAAATTTGAGTTTTCCATTCGCCAATGTTTCGTTCTGTATTATCGAATGTATAATAAAAAAATGCTTAGATGTTGCGAAATCCTTCATAGAATCACCGACAAAAGGCTCGATGAAATGTCCACCGATCTCATCCATTGGAGTAATTTCGTATAATTTTTGGCTTACTGTAAACAATATATATATATATATATATATATATATATATATATATATATATATATATATATATTGTTGAACGATCTAGAAGTTGTAATTTGAATCCGTTTTTTCTGAAGTTCAACATAAACTCATTTTTACAAAGCATTGTTACATTCTTTAACCAGAAAAAAAGGCAAATTTAAAAATTAGCTCGATTTATATTAGAATAAATCGTTCATCGCTGATAATTGTTTACCTAAATTTCGGACAACCTCCTTATAACTCATTTTCCCCAGAAAAGTCAACATCCAATTATATCCAAACGTGTTTTCTAGGAAACAAAACTTTTCACTAAAGAACGAAATCGTTGAAAATGTAACCTCAAAATTTAAAAAATCAAGTATATCCCTATGGTAATAAGAATTTAAATTCACTTTAGCTAAATTTAGTATGAAACTTGCTTTTACTATTAATTGAATTTGGTTTTACAATTTCAAGATAATGGCTGTTTGAAACAATTCTATAAGTTAACCAAAACTTATAAATGTCGGTAATGGCTGATTTTTAGTAACTAAAATGTTCGTAATAAACTATGGAGAAAGATATTTAACGGGTTGAAAAATCGATGTGAATTTTTTGCAGATATATCCGTTTTGAGTTCTCCTGAGCCCCAAAAAATATTTTGGGAATTATCATCTATTTTCTGACATATGTACAGTGCTCTATAGCCCAAACGCCTTGACCGATATTAATCAAACTTGGTATGTGGGCATATTTTGTCCATTTCACAATATATGTGTTTCATTTTTGTTAAATAATTCAACTTTTGTGGATAGCTGCTATAAGAAAATAACTCAACATTAACTTTAACCATTTTGATCAAGTTTTGCTAAGGACTATTTTTTCCTTGTTGTTTAAAAGCGCAAACCTCTCAGTGAGCATAGCGAATTACAAAAAAAGAAGAAAAGACTCAAACAAATCCTATTAGTCGCCAACTCTTCAAAAACGCTGGTTCATGAGTTACTGGTAAAAAAAAAAAAAAAAAAAAAAAAAAAAAATACGGGCTGTTATAAAATTGGTGAATTTTTAAAATGAGATGAAATTGGTAATTTCTTAAAATCTGCTGTACAAATTGTGGTTAAAAATTTAAGTTCAATGACCCAAACCCATGCAAAAAATAACACGTACATAAATATTACAGTTCAGTAGAAACATATTGGCAACAGTGAAAATGAATCTTGAGCATCGATATTAAAGGTTTGACTTTATAATCAAATAATATTTACGCTGAGGACAGGACGTGTTTATTGTACACGCCAAGCCAGTCTAAGCCCTCATTTAAATGTATAAATATTTGTTCAATTACAGCATCGATGGTTCATTTTCACTTTTTGAACTACTGTACTAATATTTTGGTAACAGTTAATTTTGGTTGGTTTATATTCGGTTTTGGAGTAAGATAGAAAGTTTGTGCAATGTTTTTGCAACTTTCGTTCTGAACAAACACCAAAATCGAGATAAGAAAAGAGTGGATAAAAGATAAAAATAGCAAACGATTTGCGTGTTCCATCATGACACCATGTATAGGCCGCTTGCCGAGTATTTGAATTATTTTTATACTTAATTTTGAATTTATTTTATTCAATTTAAAGTTTTAATTTGTTTTACACTTTGTTTTAATTTGTTTTACACTAATTTGTTTTAATTTGTGATAGGCCTACACTTACACGATTATCAACTTTGAAATAAGTTTTTTATTGTTATCGCCTACTCCGTATAATATATAAATTTATCTACTAACTACGTATTGGTCCTTGATTAAACCTAATAAAGAAATCAGCTGATTAATTACATTTCACTCTCCCTATGTAACATTTAGTTTTGAGACGTTTGTCTACATTTTGCTTTGTTTCCAAAAGGAAGTTTTGTTTTAGTAAAAATATGTTTATCTTTTGTTTCACGCTGATTACAGGTTCTAGAATAAAATAGTTTGTGCTGTCTGTCTGACCAACTGTCTCTATTTCTGCAAGCGCATTTCTAAGTCTGTATTCAATTTATATATGAAACTGTTGAATCAATTTTGACCTAAATTATTCAAACGTGGTACAGACAACTTCCTTAATAGTGAAAATGATGTTCACTTGTTTCAAGATGGTTGTCATTTAACTTTTGGTGCAACTAACACTTTGGAAACTGCAGAACACATACTTCTGAAATGTAAAACATTATTAGCTATCTTCAGTCCAAATGGAATTCCAGAAAAGACAAGCAATCTAGCTAAGCAAATTATATAACTAACAAAGGGTATAGAATTAAGCTATATGTTAAAATGTACGTCTCCATGTTTTACCAAAATTTGATCGAAATCTGTTGCTCCGATTTTGAGTTTCTCCAACTTTTACAAATAATGTACAAATGGTTTTTTTTCCTTAATTAACCAATAACTCTAAAACTGGTTTTTTTATAGTTTACTAAAACAATATGTTTAGTTTGGACCCGCGAAGCTTAAATTTTAGCAAAACTTTAACAAAATTCTTTGTCAATTTTAAGAAAATAATTTTCAGAGTCTTGTGGAAAACTATCCTCTAAATTTTGATTTTTATTGTTAGTTGGTTATTTTGGTGCGGGAGAAAGTTTGTGAAATATGTTTTCATTTATCGTTAAAATTTAAATTAATAATATTATCTTCAACTGTCAACTGTATATATTTACGTCACAGCATCTGTTTGTCTTTACAGTACTTGAAAACATAAATGTTTGCCATTTCAATAAGATGTCAAACTTTCCCTGAAGAAGGCCGGCTATTATGAGTAAAAGCTCACAATTTGTTGTTGAAGCTTCCATTGTCTCGGAACCTAATGACCAGCATAGCAAGGTTTATAGCCTTCAACTGTTGTAGTGACCCACCCATCGATACAAACAATGATTGCTAGGTTGGCTTGTTCTTCTTATAGATGAATGAGCTGTAACAGGTTATCATCTCTAAATTGTTTCTGTAATATTAGTTTTACGATTAGACTATATCGTTTATTAATTAGTAATTAATATAATAATAAATTTGGCTCTAATACAATCTGTTTCATTTTCTAAACATTTAAGGCGTTAATATGTTTTACTTATTATTATGGCTTTCGTTAATAAAAACAGAATTACAAAATCAGAGATAAAAATTCTTCTTCTTAAAATAAGGATGATTTTATTTTATTTTTTGCTTATTCCAAAAAATGGATGTCATGACGCGATCGAAAACGAAACTATTGAAAGAGTGGAAAAAGGTCTTTATACCGATAAACAGTGAGGACAACTTTCTTCTGTTTCCTTCCCTTGCAATCAATTGTTTTCGTCCTTTGTGTAGTGCAGGCCAGTGTGTTGTGGTTTTAACTGACTATGTTTGTTTAAGTATTAGTCTTGCACCTCATCTACATTGCTGGACCTTACGGCTAAGTTGGACCTTAGAGTACAGTCCAGCCTCTACCTCATGGCGCTTCATGGTGCTGGTATAATTTTAAAATGTTTTTGTGATTTGGGGAATCGTTGTTTTTCATTATTAGCTTTGACTGCTCAGGCTAGTTTTATGCTTGACTACTTTCTTATAGATTTTAATTTTAGCTTCCAACATAAATCTAGGCTACTAGGCTATGTTTGTATTTTCCTCTTATTTCTCGTATAACACTTGATAACGGGTGTTGGCACGAAACGTCGTGTATTGATGTTTCCATACACAAATGATGGCAATTGTCCGATTAAACCATATTAATAATATGAACAATTCATCATTATCAAATAACTTTAAAACCAGAAAGTTTTAGTTATACAGTGAACTTAGTATAAAGCAAGATTGATAGTAATTTTTATTTTCTCACGTATATTTTGTCCAAAAATGGTTTTACGTTTTGGGAATGATTTATTTACTGTGTTCTAAAAACCAAATGAGTGTACCGATTCCAATGAAAATACAATTCAGTTTGTGGACATATTTGGGCATATCTTTAGAGATATTTTTCATTTTTTAGATGACTCAAATTTATGGTACGGTACTTATAAAACAAAACACAAAATTCTGATTTTTTTCAAAGTCGACTCTAACCATTTTTATATAATATAGGCCCCAACTACCCATAAAAAGTATTGGTCCCTATCTCTCCAAAAATGCCATAACTGTATTCAATCTAGGAAAACAACATATCTGCATCGAGCTGTAATAAAGTACGTAAGTTCACAAAATGGACTGTAACACATACATTTAAAATTTGATGAAATGTAAAAACAATGACCCCCCGCCATTACGAAATTTAAAATTGCTGTTATGGAGTAATTTTTAAAAACAAAAAACGAAACTTGATAGCCATCATTTAAAATTGATTTCATCTTTTAATATTGTTGCTTAAGTTTAATGACAGAAAAAGAAGCAAATTTAAAACCTTATTATTGTATAAAATAATCTACATATCTAAACCTGCGTCCATGGTTGCTTTTCCATTTGGTACTAACAATTATCGAACTGACATAAGCGACGAGTAGTTTTGTGGGGTTAGTATTTCGATTGTTATCATTCACCATTTATTTTTACTGATTTCAGAGCAAACTAAATCTGTTAACTTCATGTCGACACAGTGTTCATGTGTAAAAATGTGAATTTGTACATATCGTGTCAACATCATTGTCGTCTTTATGTAAGAATGAAGTGATTCGAGAAATCGAATAATAAACTCATGCGGTACAACAGTCAGTGAAGGGCTAAGGACAGCTAAACGAGTTTTCAGTCAGTTAGTTTTTGATAAACACATCAACTTCCCGTCACTGTATTTCTAGTCTCCTCAATCAGAATTCAGTACCAGTCGTAGCTCCTTAACTTTCCTGCCATCCTAGATCAACACTTTTATTTATTGAGGAAACCTGGAACCTTACACTCGCCAAACGGGAGGTTTAACCATTAGAACTGGCTGGGTTCATTAAAAAATTTAGGTAGCGACCTAACATTTTGTGTGTTTGCACACAAAAAACATTCCGAAATTTAGAAGAATCAAACGAAATGGCGGTGATTTTAAGTAAATTTTTATCCATGCATTTTAGTAATTCAATTCAGAACTTCAAATATTTACTTTATCTCACATAAAAAGTATCAAGGACCGCGAGAGATGCAATTTTATAACCGTATTAAATGAAGGTTATTTAATGTGTAAATAGTATCTAGAACCTTTTAAATCTAAGTCGCAGTCACGAATGTATATAATATACAATAATTACGATATTCAATATACTACGTAAGAACCTGAATTACGGGACTGGGCATGTACCATGATATCACATATAATTTATACTTTTCACGTATTGTGTTAACACCCTTAATTTACAATATTATCTATTACAAATTTTCTAAATCTCTTGATGCAAAGTGCCGTCACTCGGCATTCTCTTCACACCGACAGTACGAAATTTTATGTCTTCCGATGTCAATTTTACTTTCCGGCTTACTTTTATGCAAATTCATGGAGGCCCGGAAACTCTTTTGATCATACCTCACCAATGTTAAAGAGCAAGAAGCCCAGTATAGTTAAGATCACCGTATTTTTAATTCTATTTACTAGCACAGAATCTGTATCTACTCAGAGCAGGGTTCCAACTTAGTACATGGAATTCAAAATGAACGAGTTCCCTTTCATATAGATTTTACAGAATATCTCAAAAACAATTATTTTCGAAATATTTTTAAAGTTTTATACTATAATAGACCATTTAATCAAATGTGAGAATATTTTAGGAATATTTTCTCATATATTCAATAACTCATAATTTGGGGGGTACCTGTTATAAGAAAGAAAAAAAAAAAAAAAAAAAAACAGAATTACTATTTCTCAAAATCGGCTAAAAGAATGTTAATAAAATTTTACTCAAATAATAGCCTCTTGGAACCAAACGAAAATTGGGCTGTTATAAAATACGTTATTTCTCAAAATGCGTTCTTCCAATTTCGTTAAAATTTTAATAATATGTGAAGATTATTGTCCCAAACCTGTGTGCAAAATAGCAGTTGTAGTGTATACTGTAACTATTCTTTATCACTCACCCATCTCCAAAACCAAATAAAAACAATTATTCGTCACCAAAAATATTGTTTAGGTAGATGTCAATTAAAAATTGAAAATTAACCATGGACAGCGTCTTTCAAAGATACGTGCATTTATTTAAATAGTGCACGAAATTGCTCTGCTTGTGCCATAAGCTTGTATGTAAGCGTAAATCGCATTTGATTAAAATCGAGCTTTGCGTTAGGTTGATTTGATTAACGTTACAAATGTTTTATACCAATTATTCCTTAACTGTAATATATGTATACACAGTATATTGTTTCTGTTGTTTTTGTGATTTTTTGGGTTATTTTCATTAATCTTTACATTTCACTAAAACTTGAACCAAATCAATAAACTGTTATTAGTCCATAGCGGATTTTTGGGTTTTTTACCGTTAACTAACGGGTCAGAATTTTTGGATAGATGAAAACCAATACTACTTGCATAGGTCTTGCGAGGCTACACTTGAGCAAAATTTTATCAAAATCGATTGAGCCGTTCTACTCAACCCACGTCAATGACGGTATGCATACGGGATATTATAAAAGCGTAATATGGTAATTTTTGTTGTGTTTGTAACTTCTTAATGTGAAGACGACCTCCTTAGAACGATTTTCTGATGATGGAATAGAGTTCCGAAACGGGTCAAGAGTAATAAGTTCACATAGGTTGAATTATTCTCAATTGAATTAGTTATCAATAATTGTGACTTGGATACAGATAACAATGAATATTAAATATGTCCTAGTAAGGTTGCATTGATAGGTTTCTTCCTGACATTGCATGATGTAATTCCTGAAAACCAGTAACAATATATAGCATAAATATAGAAATAAATATATCCCATGAAAGAAATTTACCTCCAAGATAACTTCTAGCCAGATATATATATATTTGTTCTCTGTCAATCCTCTCCACTTCCTGGTTCCTCCAGGTCATCCAACCATCTTGTTTATAACTTTCCTTTGATACTTCTCCCACATGACCTTCTTTGGAATATTCTTTTTGTTATTCTCTTCTTTGACATTCTTTGCAAGAGTCCAACCATCCTTATATTCTTGGCCCTCCGTTACTCAGCTATTCATTCGTCACTTTTTTCATCCTTCACATTGATTCACATAAATATGTCCTTCTCAGAATTTTTTTTTTATATCACTGTAAAAGGTTGTTCTCTCTTGTTGTTTAGGTTCAGCATCTAATCCACAGTTGAGATCAGGCCTCATTATTGTCTTGTATAGTGTTATTTTTCTGGCCCTACTTAAATTATTTCGAATACGAAGTATGATCGGGTATCGGCTGTTATATTTTCATCTTATCTAGTAACAATAATCGATACAAAATTTGATTAAAATCTATTCAAGCTTTTGAACTGCAGCATGTTGCACGTATCATTTCCGAAATCAATCCAGAAATCACTTTCTAGACATAATCTCAAAATTATTATTTTTGCCAAGAACTCATCAAGTTTGGCTAGTATTAAAACTGTCTTTTATGGCAGTTTCTCTTTGTCCCCCCACCCCCACTGTCAAAGCGAATGTATCACTCCTCTTCACAACTCTAGCAACTCAACGTCCCCTATAAACAAACACTGGAAGCAAATCCTTAAATGCGTTTATTTATGAATTGTATTCATCCCAAGGGTTTTGTTTGCAGTGCAACACTTCACACGTCCTTTCTTCCCTAGGGGACAAAGGTTTTGCATTAATTTCAGTCATGGTACCGGATGACGCATAGAGCAATGTTGTGAGGGTAAATTATTATTTACATATATAAACATATTTATTTTATTTCTTTTTACTAACTATTTTACGAAATTTTGGAAGTTTAAATCTTCTACCGATATAAGTAAAAAAACTTTATACGCGTACGTGTGGTTAAAAATTAAGAGTTTGTAGCAATAACTCTCTTATATGTTTATTTTATGATAGGAAATAAATAATTGGATACAGATTTTAAACATTATAAAAAAAATTAGTCTGTAGTTTGCTAAAAAAAAAATCGAAAATGATCTATTATAGTTTACAATTCTAAATATTAAAAATTAAGATTCTATTCTTCCATAAGAAAAACTTGTCAGAAAAATTTTGGTATATATTATTGCAACCACGTTTTTTACTACGAAAAACTCAGAGTTTGTATCTCTGTAAACATATGAAATAAGTGCACATAACAACGTTTTATAAAATATCAAATCATATAATTTTACTGACCAGTATTTTTACATATTTATTATAAACTTTGAGGTTATGTTTACACCATACTTCAAAAGATATTCTGAACGGGATCCAATAGCACTTGTAAGAAAGAAAGCAGGTTTGTGGTTAGGCGGTAGGAATTTAATATCATCGTTTATATCCTTATTTAACGGTATTTAGCTTCATAACTTCGTTTCCAGATGCTAAAGATTTCAAAGTGAATGTAATATTTTATGATCTAAACGTGCAATTAGTTGAGAATCGCTATTTTATTATAGTGACAAGTCATTATTTTATGTCAATACAAGACATTGTTATCGGTGTAGTGATTGTGTAGAAACAGCTGTTGTAAGATGTAACTCATACTTTATATTTCCGCTTTGTATACAAGAGTCAAAAATTTGAAAAATGTATATCTTTAAGTTTTAAATCTAATAAGGGAGTAAAATACTACTGAGCTAACACCCTGTTGATGCGAGAAGTAGAGCAAAGTAAAGAAGTTCAATATTATTGTTTAGTTTATTTTAACGAGTATTAATATTTTAATATATTTAAATCAAATTAAAAGGAATTTACTTTATAATTTCTATAAACTTGTTTGTGGTAGTAAAATCAAATCTTAACTAATTTTAAATTGATTAGTGAATTTAAAAATTGTATATCTAATGGTTAACAGATATTTATTTATATACTAAGATCTACTTAGAATCAACCAGATCCATTAAGTAGATAAATGTAATAAGGAAAACAAGTATTCTCCGAACGTCAAAAATAGGAACCAAAATTAATACTATAAAAACTCCAGTTTAACATATTACTCTTATGTACATTTCGATAATTTAATCATCATCCTCAGAGGTATACAGCTAATTTACCATAAAACTAAAGTGCCAAGTAGCACCCCCTTCCGCTCTTAACTGGGCAATCACAAAGAGGCATTTCTTACCTCAGGTAACTGACCCGGATTTGGAAGGGTCAATGCTCTTGACAATCTTAAGAACTACCTGGTACAATAAGCTAATATAATAAACCAATAATTACTTACTTGAAATTGACACTTTATCACATTTTACAACACTGAAGTATAATTTAAGAAAATATGAAATAAAATAGACCAACAGATAACTTTATCACACTAACTAATAATTTAAAAATTACTCTTTAAATCAATAGAAAAAAATGAATCACACAAATGATAATCATCAATATTAATAATAAACCATAAAAATGTTATTTACGAATAAAAAATAAAAGCTACGCAATCACATTCTCAAACACATACATAATCACTTTAGCCTCAAAATAATCTGAGAACCCAAAACTACCTACTGTATGATCGTAAATGTAGCACTCTTTTTGAACCAGGCACGAACCTTGATACATTTTCCGACGAGTTTCTAAGCGTACAAACCGTCACAGTAAATAATTTATTAAACAAGAGGGTTGTATACTTTGTTATTAGTGTGCATATCGAGGTAATCCAGTGAGATGAACAGCCTGCAATAACAACAAAATATAATAAATCCGAAACCAGTAAACTTTTACTTTTCAAGTAAAAAATGACACGCAAATCATGATTTTGCTTTTTTCAACGTGTGCACGTCATCAAAAACTTTAAAACATGTATCATTAACATGGTCTGTTAAGCTCAAAGTATTGTCAATAGTTAGTCCCAGATTTTTAACCTTAACACATAGTTAAAAACTTAGAAACTGTATTAAAATATTATTAGCTTTAAAGAAACAATCATATGACAAATTAATATGATTTAAAAAAAAGCTGCAATTTTAGTTGAATTTGGTTAAATTTAGTATGTAACTTAACATAACATAACAAATTTATTGCTTTAAAGTACAGTGTACATAAGCAAGATGTTGACCTTTTACAAAAATAATATATATTATTTTATGACATTGTTCGTTTTTATCCTTAGTTTTTCTATAACTAACTTTCCGGTGTATTTATACTACTTACAAAAATATTTTTATACCATTATAACACGTAACACAATTTTAGGAATCGAAGTAACCAAATTATACGAACTACAATAATGGCTGTTACCAAAAAGCCACGAATTTTTCGGTCCATCTGAAATTACCAAATAGCCACGATCATTAGTGAGGATTAAGAAGGGTCATCTCGCAAGGAACGAAATGTCCAAAAAGCCACGATCGAACCTTTAGTAGGAAGTATGCTTGTAGTGCCGAAAGAGTATATTCTATAAATATTAGTATCTATTTTTGTTGTAGCTTTCTCTATCCCGACACGGATATATGATTTATTCATCATTTTTCCTGTAAAATAAGGTTTCAAAATTGATTTTTGAAGATCACAGTTTTCAAATTATCGTAGTTTTTGGATATTTCGAAGTACGTAAAAGTCGAAAATAGGGTAATTTTTTTTTTAAAATGTCTGGGACTGGCGAACCTTTAGTACGAAGTATGCTTGTAGTGCCTGTAGTATGCTTGTATCATAAAAAATAAACTTTTATTTTACAAACTACTAAGTGTAGTAGTAAATGGTTTATGTCATAGGTAATTATCAATTCCCTTTTTCCCAGAGGTGGTGCCGGCTACCTGGCTGAGCCGTCGTGGCTTTTCGGACATTTCAGCGCTGGCAAACGAACCCTTCTTAATCCCCTCTAATGATCGTGGCTATTCGGTAGGGTCAGAGCGGCCCAAAAATTCGTGGCTTTTTGGTAGTTCCCACAATAATACCAGTACATTTACAAACGAGTTAGTTGTTTGAAGATATTTTACCAAATTAATTTATTACATTAAGTTTAAAATAGATTTTCTAAGTTTTAGGCTATACATAACAAAATGGTAGATATTTTTCATGGCCTGTACTGAGTTTGAGGTTAAGATTGTCTCTATATTAAATAAATATTGCACAGAATTGTAATTGTTCAAATATTTATATCTATTCTAAATATTATACCCTTCACATTCCAACAAAAGGTGAGTTATAGCCTAGTGTCATTTCCTGTTATGCAGATAGGGCATATTTCACTGGGGTTAAAGCTATAGTTGTCATTCTGCAATATTAATCTATTATATTTCTTACCAGCAAGGCGTAATTGAGCGGTAATTCTTATTATGTATAAAGGACAATTCTCTTCAAAGTATGGTTCACAGGGGGTTAAAGCCACTTATATGTCTGTGGACACTGTATCTTGAATTTAAAATTGTATCAATGTCTGAGCATATTAAATTATTCTTGAATTGTTCAATTAAATCTGTTCTTTACTTGATTACATCCCAATGGTTTTGACTCTTCCAGATATTTTCTGCTCCAATCCTTCCCAGCATACATCTAAGCCAGGTAACCCAATTATATGGGACATCCTGTGTGGAGATAGAGGCAAGCTTGAGGTAGCATATCTTATATTAAACAAAATGATAAATATGGTATGAAAAGACAAGTTTAGAGTGCCATCATGGTATTTGTCCAGTCCCATCATACAATGTAATTATAACCAGATCCTACAAATGAAATGCCCGAAAGTTGGTTTCTTGAACCTTATAGGATATTTTTAATTGGATTGATAGGTTAAGAAGTCGTATCCAATAGGGTAAGTTTATGTAGAACATTTGTTAAACAGGTTTTGTGAACCTAGTAGTTGCATACATCACTACTTTCTTGAAGTCGGTTAAAATCTAAAGAGCCTTGTAGATGTGTATATTTTAATTGTAGGCATTGAAGCTGCACATATGTGAAAGAGATTCCACTCGTTACGTTCTTGTCTGTGACTCGGTTTTGCCCTCATAATTATACGAAATGAAATTTTCTTTTCATTGACAAAAAATGACATTTTTGACCATAACATCGTTATTTGTTATCGTAGAGAGGTGAGATTATTACTATTACATGTAGAATTGAAATCTGGAATTTTTTATCTAATTTAGTGTGTTATAAATTGAATAATACATAAGATATAAATAAAAACTGTTTAAAATGCTTGTAATTTTGACATTATTAATTAGTAAACAAAGACCAGATCACTGTGGTGACAATATATACAGGTACACTTTCAAAAGTCCCTTATAATAGCTATAAGGGTCTAATAGGAATAAACATTTTACTCTTGACAAAAAGTTTGTTTTTTGTTATTTTGTTTATTCCCAAGTGTGGTAAGGGACTTTTGAAAGTGTATCTGTATTATTAATTACATTTTTATGAATTTCTATAAAATTATTTATGGGTCCCCACTGTAGTCTCCTATACCAATTTTTATTATTCCTACTTTAATTTTTAACAACGACGACGGACGGACGGCAAGTCGAAAATCACTTTTCGGTGTCCAGAGTCCAAGGATGTCAGTCAAAAAACGGAGGTTAAATTTTTGTTTGAACTATCAAACTTACCCTATCCCCTACTATGTAAACTGCGTATGTAAAAATAGTCAGAATTTTTTTAAAACATGACAGGTTTCGATAGTTAGTTCCTATGTAGATTTTTCGAGCTTATTATTAGCCATTTTGTGAAGTTTTTGGATCTGCAAACGCGTCCGTATAGAAAAACACCGAACTTGTATATCAGCAAATCATTTTTTAAAAATTGACTGTATAACCAATAACTCCTAAGTTAGTATTTTCCTGTGGATCTAGTCCTTTTTTCCATTACTGTAGTTTTAAATATGAGAAAATTATTGCAATGTTTTCCATATTATATTCTTTATAATCCTATGTAGAACTACAAAGTCTATTAGCTTTTTATGAATTGCCAATATACATATTATTTACCTTTTTCAGTAGTGAGAGCAATTCTTTTTATTTTGTAGAAACATTACAGCGTTGTTTCGCCGTTCACAGCCGGCTTCGTCACGTGTAGGCTCAACACTTAAATGAAAAACATAACGACACTGAACACACACGATAACATGACACAAAATACAATATAAAATCTATCTGAGGTTAACTCTTCGTCAAATGTCATACAAACTTTATACTGGCGTGGTTGCGGCATAGTTTCTATGTTTCTGAACGGAGACTGAGTGTGTTTTCTGTATGTTTTCCAGAGAGTTTATTTATAAAGAATAATTGAAGCTTAATGTAAGACAAGCTATACGTTAAAACACTGAATTAATATTACTACCATTCGCACTCTATTAACATGTTTCAAAGAGACCTGATTACATTAAACAAACATGTTGAACAATGCAATATTTGTCACTATAAATATAATGCTATAATTCTATATATAAAGTTGCAGTTGGGGAAGGCAAAGCCATCAAGTTGGCAGTTGAAACATATGATGTCAACAGCCACTTTGGTTTATCTGTTTGGGTAAATATCTAGTCTTCATGTTACTTCGCACTCGAATTTAATGTCTACTAAAACTATTGTAAAAGTTTTCTATTTATTTTTGTTTATTTATAAAACGTAAATATTACAAAGAAATGTCATCTTCTGTGTTATGGTTGAATATGTTGAGACGGTATAGTAGGCTTTAAAGAGTTCTGTATGTCTGTTTGTGTGGATTAAGTTAGAGTTTAATTTTGGTAAATGATTTAAATGCAGTGAGTTACGAAACTTGCCTATTTGATTGTTTTATGCTCAAAGATTAGTATTACAAAAATTTGTAATTTTTGCAATTTAGATCATATGGAATAATCATTTGTATTTTTAAAATTGTAAAATTCATTAATTAGTTTAAGCCTACATTAAATCACGTTTTATATAATTTTTTAAACAAATCTGTAAAGCTGAACTTTACAGAAAATTATGTCAGTTTTAACGAATGGAAATTAAAAGTTAGTGTAATTTTGACCTTTATCGAAAACCAAATAAACTTTTACCTTTCGCTTGTGACAGAAGATAAGGTTGATTTACATAGAGGAAATTCTGATAAAATCTCTCAATTCTATTACAGGAGATGCTATTGTTTGTTCAGACATTTGCCATTATTTGTGTATAATAAACAATACAAGACGTTTCGAGAGTATAAATCAACTAACGTTATCAAGTGCCAAACTTAAAAACTAAAACATACAGACAGAACACACGCCTAGATATCTTGGCCTATGTTCAGAAACTAAACCTAATGAAAAAACACTCAGGGAAAACCCTAAGTGGTTAAAAACTAATAAAAACTCATATGTGATCAAGAAACAACAAGTCAAAAGAGATCATGAATGGTGTACACAGCAGCTGACAAATACCAACAAAAAAAGGTCACTTGATAGGCACTTGATAAAGAGAGTTGATTTATACTCTCGAAACGTCGTGTATTGTTTCTTATACACAAATAATGGCAAATGTCCGAACAAACAATAATATTAATACAAATATTGCATCATTAAATAATAATTTCTCAATTCTATTACAGGAGATAAGTTTGACTTCGATTGAGACAATAAAATGTATTACGACGATATCACGTATGAAGTATCTTCTAAAAATGAAATATAATTTTACGTTTTTGGATAGACTTTGTTAAAAATCATAGAAGTTAGAGTTCGATTCTCAAAATTTTCAAACATAAACATCGGTCAAATGAAGACTTAATTTAAAAACTTTTGAAATGGACATTTTGAAGAAAAAAAGTGGTTTTCAAAATGGTGTCCCAAAATACCTGCCATTACCTTTAGGACTTTACGCTTTCATCTTGACTATGATACTTAAAATATGAAAACAAAACTATAAAATAAATAAGTGTCATTAAAGTTTTAGAAAGTTTAATCATAATTCTCCAACTCCATATTTACAAAACATTGAAATACCAGTTTCCCAAATAGTAAGGTACGTTCAGGTGTACTTCATTTCTAAAAAAAAATAAAAAGAAACATTTCCCCAATTTAAGATGTATTTCTTTCTGTCACCGTTTATAAATGAGACCCGAAAATTTATTTTTAAAAGAATTTTCATGTTTCAGATATGTTTAACAAGATGCATTTTAAATTATGTAGTTACATATTTTTTTACGCATTTGTTTTTCGAACACTGTGAAAGAAAACACAATTACGTTCCAAAATCTTAAGTATGAAATTCAACTACCAGAAATCGGTAAAATTGATATTATGCAATAACATTACATGCTATTAGCTCACTTAAAAAACTACAAATATCTACATTCTTAAAGCAACTGTAATATTCTGTGGTATTCTACTACAAGGATTGATTCATGACTCATCAAAATCATTGATCCATTCAAATGTACTGTATCTCAGGCCATACAGATAAAATTAAGTATAGATTATTTATGCGCTCCTAAATCAAGAGTACGGAAAACACTTGCAAAACATGTTTTATCATTTCCGATTTTGATTTACGACAGAGCGTACTTGAACCAGCTTTGATGCTAGGATTTATTTAGCATAGCATAGACTATATTAGAAATTCAAGTAGGCAGCGTTTATGCTTTTGTAAATCATTGGTTGTTGGAAATGAGTTTTCAGAGTAATAAAATTAAATCAAAGGGAATTTATTACGTTAGTTACGTAGACATATCTTTGGTGTTAAAATCTTAAATACTAATAAAACGCACTAAGTTTCTCCCACGCTCGTGAACAATAAACATATTCGCAGCCATCTTTCCAAGATTATCAGTTTGGAGTTATCTGTCAAAACGTGAAAGTAAACCTTAACATCATCTTCGAATACCATAAAATCGGTCAAGTACAGTAATATGAATTGATGAAGCAATTAAAAAAGAGAAGTGAACTAGTTGTTGGATGAAAATTTAATTATAATCGTTAAAGACATTTTTCAGAAAATCTAATCTTATAAATTGCTAGTTTTGTACAACTGAAAAAAAACATATAAACACCTAAGTTTATTAACACGTCATTTTGTTGAAAATATTTTGTTATGGAAATTTGCGCATTTTATTAATTTCCTGATTGTATTTTCCACAAGCGTTGCTCATTTAAATAACTCAAAACAAGTTTCTAACCACCATAGTTACAATTGATGTCAAAGATTGCATCTATGCGTCATAATACAATCGTGTTTAAGGAAGCACTATGTCTATTTCTTTGCAAACTGCATTTTAATGAAACTTCCTCATCCATCATTTTTATATAAGAACAAATCCGTTAGGAATTCAGTAAGTCACCGCCTCTCTTAATAATTAAGAAAACATAATTTAACTTCTGTATCATATCTTAGAATCCACAAGAATGTAGTATTCTCCGAGGATGGTGAAACCATTCAAGAACCAAACAAATGTCTCTTACGTCATCCTGACTTCTGGTAGGCCTATGTAAGGAAAGATTTACTCCGACAGCCGACAAAACTTTTGGTGAAAACGCAACCGTCTAATTTATGTTTAGTTTTTACGTTGACAAAATTTCATCATTCTCACCAGCTAGTGGAGTGGATACAGAAGTTAAAAGCGCTGTATATTCAAATTAAACGTGATAAATTTGAGCAGTTGTTATGTCAATAGCATCATTATATTACTGGTTTTCTAATAAAATACTTTGAAGATGCCGATAATGATAGAATCTTTATATCTGGTAATTGTTATTATTCAGAAACTCCAATATCGGATTTTATGCAAATGTGCTCTAATGATTTTAATCAAATTTTGTGTTACCTTTAGGATTCTTAAAATGAAATAAAACTCGAACTCAAGATCTCACAAAAATTACGTTTACAATCAAACGCGTTTCAATGACAAAGTCACCATCCTCAGTGATACATGAATTACAATAACTAAACTATAACTCCTTATATAAAAGTTATACTTTAGTTATTTTAGCTCATGTATCACTGAGGATAGCAACTTTGTCGTTGAAACGCGTTTAACTTTTTGTGAGATCTCGTGTTCCAGTTTTTTTCCTTTCTAATATTATCTCACATGTCAAGCTCAATATTTATTTATATTTAGGATCCTTCTTAGAATTCCTGGCAAAATGTGTTTATACAAAATTCAGATTCGGATGTCTGTTGCTAAGTTATACCTTAGTTCTAAAATTTTTTGCCATATTGAAATTCCTCTCCCCCTCCTCCAAAAACTACAAATCTTTTAAGCCCGATTTTTGAACAATTCAAACCCAATTCTAAACATTTTCAAACAACAAAGATAGGTTAATATTTACGATTTTATTGTTTCTTAATGGTAGCCAAAACAACGTTATTTCACTGTGTTACAAAGCAAGATGTAATGTGTATAAAAGTGGACTGTAAACCTACACCTTTGGAATGCCATATTTCTACTTTTGTTTAAGTGGAGATGATGTAGTAGCCCAATATTGTAGTTGTTTGTTTATTAAAAGAATTTGATATAGAAAGATAAATTATTCAGGGTATTAAAGAATTTTTGTTTAAAAAATTATTACTTATTTTTCTGTTCATTTTCAATATAAGTTTACTCCGTAATAAAAGCAAACCATTTTCTTTTATACAACTAAAGTAAAATACTGTATTGAACTGCCATTTTGAAACCATATGAAATATAAATATGTAAATACAAAATATTCATTTTTTGATGTTTTTTTTGTTTGATTTACAACTCGGCATATCTTTTTATTTGAGAAACGGGTATTTAAATTTCTAAACATTAGAGTTGGGAGATTTGCGGTATTCCTGTAAACCTGGCAAAGTGGCACATCATTTTAAAAATCAGTTAATATTTACGTTTGATTTGTAGTTTAATTTATTTTTCTTATAAAAAACGTAACCAGGATATTTATAAACATAAAATCCAACAGTCCATTTAAGATACTTATTACATCAAATGCTTATTAAATTGAAACAGAGTAAATAAGAAAAAATCCTTGCATACCAAAATATTTGGATTTCGAAGACTTTTAAAAAGTGGTATACTTATTTTAAAACCTCTAGAGACAGACTTTTAATCATCAATATATGTCTCTTTGTGGCCCCTAAATTCGAAAACAAAGATTTTTGTTAAATTGTACAAGTAAGACTTTATACCGAGTTCTACCTCAACCTGTTTGATCATAATACATTTGGGATAGGTGGTTTAAGTCTCTCTGTTTTTTAATATATATATATATATATATATATATATATTGTAATAGAGAGATTGGTGAACACCAATATTACAACATTTATTATAAATTTATTATATATACTTTATTAAAAATATAATTAACTCGAAACACCAACTTAAATACAGAAACAGGATGTGAGACAACACGCGCAAGGCATCTCGAATTTCACCTAACAGAAGCAGAGGCAGTGAACTTTACAAATAGCAAATTAAGCATTGAACAAGTGTTCTACGTGTGAAAGATTGCACATTAGGAAAATCAATGAGAACGACAAAAATTCAAAATTAACCAATGAGAAAGAAACACGAGGGATTCAAAAAAAAGAAGAGGGGAGAACAACGCGTGAAAAATAGGTAGTAAAAAATAAATCTTCAGAGGGGGAACAAGTAAAGAAATTCAATAACAAACTCAGTCCGTATTTAACCTGCTATAACAAAATAATATCAACTAAATCTACACCAGTGAAGTGTTGTGAAAATTTGAAATAAATAAAATCAAAATAAAGTGTTTAGTGAAAGTGTGAAGAAAGGGTGGAGTGTAATGTAAGTAATCTTAAACTTTTATTAATGTAAATCAGATCTCAATTGGTTAATACAATATTATCAAACGAAGTCATATACTGGGTTTTATTTCATTACTTTATAAGGTTAAAATATAAACTCATTAAAACGAATAAGGGAAGAGGGACAATTTTGTACAATTTAAGTAAATAAATAATGATAATGATAATATTGTACATTTGTTAAGGATTCATTTAGATGTAATATTATGCTGATAGAAATTTGTTATTGGCAGTCTAGAAAATGTTCAATAAATTTGTTAAGTTAATTTGTTCAATAAATTTTAATTAATTCGAGGAATGGCCAACTCGAATCTAAAAGTTTAATGTTTTATAGAGATTTCATGTGAAAGGGTATTCATGAACATTTTCGATTTTATTAAACTTGTTCTAAATCAAAATCTGTATTTTTTTCCTATCCAGTTTCATTTTTTTTAGAGTCAGCCCACAGCCAAGCGAAATTTGAATCAATAGTAGAGTCTAAGGAGAAACCCCCAGAAACTTATAAAATTGTCTTACATGGTGAAAGCACCTGATTTAATAAAGTTGACTCACACGATTAAAATAAATCAATCATACAAAATAATCTAACATAATCTAACATGGTGGAGGCGCCAAATTGAAAAGAAACAAAGAAAGGGGGAAAAAAGTACAGAAATATAAAATTAGATGTGCATTTGTTTAGAGAATAAGTAATATATGATAATAAGTAATATAAAGATATATAGAGTATATGATTTCGTTTGAATGTTTTTTTTAAGAGATGGTTCTAACTAATAATAAATGGATTTGGTTAACACTGACATATATAAGTTTAAAAAAGAGGAAGCAATAATAATTTTAAAGGCATTTAAAATAGAAGGTAATGAAAATAAAACTCTTGATGAAATTAGGAAAATTTTAGCACTAATAAAAAAAATACACACTGAATTAACAGCAGACATAGAATACAAAAAAGCATATGATTATCTAATCGATTTCAACAAACTATCCCCACAACAAAGAAATAAATATCCACAGTTAGAAGAATTAGAAACTTTAAGAAACCCACAGAAATTTAAACCACTAATACACCCTACATACGACTCAGAGCAAAATAAAGAATTACTTTTAGCAACAACCACACACATATATGATCCAGTAGCTTTTGATAATGTGTATGTAAACGTAAAACAACCACAAGAGAACATTTACGACGAAGTCACTACACCACAGATACCAACAAAAACAGAAACAACCACTAAAATGGAAAGGAAAGAGAAAATACCATTAGTTCAACCCTACCAATATCACGGTTTACCCTCAGAAGATATACATACTTTCATATCGAGATACGAAGTAGCTTCAAGAGCTAACGGGTGGTCGGACAAAACACAAATAAATCTATTACCAACATATCTGGCACAATCGGCTTTAGATTGGTATAACAGTTTTATTAAAAGGAACCAAGAGGTAGACATAACCTGGGAAAATGCAAAAACAGAATTAATTAACCTATTTACTCCAATAGCGCAATGTCAAAACTTACAGACATTATTAGAAAATAAAGTTCAAAATGAATCGGAACCAGCAATAAGCTTTTATTTACAAATTCAGGCCCTTTGCAGACGAATGAACCCCAATATAGACGATAAACAGATAATATCACATGTTATACAGGGTTTAAAACCGGAAATTTGTGAATGTATAATAACAATGGAGAATAATACACTTACACAACTAGAGGAAAATTTAAGAAAAATAGAGCAACAACTACTCCAAAAAACACTAAACAAACAGAGATACCTTAGAAATAAGGGTAGCCAGAATGACAGAGAAAACAGACACTTTGAAACGATTAACACAATGTCGGAAAAGATAGAACAACTAACGGAAATCGTACACACGCTAGGTATAAATATACAACAAAGGGACCATGAAGTAAAATCATTCCAAAAATACGACCAAAGAACAAAACCACAATACCAAACCAACCAACAATTACAAAATAGGCAACATCAGACAATACCAAAGTTTAGAAATGCATATTTTCCAACTAATGGACATAAGAGGACAAGTCAAGTATGCACAATTTGCAATAAAACAAATCATCCAACAAGCAGGTGTTTCTTCAAACAATACAACTGCAAAATATGTAAAATGGACAATCACACCACCGAACACTGCTTTTTCAATAAAAATACAAATACTTACCCCCAGAATACAACCCAAGATAGACCAAATGCCAAAAGAAATCAAGAATTTTGTAGAAAATGTAGTAAGAATGGACACTCAGCGCAAGAATGTTACTCAAATAACAACTTTAGACAAACTTACAACCAAAAAAACGGGCTAAATGGGGGGCTATTATAAGAACAAATAGCTATTCAACCCCACAAGAAACAAGTACATGTTTCCATGCTAAATATCAACAACCACACATAAAAAATGTGCGGAAGCAGAATCCATGCATGCTCGACAAAAGCAAAATGAACGACAAACAATTCAAAGACAGTCAACGCTATTCTAATAATAAATCTAAAATAAAATTCAACAAAAAACGAGCTAACGGTATAAGCTATACTACTCCAACATACATATGTCAAAATCATAACACATTTCAACCATCAGATACGCAAAACAAGACAACCTTAAATTTGGGTACACAACGACAAACCAAAAACACTGACGGACACTTAAACGACAGAAAACATTATTCCATGGCTTTAAGAAATCTTAAATTTAAACAAAGCAAGGGCGAGTCATATGAAGAAAGCGAAACTCCAAGGACCTATTTAGATGTAACAACACAATATTCACCCCAGGATTACAGCACCACGGATTCAGAAGTAGAAAACGAAATAACAATAACTACAAACAAAGTCGGATCACAATGTAAACAGAGTATCATTACCAATGTTGACCTAGGTCGTGAAATAGGACATGGCGCTGTGACGCGTGATGAAGAGATAGTCGATGCAGCGAAATTAAACCAGGCCGTTCGAAAGCAATGTACATTAGATTCATACAGCATTTTCCACAAACAATACTTAAACAAAAATGGGGTATCCAAAGCAAGAAAATCGGAGAATGACGTAACATGGGATGTATACAATACACTGTTCATCAATAAAAACGAAAATTCTAGAGTATGCACAATTAAAGTGACATTCAACACATTAGACAGTCAGGATATAGAAACAATCTTAGATTCAGGGGCAAATGTTTCGATATGTCAATATGACCTAGTCAAACATAAAACAATAAAAAATAACACAAAGACAATAATAAAATCGGCCACAGACAACAATTTAAAAATTCATGGAGAAATAAATTTACCTTTTGAAATAAATGGAATAAAATTCACAAATAAATTTTATGTAGCTTCAGGAATAAATGCTAAGATGATTCTAGGAAATAATTTTTTACTAGCTAATCAAGCAAAAATAGATTACGGTAAGAAACAAATAACTCTGCAGTCAAACAACCAAAAATGTATAATAGATATGAATGAATCATGGTTAGAGAATTTAAAAAACATACGTTTGATAATAAATAACAATATAATAAGCAACCCAGAAATACGATCACTCGATCAAATAAGAATTGCACCAGGACAGAGTTTAAGGGTACAAGAGATAGAAAATTATAACGAACAAATGGATTTTGAAACGGATAGACACTTAAGGGAGCAAAAACAAATTCATGCTTACATATCAAGACAAGATGATAAATACTATATTCACATATATAACGCATCAAAAACACCAAAAATAATAATGCCAAGAACACTTATTGGTCATATAAACAGAAATCAAGAGGAACCACGAATTTATGATACAATAAACAAAAAAATAGCACCTACACAAATAACACAACAAAGAAACTCCAACAAAGAACAGATTGCAGACAAAAATGGAGTACAATTCCAAATTTGCGAACAACTAACAGAAAAACAACACAGTCAAGTAGTAAAAATAATAAAAAAATATAAACATATATTCACTACGGAGGTCGGAGATCTCAGTCCAGCAAATATAAACCCAGTCAAAATACAAGTAGTTCAGGGTACATCAGGTATCATAGTACCGCCATATCGCCAAAGTAATCAGGAAAGACAGGTATTAAATAAAGAGCTAGAACACTTAGTACAAGCAGGAATTTTGGAAGAATGTCCAAACTTCACAGAATTTGCATCGCCAGCATTTATAGTTAAAAACCAAGATAACTCACACAGATTAGTAGCAGATTTTAGAAAGGTCAATGAACAGATAAAAAATGAAAATTTCCCAATACCGAGTTTGCAATTAATGTTTAGCTGTTTAAGCAATTCACAATATTTCACGAAATTAGACTTAAAAAACGCCTTTTTTCAACTAAAAGTACACGAGGAAAGTAAACCATTGCTAACAATCCGAACACAAGATAAAATGCTTAGATATACTAGATTACCACAAGGACTTAAAGTTTCAAGTGCAATATTCCAGAAAAACCTAAACAAAGTTCTAGCAAGTCACCTATTTTCAAAATGTTTAGCTTATTTAGACGATACCATTGTATTTGCACCAAACTTTGAAGAAAAATTAGATAACTTAGAATCGGTTTTAAAAGAATTAGACAAAGCAAATTTGAAATTAAACACAAAAAAATGTAAATTTTTCTATACAGAAATAGAAATATTGGGGCATAAGGTCTCAACAGAAGGAATAGAGCCTTTAAAATCAAACATTCAACCAATATTGGATTTCAAGCAACCAAAAACATTACGTAACATAAGAGCTTTTCTAGGAGTTTCAGGATTTTTCAGAAAATTTATCAAAGATTATGCACAAATAACACACCCTTTAACAGAATTACTCAAAAATCAAGAACAAAAAAATTCAAAAATAATTTGGACTGAAAAATGTAACAAAGCTTTTGAACAAATAAAAAAGATACTAACAAATCCACCATTGCTATCGCATTTTAAAGAAGTCAGACATACAAGAGTTTACACAGACGCGTCAAATATAGGCATAGGGGCGGTTTTAACACAAGTTGACTCAAACAATAATCAAGAATATCCAATAGCATATTTGTCAAGAAAATTAAAATTACATGAAACACGATACTCAACTGTTGAAAAAGAGATGCTTGGATTAACATACGCCGTAGAATACTGGCGAGAATATTTATTAGGAAGAAAAATAACATGTTTTACAGACAACTCAGCATTACAATATTTTCAAACGTTTAAAAACCCTTCGAATAGACTTGGACGCTTAGCTACGAAATTAGTAGATTACAATTTAGACATACAGTATAAGAAAGGAAAAACAATGGGTCTCCCAGATTTCCTGTCTCGACAAGAAACAGGAGACGAAATTCCCCAAAATTTTGAAGATGTATTCTTAATCAATTCAACCACACCGGACATAGAATTGCTACAATCAAAAGATACATATTTGAAACAAATTAAACTTGCACTCTTAAATATAGAGACAGATAACAATAAAATTAACAGAGCATCCAGACATTACACTTTAGACGATGGAATATTATACTACAAAAAATTCAATGGTCAAGAAATAACAAAACTTTTAGCAATACCGTATGAACTAAGGTCAGATATATTAAAACAAGCTCACGACGACCCATTAACAGGAGGTCATTACTCATATTACAAGACAATGTCAAAAATCAATGACAGATACCACTGGCCAAATTTACATACAGACGTACAGAATTATACAAAAACATGTAACACTTGTCAAAAACGAAAAATACCAACCAGAAAACCCTATGGACTTCTGAAATCAATACTTCCGACACACAAACCGATGAGCAGATTAATTATTGATTTTATAGGGCCTGTAAACTCATCGTTTGGCTATAAATACATCTTAACGTGTACCGACGCAACAACCAAATACGCTTGGGCTTTTAAGTGCAAAACAGCTGACGCGAAAACTGTAGCGGAGAATTTAATGAAAATAATATTAAAATATGGAAAAATGAGAATATTACAGTCTGACAGGGGTACACATTTTAATAACGAAATAATAAGAAATTTAACTTCAACACTAGGAATTAACCAAATACTAAGTAGTGCATATTCACCCCAAACACAAGGGCTTACAGAAAAATTTAATGGAACATTGACCAATATGTTATCACACTACGTATACGAAAAACCAAATGAATGGTCAAAATACCTCGACAAAATTGTATACTGTTACAACTCAACAAAACAAACAAGTACGGGATTTACACCAAACAAGTTAATGTTCGCTTTTGAACCAAACAACCCTATGGACATAATACAAATTCTAGAAAACCCAAATTACGACATCAAACAACAAATAAAACAGATTCAAGAAATTAGACAAACCTTGCCAGAAATCATAAAAAGAGCTCAAGATAAACAAAAATTCTATTATGATAAGAAGAGGACAGATTTTGAATTTCAAGAAGGGGACGAGGTATTAATAAAAAGGGAATTTCATGGAAAAACAACCTCGAAATTTGATATGCAGTACACTGGCCCATACCCAATTATAAAAAAAATAAACAGACTAACATATTTGGTAGAGATATTAAAATATGGACGGCTCCAAGGTGAGCCAATACACATTTCTAGGATGAAAATGTATCACAGAAGGTCAATATAACTATAAAAAAAAATATATATATATATATATATATATATATATATGTACCATAAACCCATAATTTGTTAGTTACGTGTAAATAAATAGAGTAATTGAGATCTGATAAAATTTTAGATTGTACAAATAGAATAGAAATAAGTATGTATTAGCTTTAAGCAATAAGACAACATTTAAAACATAGCTTCCATAAGTAAAGTTTAACAGAAAAATAACCCGTTGGGATCTGATCAATAAAAAGTAATGTAAACATTAAGAATGACAACAACAAAATAATAATAATAACGGTAGTAAACAACTGAAACTGCGAAATAAATATTCTAGGTAATTTAAGAGAAATGAGTAGACGTCCTTATTACTCTTAAACTTCTACAACAGCAATAGTCAATTTCGTTACAGTGAAAAGAAGGCACTGATCACGCCATAAATTTCAACGAGCGAAAGTGACAAACACAGCTGACACTTCCAGCGAATACATAGCATAAACATTTCAACTCACAAATATCAACAATGTACTATTGAAGTAAGCCTACACTTCAATGTGCTACCACAGCAAAAGTCGGGCAACACACATTACCGTGTAACAATAAAAATGGATAATGAGACATTCCACTTAGCCAGCAAATCTTCAAAGCTCAATGAACATTCCACTCAGCGATTCCACATAAACTATCAAACGTAAACAAGGCGTGACACTATTGATGTAATATATTGACAACTTCAAAATCTTAACTTCAAACAAGCAGAAAACGACCAAAGAAAATTGGTGGTACAATTTTAAAACTGGGAGGAGGAGTGTAATAGAGAGATTGGTGAACACCAATATTACAACATTTATTATAAATTTATTATATATACTTTATTAAAAATATAATTAACTCGAAACACCAACTTAAATACAGAAACAGGATGTGAGACAACACGCGCAAGGCATCTCGAATTTCACCTAACAGAAGCAGAGGCAGTGAACTTTACAAATAGCAAATTAAGCATTGAACAAGTGTTCTACGTGTGAAAGATTGCACATTAGGAAAATCAATGAGAACGACAAAAATTCAAAATTAACCAATGAGAAAGAAACACGAGGGATTCAAAAAAAAGAAGAGGGGAGAACAACGCGTGAAAAATAGGTAGTAAAAAATAAATCTTCAGAGGGGGAACAAGTAAAGAAATTCAATAACAAACTCAGTCCGTATTTAACCTGCTATAACAAAATAATATCAACTAAATCTACACCAGTGAAGTGTTGTGAAAATTTGAAATAAATAAAATCAAAATAAAGTGTTTAGTGAAAGTGTGAAGAAAGGGTGGAGTGTAATGTAAGTAATCTTAAACTTTTATTAATGTAAATCAGATCTCAATTGGTTAATACAATATTATCAAACGAAGTCATATACTGGGTTTTATTTCATTACTTTATAAGGTTAAAATATAAACTCATTAAAACGAATAAGGGAAGAGGGACAATTTTGTACAATTTAAGTAAATAAATAATGATAATGATAATATTGTACATTTGTTAAGGATTCATTTAGATGTAATATTATGCTGATAGAAATTTGTTATTGGCAGTCTAGAAAATGTTCAATAAATTTGTTAAGTTAATTTGTTCAATAAATTTTAATTAATTCGAGGAATGGCCAACTCGAATCTAAAAGTTTAATGTTTTATAGAGATTTCATGTGAAAGGGTATTCATGAACATTTTCGATTTTATTAAACTTGTTCTAAATCAAAATCTGTATTTTTTTCCTATCCAGTTTCATTTTTTTTAGAGTCAGCCCACAGCCAAGCGAAATTTGAATCAATAGTAGAGTCTAAGGAGAAACCCCCAGAAACTTATAAAATTGTCTTACATGGTGAAAGCACCTGATTTAATAAAGTTGACTCACACGATTAAAATAAATCAATCATACAAAATAATCTAACAATAATCTAACAATATATATATATATATATATATATAAACAAATGCTCCTTTGTTTTTATTTTCAATATCAATGTTTTTTAACTGTGTAACAAAAGAGCGGCGTAGCTCATTAGAGACTCGCATTTACCTCACTGTAGATCAAACTAGTGAACTTTTAAAGGCTTGTCAGGTTCGAGTCCGATTAATGGCTTTCTTTTTTCTTGTGTTACATTGAAACTCATCCCTCGTGCCTCCTTCCTCCTTCATCTTCATTAGTAGAAGCATAAAGTAGAAACGTTGTGACAAAATATTGCTTATTTACTTGTCAAAAATAAATAACAAAACATTTTCGCAAATTTGATTTTAAAATCATTTATTTGTCGCTAATAACAACGTCAAACAACGATTTTCCAATTCATTAAATCATGAATGAAAGCATTGTTAATAAATCAAACAACGACAATAATGTCTGAAACCTGTCGGAAACACAAAGAATGTGGCGCATTGCGGTATGTCATTGAACTAAAATATATCTATCATAATATCTAATTACAGTACTGGAAGCTATCAATGGCATTTGATTGGAATCACTAACTAGTTGGAGACAAGTATGTATACGTTAATTAAGTACTGTACACATTTGATCACGTAGATATTATCATTCATATTTGCTGTACATATAGACATATATCTATTAAACGTATTTCTTCTGTATTTAAAAATACATATTGCTTAGAATTAAATACAGTAATTAATTTAGAATCATTTTAAAGCAAATTTTTAATATAATAACCGTTGCAAAAACATTATTAAAACTTTATCATTCACTCAAACCTGAAACCAATAAAAAACAATTCGTCTCCAAAAGTGACAGTACGGTAGTTTTTCGACAAAAAGTAAAAAAAGGTCTATATAAATGAAATTTTTGATAAATTTATATTGATAGTATTATAGTATATTTATAATATTTATATAATTTAATAGGGCGTAAACTTACTTCACTCGAATTGTAAACCCGTCTACAACGTAAATCATATTTAATTAAACTGAGCTTTTATTTTTACAATTGTCCTTGTATCAAGGCGAAAAAGATCTATGTCTTCTTATTAGAAAAAGAAAATGGTAAAAATAAAGACCCCCTAACGCGTGAATACTTTAATAGCATCAGGGTCAGAAGAGAGTAAGAGTTTGTCAACAGAGACCTGATGTGAAAGATGAAAGAGAGGTCTAATCCAAGACTACATGAAAAAGGTGTAGCTATAGCTAGGATTCTTCTAGTTCTCCACACCGTAACTTATTATGTGGGACGGGTTATTAAAAGAATTATGTATAAGTTAATTGACCAGAAAAATTTGTTTTTATAGTTTCAAAATGGCGGCCATTCAAAAGATATTTCCAGTTAGTTTTTCAATAATTCAGCTACAACGTCAATTATGGCAAATTAGATGATGATTCCACAACTAATTATATTAACTAAAATTTCGGACAGAACATATTTGTCCACTATTAAATTTGATTAAAATTTTTTTGCAGATTTGGGGTGTTAAGCGACAGACACAGACAGACAGACAAGAAATTGAAATAATTCCCAAAACCACTTTCTGGCACTCATGGGACTTGAAGGCCGTTATATTTGCAAAAAACTTGAACTAGCATTTTTGACCCATCAATAACCTTCTGTATATTACGAATAAGCTATGTAAAACGTATTTGAGAATTTTAAATTATAAAAGTATGCAAAATAAAAAATGGAATTAAGGAATGATAATGAAAAGAATCACATATTGAGAATTTTAAAATAAAACAGCTATTAAATTTGTACACAGTACTTAGATATTTTTACACATATATTCATAAAGCACTAAAAAACTCCACATATAATCAAAATATTTTCAACAATGCAACTTAATCTGCACGCTACTAGTGGCGCAGAGAGGACCTACATGGAACCGTTTGACCATTCATAGCGACCCTGTCAGAGCCGCTCTTACTCCCTTAACACCGCATTGGATGTTTCACATCAAAATCGCTAAATATGTGAAATGAGAACACTAAAAAGTGTTTTTAAATGTTCGTTAAACTAATCTGAGAAAAGCATTCGACGTTGAACTGAATTTTACAAGTACACCAAAAATGTGTTACTTTGGGCACATTCAAAATATGAAAAAGAATCACTTCATGTGACATCAAGTTAAAGGGCTTTTTAAGGCAAAACTAATGATGCCAACAATTTTTGCTTTTTAATTTATTAAAAATATTATTTCAAAATGTGAATAACATTTACAAAATATATAAGAGTTTTAAAGTTAGTATAATACTCGTAGTTATATTTCCTGTTATTTTCTAGATGGAAATAATAGTATACAAATTCAAAAATATTTTTAAAGTCTTGACAAAATCATAAGAAATATTTCCGATCGATGAAGAATATGAACGTAACTCTCGTACTAACTGTATAAATCCAAAAGGTGAGGGAGTGAGAGGGGTCGAACCTTGTAACGTTCTCGCACCTTGTATATTTGAATCAAAATGGATTACAGTAAATAATATGCAGCAGTCGGATTATTCATTCCTCCAACCACATGTGTATGTAAACTCTTGTATACTAACCTTCCTTACATAAAAATTAAATTATTTATGAGCACAGCGTGACATTAAACTACTACTTTGATATCAATGAATTAGTACATTACGATGACTATGCTAAAACCTAGTCACCCATAAAACATTTAAATTTTATTTTGTTCAACTCTCTGGTGTTTTGTTCAAGTGTAAATTAGTCGTGATTTTAATTACTCTTACTTTTTCGTCTATGAATATTGTTGTCACATTGGGTTTACAAATGTACTAACAGTTTCAAAGAAAGAGATCTACTTATCACATATAAAATTATTATTATTTATATTTTCTAAGCTCTAACTTCATTTTGGTAGTAATTATATATTAATCTTACATATAACCCAGAATAAACTCAAAACATTAATCCAAACTTTCTTCTTTATTGATTGATTTTTAAAACGTTATTTCTTAGTATGATTTTAGCATCTGGTGTTTACATAATTGGAAAGTCATGTAGTGACACTAATAACTACTTGTCAAGCACAACGAAATGTTATTAATGCAAAACTAGTGTTAATGTAGCAACATGCTTTATAGACTGTGAGAATGAGATGCCATGTGCAACCTAATTTTACTTGTTTAAGGCGAAGTCGCGAATAGTTTTAAACTTTCTCGGTGGACAATAACAGAGAGGCAATGACATCAAGATCATGGGATTAATTATATGGCTAATGTGGTAACAAATGAGCTACAAACACATTTAGACTACCAAGAGTAGTCTATCGACACTGAAAAGTCCAAACCGAGTGGAGTGCTTTTAATTGAATTCAGTAGTTTCTTCTTGAAGTCTATTTTCTTTAGGTTCTTTTATACTTAACAAGCGTTTTCATCTTATTTTATTTAAGAGAATATTTATTATTTTTGACAAAACATAATTCGCAAATTGTTGCTGTGGTTAATACTTGATTTTTAAATAATTTACATATCAAATTAAGATTAAATTGAAAATTAGAGCCGTGAGTAAACATTTTACAAATTCGATAAAAATTGGACAATAACAAATTTTAAACATTTTGGATTATTGAAGTACACACAGGCAGTTTACATGATGCAAAATTTAAACTCAGCATTCCAAAATATGTTGGTTTACTTAAATATCGAACCATTTATAAAATTATTCATAAATTAGGGTGTCAACTTTTATTTTTAAAACTCTAACGCTAAAGTGATTTTGAAAAAAAAATTATCATCTGTATGACATCTATCCCAGATCGTAAAACACATTTTTTGAAATATTGACATTTTTTTCCTTTCTCACTGATGTTACCCTGAGACTTTAACAGCTGGCGCAGGACACAGCAATCAATTGGTACAAGTTGTAAAACATAGTTTAGTTACTAATAATGACAGTGTTGCCTTACTCGACTGCTACAATTAAATAAATTACCTGAATTCCACAGCTCACATGTGAACTTAATGTGTTCTTTTTATGTAAATAGGTGTTATTTTGTAAATGTTACATAGGCCTATATTGTCGGGCATCAAGTTGTACAAAATATTAACGTTTCATAATGCAAGGAGGAAGAGAAGAAACAATCGTCACATACGATAAAAACTGAAGACAGGACTGTGAGTTGTGGCATTGACGTAAATATATATACTTATTAAATTAAATTTTTCTAAAATTAAGATATCTAATTTATTAGCTTTAGTAATAAGTTTCATTTTGTTTAAATAAAATCGCGTTATCCATTTCTACATGTGGCATAGAAAGAGTTATTTTAGGTCATTAAAGAACGTACAGGTAGAGAAGTTTATTAATTAAAAAAAAATTATAATGGATTTGTAATATGGAAAAAAAACTAATATAAAAATAATCTTTATTCTATTATAATAATACAAATTATAAATACTGATAAATGAAAACTACAATATAATCATTACATGAGCCTGTGAGCTGGTAATGGGGTTGACTTCACTTATTCATAATTATCCTCGTTATACAGACAATTCATTGTCATTGAGATAGTGTGGTGTCAGTCACCGAATATTAACAATATTTATTGTGCATAGATAATAATAACACATACAATCATACGTATAAACACATACATAGCCTACATGTACACATATATACAATAAAAATATAATAGGTTGATGTACACTGTCATGATACATATTCAGCTCCTTCATACAATGTAATACAAGCATATCCACTATATGTAACGCCCAAAAGTTGGTCCAACGGGCTTTCTAAGAAATGTTAAATTGTATTCTTAGATCTAGGTGCCCAGTAGGAAAAGTTTGTTTAAAATAGTTGTTACACAGGTTTTCTGAACATCGTAACTGTACTGCATAATGAGTAAGTAATAAATGATTATAAATGATTTTCGTAATTAAATTCTTCGTATTCGTAAAACTAAGCCTATAATAGGCTACCAAATTAAATTGTAAAATATAAACTCATATTTATATAATTAAATTGCTATACATTTATAAATAAACTTCTAATATTTGGAAAGTTTGAAAAACTTGTATATTGCTACTATTATACAAATTAGTGGTTGTATACTACTATTATTTATATGGTTTATTTTTACTTTTCGTCAATAGTTTTAGTTGGCAATTTTAAAAATATCTACATTTAAAAAAAATCATATTTATCTACGGTTCCTTCCAGCATAAAAAATTAATAATAAAATACGACCCTATTGGTAACCAACTCTCCCCTCACTGTTCAAAGAGCACACAGATGCATATCACAATGTGGCGTGGACAGCTTTACTGCCTGTATTAGTTGCCACAGAGTAAACAGTCCCGGAAAGGTTTATTTTCTTTTTAGTAAATGCATTTTAAACAAATTTCAAACAGTAGTTATTAACTTCTAGCCTTTACTTCATAAGGGAGTATTATGTATGACTAATGTTGGGAGTTTCACTTAAGACAAGACTTTTCTCCTCTTTTTGTTGCTCTATTATGCGATGTAGTCTTACTTATCCAGTATACAAGTATAGGGTAAGTGTGCTAATAAAAAAATCGACTTACATTTTACGAAATATTCACGTTTCATGGCTTCAGGAAACTGAAAAAGTGATTTTCGACATGTCTGTACATTGACACGATAGCGACCACAAAAATTAAAATAAGATTATAAAATTTGGTAAAGGGGACTATAGCGTACTCAAATAAAACCGTTTAAAATTAAGAAAAATCTAATTGCAAATATCAAAAAGCTGTCATTTTAAACAGTGTTATGTTAATATCTCGCATGATATTCAACTCAAACGTACTAGAGATAACAATTTGCAGATTTCAATTGTGCACGTAATAGTAACAACCGTCACCTCTCTATGATAACGAGGTTACAACAAATGAAGAAGTTATCGCAAAAAATTAAATTCGAACTCTTACTTCCCAGATCCTGAAGGACCGAGTCACCCACACGAGGGTAACGAGTGAATGCTCAATCACATATAGGGCCTACCATGTTTCCTAAAAGTCCCACCCCCTCTTATTTTTTTATTAATGGAAATAGACAGATTTGCTTTGGGGAAAGTTTAGATAACCAAAGGAGGAGTTTTTTGAAGTATCAAAATTTTTAACCATTACCCCCAAAATGGGGTAGTTTGGGGGTAGGCTAAGTCAAGAATTTTAAATAGCAACCCCTATTGAGTGATACTCATTTTAAAGGTATTTTCAAAATAAGAATAATGGCCCAAACTAGAGGTCTCTATGTTCATCCTACCCAACATTGCGACCAATCGAATTGTGAATTTTACGTTAATAATTACACCGGAAATGTTACGAAATGTACAACATGCTTTTGAGTCCAGAATCTATTTCTGCCAAGAAGTAAATGGTAGCCATTCCGAGAACTTAATCTGAGCTAAAAAAACAAGGCTCTTACCATCATTTTACCAACATAGAGCAGTTTGTAATGTAATAAAAAAAACCGGAGTTTGTAGGTTAACATTCACAATTCGATTGTTCGCTATGTTGGATAGGATGAACTTAGAGACCTCAAGTTTACGTCATTAATCTTATTTTTAAAAGACCTTTAAAATGAGGTATCACTCAATAGGGGTTGCTATTTAAAATTCTTGACTTACCCCCAAACTACCCCATTTTGGGGGTAAGGGTTGAAAATTTGATACTTCAAAAAACTCCTCCTTTGGTTATCTAAACTTTCCCCAAAGCAAATCTGTCTATTTCCATTAAGAAAAAAAAAGCATGTTGTACATTTCGTAACATTTCCGGTGTAATTATTAACGTAAAATTCACAATTCGATTTGTCGCTATGTTGGTAGGATGAACATAGAGACCTCTAGTTTGCGCCATTATTATTATTATGAAAATACCTTTAAAATGAGGTATCATTCAATAGGGGTTGATATTTAAAATTCTTGACTTACCCCCAAACTACCCCCAAAAAACTCCTTTGGTTATCTAAACTTTCCCCAAAGCAAATCTGTCTATTTCCATTAATAAAAAATAATAAGAGGGAGTGGTACTTTTAGGACACATAGTATATGTACACCTTCGACCCTCACTATGGCCGAGACACTCACATAATCGAAGCAAGTGTAGATTTTGTAATACAGACCCGTTAGGGCCTAACCGACGTCGAGATAATAATGATACGCAATAACGAGGTTCAAAAAACATGTGTAACAATTGTTTTAAACAACCGGGATAAGACCCCTTGATCTACAAACACAATTTAATATTTCCTACAAAGTCGAAGCTATCAACTTTTGAACATTACATTTAGAGTATCTGCATGTATTACATTGTATAATGGGGCTGAGTAAGTACCATAATATCAATCGTTAATTTGCTTCATTATATTTGAGGACTTAATGAATAACAAGAAATATGTAATGTAATTACAATTAATTGTTATATACATAGAGAAATACAACCATTTTCGTGGCCTATTTTCAAAGTTTGTAACCGATATATCAAATTTCAAAAAAGAAAATCTTGATAAACTTTCGTTTTATCTTATACCACACCCATAGAACGATTTGTAGATGTCTTTATAACAGGCTGTATCTTCTCTGCAACCTAAACGGTTAAACCTATTTTCAAGTCTTTTTCACACTCTCTTTAAGATTAGGTTATTTGCACTGCGAAATGTAATTTTTCACGTGGATTTTTTTCTACTGAAAGTGAAACAAGCCGTTGTTAAAACACAAAAAATAATGCGAATAAAAGAAAAGTAGAATAGTGAGCAATGAATGTTGAAATATATTTGTCATATAACTGATAAAACCTTATTGAATAATTACATAAACGACGAAAATGACGAAAACGTTATCTAACATGTCTTAATTTAAAATACACACAAAAAACATAAATGCACAAACATTGCAAAAAAAGAAGAATTAAAGAACCATAAAATACACCCTGCATTATTTTTTAGAACTAATACCTCGTACATTTGGATGTATAAATCACTAATTGGACATAATGTGGACTCAAGTTTAATCTATGACTAATAACACAACAGTTTAACTAACGAGGTTGATGACAGCAGTGTAATCATCTCTTTAGAAGACAAGTAGAGAACAACGATTGCTTGGAATTGGTTGTTGTTTGGTATAATTTTTCCTCAAATTATGCGCAACATAAAAAAATTGTCTCTAAATACACAGTAAAAAATATATTTCGTAATAATGTAAGTCCAATAGATGAATCACGCCAGGTGCCAAGGGCCAAGTAGGCTATAACCCCCTGCGTTTGTCGTAAAAGTTAGTGAGGCAACCCTTCCACCAGCCAGCTAGTTAGCCGTGTTCGTTGTTTTACAAACTATAATTGTTTCATTTAATTTAAATGACGTAATTCTAAAATACACGTTGTCCATAACTCAAAATAGTCTTGAAGATGTTGACCAAAAACGAATGTAAAAGAGTTTAGTATAGAAAGTGAAAGACACTTCTTTCAACACTTTAGTAAAGTAACTAAATAATAAATAGTTTTAATTAAAGTTGATAATTTAACTGTGATGACGTCAAACATTATCTCAGAAAGGAAAACCAAACACTGTTATAATCCACAAATATGTAATCACTAACGTTTTCTAAATGACTGGTCGTTACAGTGTAGATTTTTTCTTTCACAAATAAATCTCTTGTTTGCAAAGTCATTTCTTTTTTTAGAAAACTTAAACTCTTTACTGTTCAGAATCTTTTTTTCTTTCTTGTAGATACGTAGCATAGAAAAAATTACGAGATAGTCAAAAAATCAATGTCGTTTAGAGATCCTCCGAGTAAAGAAAAAAAAAAGTTTTTGGAATGATGTCTGTTTCTCGTATAGCGTCTGTCATATGTGCAGTGCTCTTCAACCCAAACCAGTAGATGGATTTTAATCAAATTTGGTATATAGACATATTTTAGACCTATCTCGAGTTTTTTTTAAATTTTCAAATTCAAAATTTGTGGGTAGCTTCCATAAAAAAACACAAAGATACGATTTTCTCAAAATCGACTGTAAATATTTTGACTAAATTTTGTTCACGTGTAGCCCCTAAGTACCCAAACAAAACGTATTGGTAGTCTACCCATCTCAACAAAAATATATCAAAGAACTCTTGATGTATTTCAAGACGTAAAAATGAAACCTTTATAAGAGGTATAATGTACCTTTATAAAATGAAGGTTCGTACATTTCAGATATTCTAACTTTATCAACCATCCAAAATACAAAATTTCTCAAAATCAACTATACCGATTTAGTTCAAATTTTAATGAAATGTGAAGATTATTGTTCCAAACGCGTGTTAAAAATCACCAATTAAAAATATTACGGTTTAGGAATAATAACCACCCTCATTAAAAAATTAATTTTAATCAAATAATATTTATGCTGAGGACATCTTTATACCATAAGCGAAGCAAATTTAGGTTATTATTATAAAGATGTTTATTTGTATTTTTTTGTAAGACGGCATCCATAGATCATATTCTCTTTCTGATTAGCATCTACCAAAAAATCTAAATTTTTGGTGACGATTAATTTTAGTTCTTTTTTATTTCCTTTTTGAGATGGGGGAGTGAGAAATATTTTCACAATTTATTGATGAATATATTCAATAGACCAAATTGTTGCCTAATTACTTCGATAGATATGAATAGGTTAGGTTAGGTTCGTGATATCGGCTCCGGGTGTTTCCATGAGCGTGACGGCAATACCTAGAATAATATATGTATTTTTTTAATGAATAGAAAAAAATCAGCGTAGACTATACATATGCTCAGTCTTCCATATGCTCAGCACGCTGCTAAAACATAAGTATAACGTATGGCACGGGCTCGCATCCCACAAGGGAAGTTTAAAAAACGACATAAGGCTGTCTAAAGAAATGACATACCCACCAACTGTGCTCACGTTGCTGTGATTTATCCTTCGTCTCGACTTTAAACTGGTGTGACCAAAAATCTATTATGACATTTCATTTCCCCGCCGTGTCGTGTTTGTAAGCGTAACATAAAGAAGCGAGAAGGGAGGAGAGGGGATGAAGTCTTTTAATAGTTCACAACTAGTCGTTGCTTATTTTTAGACTTCTAATGACTGTCTCTACTGAAATATGCAATCGTAGGATCCATCCTCAACCTCAGGATCCATCTACATGCTTAAATGTTTCCGGTGCAATGAGTTCCAGAGATATTATTTATGAATGACATTTGCTGATAACAGACAACGTCAGCTGAGACCCCGCCCTCTTTATGCCTTAAAATAAACGTGGCAGATATCTTTCTTATGGTTACAAACTCAAAAAAAAAACATTATTATATGTTTAGATAGATGGTAGAACGAAAAGCATTGCTTTTAGATGGAGCTTTGTAAAATGAGCCGCTACTCGCGTGTAAATTTCAGGTTATATTTGCACTCGCTTTGTTCGTGTCAAGTTAAACTCATAATTGATTAAAATCTAGTTTATATTACGGCGGTTAACTCGATACACAACTTTACCTGTAACTCCCTAAAGGACATTTTTGAGTAGATATATTTATTTTGTTTGAATGCGAACAACTTCTGTCATCATTTCCTTAATAAAAGAAGAAGGAATTGAGCATAAAATATACCCTTAGCCATCGCATGCGCGAATAGCGTTAGGTTAGGTTATGTTAGGAAGTAGTTTAGGTTAGGTTAAGTTAGGTTAGGTTAGGTTAAAAGAACAAAGGTTGGTCAAGAGAGATCTGAGAGGAAAGTTGAAAGCGAAGTTTTCAAGCCTACCTGAAGAAACGTGTAGATACACCTATAGGCTTAGGTTAGGTTAGGTTAGGTTAGGTAAGAACAAAGGTGGGTCAAGAGAGATCTGAGAAGAAAGTTGAAAGCGAAGTTTTCAAAGCCTACCTGAAGAAACGTGTAGATACAGCTATAGGCTTAGGTTAAGTTAGGTTAGGTTAGGTTAGGTTAGGTTAGGTTAGGTTAGGTTAGGTTAGGTTAAGTTATGTTAGGTTAGGTTAGGTAAGGTTAGGTTAGGTTAGGTTAGGTTAGGTTAGGTTAGGTTAGGTTAGGTTAGGTTAGGTTAAAAGAACAAAGGTTGGTCAAGAGAGATCTGAGAAGAAAGTTGAAAGCGAAGTTTTCAAAGCCTACCTGAAGAAACGTGTAGATACAGCTAGGCTACCTTAGGATTCCAAACTCGTACTCACTGTAACACTTGAGCTACTGTGAGATTTAGGGAGATGGCGACCAATAAACAGGCGGAGAGTATAATAACTGAAAGAACCTACAAACGTATATAAAAACATAAATCAGACAAAAATGTTCATAATATTTAAGAGACAACCATATTTTTATCATCCTCTTCTTAGGTTAAAATGAAGAAAATGTAATCATTTCTTAGAAAACTTTCTTAGAAAACCAAATGGAACAATATTAGATCATTTGAGTTACCGTTCTTGAGATCAAACAGCCCTCACCATATATAATCCATTCCTTTGGAGGATTTATATATAAAAACTAATCAATCTACGAAATATCCACCCCACAACTTTAAACATAAACTTTAACATTGTTAGTTTAATTGGTAGTTAATACTTGCTCTTGCAGCAATGCATGACAATATTTCTTACAGTAACAGACAGACAAACATCATTCTGAAGGTAAACTAATAATGTTCGTCGTGTATGAAAACGACGTAGTGATTTTGATAAATCCCTGATAATATAGTTTCGTTAGATTAACTGAAATATCTGTAATTAAATATGAGATAGATGTGCAACATTATGTTTAAATATTCCTCACAATTTCACGAAGGCTATGTGATAAAACACAGAGTTTGCCCAAATTTATGACCATTTTTATTAATGGTCCTATTTTTAGAAACCAACAATATTTACATATTTATAAAATTTTTCACTGTGTTTTATTAATCTTGTTTGTTTTATAAGGTCCTGAATTATAATTTACGTAAATAATTGGAAAACTAAGTTCAGGTTAACATTTTGTGAATTATAAGTTTTTCCAACACTAATAAAAACATTTTTAAACAGACGCATTATGAAAGCGGTTGTTTACGTTTAAAAGGAATACTAAAAAATAAACTTCAAGATGAAATTGCTGACTTCAAATTTAACACCCTATAAAACCAGCTCACTCGGGTTAAACATTTTACTGTCGCGACTTTTCGCAGTCTAAATGTGTTTGCAGCTTATTTGTCACCACATTAGCCACACAATTAATCTCGCCCAGTCATTGCCCCGCTGTTTTGTCCTTACTTTGCGGAAGTATTAAACTTTTCGGTTCACCTTAGTTAAACAAGTAAAATTAATTTACACATGACAATGCCATTTACAAAAACCTCACACACACTTTAAAGCATGTATATGTTTTAACACTATTTTTGTAGTCTTTTAATAACATTTCGTTGTACTTTACAAGTAGTTATTAGTGTCACTACTTGACTTTCTAGTTACGTAAAAACCAGATGTTAAAACGTAAGAAATAACTTTCGTCACAATCGATCAATAAATGATTTTCTGTTTTAGGTTTGTCTTGAATTGTATGTAAGAAAAATATGATAAATCATTTACAAAATTGAAGCTAACGCCTAAAAATCACAAATAATAACAAGTGGTTATTTATGTAAAAAGTGTACCTAGCCCCTTGGAAGTTTAAACATGATTTTGTAATCCCTGTGAGACTTCTGTCTAGTGAGCGTCGTGACGTAACAATAATCGTAGACCAAAACGTAACAGTAAATAATACAACAGTTAATGTACACTTGAATAAAACACCACAGGGAGGAAAAAATACAATTAAATGTTTTATGAGTGATTTGCTTCTTTCATTTTGATTCTGATTGTGATTTACTCATTCATTGGCGTTACTGTAAAGTTGTAAATATTATGCCATGTTCATCTATGTATATAAGCCTTGAAATCCTGACCTCTGTTAACTGAAAAACAAACTCTACCCACTACTTGAGGCTGGAGGATCAATTCGTTGGAGCCTGCTTAATCAAGTAATATTATGTTACGCACTGTAATCTATTTTATAAATAATGGTCACATTTTATGAAACTTGTTACGCATTAACATTATTTTTGCATTAAGGATGCGCAATCCCAGATCAAAAATGATCCTTACTGACGTCCTCAATATTACCAGAAGTTTGTTCATAAACATCCAACCGATTATTTGTAGGTGAAACACTTGTTACTTAATACGATATAGGCTTAAAATATTTGTATTATCGTGGTATATTAGGTATTTTTTATTTCCTCTAACATGAACGCTGTAAATTCTAATGAAATCGGAAAAAATATTGTACAACAATGAAAATTACAGTTTCCATATATTATTGTGATCTTGATACTTCATAACTTAAACTTCTGATATGAATATGTTTCCCAAAAATGCTGCATTTATTTATTTGTCTATTTTATTTTTAAACCTGATCAACTTAACCATGTTCAGGTTGCAGTACAGTACTTTCACCAGCCATTCTGTCGTCAGACCATTGTACTTTATACCATTTAAAATTTTTTATAAACTATAGGAGTTAGAAAATGTACTCCAACACTAGAGTGAAGTATGGAAGAGATATGTCTTATATTTTTTAATCTTTAAAATTTTTACCCACTTTTGTTTAGTGTTAAAAAAAAGTTCATCCAAAACAATTACATTCAAGGTAAGTTTTTATCTATGTTTTTGTTTATTTATCAATTTCAATTCACAAAATTTCTGTTTTGTCCATCCAAACAAAAGAATCTCCACCTCCGAAGCTAACTTTCCACATCTCACTATACAAAAGCCTGTGAATTTGATGTATAATATATAAAAAATTATGTGAATTTCAAAATAATTACATTTGTATTATCCCTGTTTGTTTTTGTCGAACAGTATCATATTTTCTGCTACTTGCTTTTGGAATATACTTAATAATTTATGATTTACCTGATGTTTACTTTAATTTACGAACTCTGCTAAAAAAAAATTTAAAAAATGTAACAATAAATACATTCTCTACAATATAAGAAAGATGTTATAAGTAACAGGTAGTAGTCCTAAGATATAAAGCCTTCATTCTGTAGATTGTTCATAAGGAAAGAAAAAAATCTGTTTTCGCGCTATAGGAATTTGTTTCTATTATTAGAAAAATTCATGAACTGAGATATACGCAAACAGTATGAATTTTAAAATATGTATTAATCTTTACTCGTAAGTAAAAAATTATAATAACTTGTTTGGAAAATTATTTACTAATTTGGTTAATATCACAGACTGGTACGTATATAAATCGAGAAGGAAATACTAGTTTAAGGTGAAGTAGCTAAAAACGAATAATTGTCGTAATGATTTTCTGATTTCTATGACTTATAAATTGTAACTTTTAAAAAAAATTCCAATATATATCGCAACAGTAAGGTTGCGAGATGTATAATAATCATAAATTGATTTTCTTGCCACTGTAACACCTATACACCATTATTATACAAACAAGAACTCTAAAAGATTAAATAATAACTTATTTTTGTGCAGTTTGGTGATCTACATATTTTTGTTGTTAAACTTACCAAACAATTTTAATTAATTTTTGTATTGAGAGTTCTGAAATCCTTTAATATAAAAAACAGTTAAATGTTTGATTTTTTAAGTGTTTTGTGCACTTAAAAGTTTTCGAAATATCCAAAATTAAACAGCTTTTTAAGCGTCGCCGCTACAAAAAAAATTATTTTAAAAAAATTAAAAAATTTTTTTAAATAAAAATACAAAATAAAATCTTGGTTTTTAATTTATTGGTAGAAAGTTACATTAAAGATGTGTAATAAATTTGGAATCAAAATCTCTTCCGTTTCCATAGCAATATATATATAATTTTAGAAAATAAAATCTAAAACAGACAAACAGGCGGAAAAAGAAGCATTTTTGGACATATATTATGTTTAAGAGAACTTGTTTCTTTATTTTAACTTAAGGAACCTTCTACTTAAATTTATACTTATTTTACATACTGTGTATTTATAAGTTGCATGCTATTCAGATATACTATAGACTCTTCACTAAAGATGTTGAACATATCAGTAATACACAAGTTAGAAGATCAATCTCTCCGTCTGACGGCAACTTCCTCTGCAGCAATACTTCCTTTGTGAATTGTGTCACCAACAGTAGTCAAAGTTTAATGAGAAGAGCTGATTTCATTTTGCGTTGAAGACATCATTAATGTACCGTGGTAATGACACAGCATCCTGCACAGGATCTCCTCCCATCTCCGTTAGAGTCTACACCTGTTCAAGGAATGAGTTGAGGAAATGTTTGTTTGTTGTGAATTTATTACGTTCAAGTTGTATTCCTGGAATCAATAGAGGATTAAATTGGGTTGGAATATGTTATTGATAACTTTATTTTATGAATTTATTACGTTCAAGTTGTATTCCTGGTATCAATGGAGGTTTAACTTTGGTTGGAATATGTTATTGATAACTTTCTTTTATGAATTTATTACGTTCAAGTTGTATTCCTGGAATCAATGGAGGATTAAATTAGGTTGGAATATGTTATTGATAACTTTATTTTATGAATTTATTACGTTCAAGTTGTATTCCTGGAATCAATAGAGGATTAAATTGGGTTGGAATATGTTATTGATAACTTTATTTTATGAATTTATTACGTTCAAGTTGTATTCCTGGAATCAATAGAGGATTAAATTGGGTTGGAATATGTTATTGATAACTTTATTTTATGAATTTATTACGTTCAAGTTGTATTCCTGGAATCAATGGAGGATTAAATTAGGTTGGAATATGTTATTGATAACTTTATTTTATGAATTTATTACGTTCAAGTTGTATTCCTGGAATCAATGGAGGATTAAATTAGGTTGGAATATGTTATTGATAACTTTATTTTATGAATTTATTACGTTCAAGTTGTATTCCTGGAATCAATAGAGGATTAAATTGGGTTGGAATATGTTATTGATAACTTTATTTTATGAATTTATTACGTTCAAGTTGTATTCCTGGTATCAATGGAGGTTTAACTTTGGTTGGAATATGTTATTGATAACTTTCTTTTATGAATTTATTACGTTCAAGTTGTATTCCTGGAATCAATGGAGGATTAAATTAGGTTGGAATATGTTATTGATAACTTTATTTTATGAATTTATTACGTTCAAGTTGTATTCCTGGAATCAATGGAGGTTTCACTTGGGTTGGAATGTGTTATTGCTGTTTTATTGCAAACTTTATTTTATGAATATTTAATTGTTTCAGTTAGAAATATTTATGTTTAAAAATTCAGATGAAAAGTTAAAAATGATTTAATTACTTTAAAAAGTTATTAGGGAATAATACCACAGTGACTGTAATTTCGTCTATGGAAATGTTGATGCCCAAGACCATGAAATGTCCACTGATTCTCCTCAGTTTAGTAAATTGTCACAAATGTTAGCTCATTGTATTTAAAAGAGTTTGATAACTCTCAAGAGGTTGATAAATTTCAAAATGGCGTCCACTTTTCAAATGTCAAAAGAGGGTTTGTTTAGGATACTTTTTACCTCAATGTCTTACAACGAATTTTAATCATATTTAGTATGTAAACTAGGTATAGTTTAGTTATTGTAGTTTATGTTTCACTGAGGATGGCGTCTTGGTCGTTGAAACCCTTTGATTATGTAAACGTAATTTTCGTGAGATTTTGTGTTCGAGTTATTCTATCTATCTATCTATCTATCTATCTATCTATCTATCTATATATATATATATATATATATATATATATATATATATATATATATATATATACTGTGATATATATATATATATATATATATATATAAAAATTAGATTTTACTATTTGTAAAACACAATTAAGCTCTTGAAAAATATCAAAATGTTGGTCGTTTGAAACAGTTTTTCAATAGTTCCATCATAGCAAGGACTCACAATAGTCTGTATTAGCTCACCTCATTTAATCCAACTGCTTGTCTGCATAAAAATGTGAATACCAAGCTTGAAATCGACAAACTATGTGATAGAAAAAACAGCTATATGAAATTCATTTATGTCAGTTTACGTAGAAAAAATATATCGGCTTTAAGACTCAACTTTTAAACTATATACTTTGTATTTACGTCTATATCTACATAATATAGTAAACGTGTGTAATATGTACAGTATAATATATGTACTTAAATATCTACATAATATAACTATAGTATAATATATGTGAATATATACTTAATATATAGTAAATTTACGTAAAATTTACATATAGTATAATATAGTGAATGTTTACAATAATATATGTTAAAAATGTTTTGCTCTGTTAAATTTGTTGTCTGATTTTAAAGTAAAATTGAAAACCAGTTGTTGTACCATGTATTGAACAAGACATAGTTTAATAGATTTGTTAGCATATATTCACTGAATATCAAAATTATTTATAATATTAATATGTGAAAAAATATAATTCTTCACCTCATTATACTTTATCAACCCCATCTTTCTACAATAAAAAAATAACAAAGTTAGAAGGAAAATTGAAATTTGACCCTTGTGGTCTCAAGCTTTAAACCTGAATAATCAATATGTGGAATACATGAAACACTTGTTAATAAATACTAAAGGATGACGATTTCATCATGATAATTGGACTGTTCAATTTGGAGATATTACACACAACTGCACAACTTGTTGCTTTCATTACGGAAATGTTCAACTCGCGTCCAGGATATAAAGATGGTTGCCGAGGTCTAATTATTTTAAAACTTCAAATAAAAAAAATATATATATATATTACCAAATACAAAAAAACCAAACTATATCTTTTTAAATTTATAATACTTGTTCATCAAAATCTATTATTTTTTACTCGTCATATATGGTGTGAAATACAAAAGATTGTTTCTTATAATCTGCGTAATAAACCACTGTTCAACGTGAAATTACTTCTCAATTATAAATTTATTGTCTTATTATTATTTTTTGTTTTGGTTATTATTTATTTTGTTAGTAATGTTTGATTTCTGATTTTTGTACAATTTTATTTTTAAATTTCAGTTTTATTTTTTTAAATTTAAAATTTTGATTTCGTATTTTGATTGTAAATATTCAAAGTTTCTTTTTTTTCTTATTTATTTTATTTTTATTTTTTTTAGAACAACGTGTATTTTTAATGATTAATTAAATCAGTAATATTCCAATTTCAGTTTGTTATCTAACGCTAAGACAATTACATAAGTGATTAGATATTTTACAATTTTGATAATGGGTTATCAACTTCAACTTAAGCCAAGTTTATCAAAGTATTGTCTTTAAATAACTACTTGACTCTTGCAAGGCCCTGACTGACGTCGTTTTATGACTAATATCTTCAATGACGTAAAGAATCAATTATCTACATGCTAAGTAATTAATATTTAATTACACTGATATAATTATTAAAATAACGTAACTCAATGCGGGTAAACACTAAGTTTCGCAAAATCACTCACCGTGAATGTAATTGTATATCTACATGACTTTGTAGTGTAATCTTTTGTTAAATCTGTCATAAGACACGTAAGACGGGGAATAATATAACCTCAAAGTGTTGTCAACAATATGGTTATTTTATTAATTTTTATACGACTGTTAATTTAATTTTAATTTTTTAGAATAGTTTTATTGATATATATCCAGAAAAGTATATTATTTTCAAGAGTCCAGTACCAACACGAAACTCACCTAAGTCAGTAAAACTTAGGGCACCAATTTCTTACCGAAATGTGATAAACTGATGTAATAGGCAAGAATTTGTGCATAAATTACCAAACTATAATTTGTAAAATAAAACACAAATTTGAAATTGTTATTTTGTAAATACAAATTTATTAAATATACATTTTATTAATAATGGAAATCCTACAATAATTCGCCTTTATATATTGGACGGACATAATTCACATGTTTACTGAGCAATATCTTTCCAAGAGATGATTTGTAGACAGATGAAAGACAATATCTCTAAAATATTAATGGTACACAAATCGTGCACACACTTTCGCCTTCATTCACTTACAATTAGAATAACGGTTGTATCAAAGAAAATTCAACAATTCTTATTTCGCCTTTAAAATAGAGGCTATTAGTTTTTTTAGAGTGAGAAACAAATTAATTTTAATACTCTATATGATTACCCTGAAACCACCACTGAAATAATTCACTCCATTAATGACTCACCCTCTATATACAACGTTTTACGTTTTTTTACTAAGTTCGAGGTTATGTTTATACAATTGGTCAAAACAAATACATAAACATTGTGCACAAATTTTAATTAATATAAATAGATTAAAAATCTTATGAAATGAATGTTCTCTCTTGAATATATTTTAACAACTATATGTAAACATTTGTAATAGCTTTCTTAGCTGTGTATTGATTATCTTTTTCAACCGTATTACTTGTAGTTATTTTACAAAAGGGTAACATTTTAATAAATAAATATAGTTCCATTAAATTTATTTTAACACAGTGTGTCTGACATCGTTGCCCCCCCGCATCAGTTTTATTTTTACTACCAGAACACTGAGCCTTCAAGCGGAAACATACATAACGGGGTATTACCTCGACATATATGTCCTGTAATCACATAGATGGAACGGAAAATATCGCATAAGACGCAATTTAAAAGACATGTGAAAATAATTTCGGTGATGGACTGTTTTCAATAACATCAGCAAAAACTAGTTTTACCTCGTGTATAAATAATTAGGTAATATTTACAATTAAAATTTCTTTTCTACAAACCTCTTTCCCAATCTTACTCAAATATCTGAGAAATATGGCTATTAATAAATCACAAAATGTTTAGGAAAAACATTTGATCGAGCATTTGATGCTTTGGATCCAGTCCCAAGAATCGCAGGTAATTGGTACTTTTCACTGGTAATGATGTATGAAATTGAACACACCACTGGACAGCTCTAATGCTTGGGATAGTGAAGATGGTGGAGTGGTAAAGACGCTCAAGAGGTGGATGATTGGGGAAATGTAGAAAGAAGAGGGGTTTATCGGAGATCAAAGGGAGTATGAAAATGTTTCCTTTATCCGAGTTAATCACTCCTTGATATTTGAAGAAATTTTCCTCTTATTTGAACACTTCTTAGTTAGTCACGATGCCTCGTACCAATTACTCTTCGCAAGAACTGTGATATGGAAGAATTTAAATAAAAATATGGAAGAAGCCAATATGACTTTAGCCCCTAAACCAGTGTCAAAGTCACGTGTTCAATACAAGAGATCTGAGATTCTTGATTATAGTGAGTCCCTTTGCCTCTCACTATTTGGGGTGCTTGATTATAGTTAGTCTACGTACCTCTCACTTTCTGGTGTGCTTGATATTAGTGAGTCCCCCTTGTGTCTCACATTTTGGGGTGTTTGATTATAGTGAGTCCACGTACCTCTCACTTTCTGGTGTGCTTGATATTAGTGAGTCCCCTTGCCTCTCACATTTTGGGGTGTTTGATTATAGTGAGTCCACGTACCTCTCACTTTCTGGTGTGCTTGATATTAGTGAGTCCCCTTTCCTCTCACTTTTTGGGGTGCTTGATATTAGTGAGTCCCCTTTCCTTTCACTTTATGGGGTGCTTGATTATAGTGAGTCCACGTACCTCTCACTTTCTGGGGTGCTTGATATTAGTGAGACTACTTGCCTCACACTTTTCTTCTTACTATAGTAAGTGTTCGAAATGTTGCCCCTGAACTTCTTAACAGTAACCCAAGCGGTCATAAAAATTCTCGACAGCGCTTTAATTACTTCTCTGTTCAGAATATCGATTTCATCAATAATACGTTGTCTAAGTTTGACAAGATTATCTGGCTTGGTAATGTAGACCTTACCTTTGAAATAACCATAAACCACAAAGGCAAGTGTTGTTAGATCTGGTGATCGTGCAGGCCAATCAATTGGTCCTCTTTTACCTGGCCAACGATTTGGGAATATTTTGTCCAAGTAATTACGTACTTCTCTCCCATTATGCTGTGTTGCACCATCTTGTTGATACCAAGTGTTTTAGAAATCATCGCCAACTATTTCCAGGATTGCAGAAATGATTTCGTTTCGAAACATATTTTTTAGCTGTCAAATTTCCTTAAATAAAAAATGGCCTAACAATAGCATCATTCACAATTCCAGCCCAAACGTTAAGTTTTATTGGATACTGTGTCCTATGTTCTCTTAGCCAGGACGGATTTTCGTCAGCCCACTACCTAAGTTCACTTCACCATTTAGCAGAAATATTGATTTATATGAGAAAACAATAGAACAGAACGTTTGAATTTTCAATACGTCTCTTCATCATAAGTTCTGAAAACTCTGTTCAACTATCAGGATCATCATTATTTACTTCCTGATGAAGATGTATTTTGTAGGGGGCGGGGGAAAATCTTTTATTAAACATCTGTGCTCAGAATTATATATCATATCATATTGTTGTAATCCTCTGCGTACGCTACAATGAGAGGATTCTCTAAAAATGTTTCAGCAACCGCCTTTTGTATCTCTTCAGTAGTAACTGTTACAGGACGATCATGCTTCTCCGATTCCCAACACTTCCGGTTCAAATCTCGGAATTGTTTAAGAAACAGTTGATCTTGAAATACCGTTAGTCTCGTCGTGGAATTCATTATTAAAAATGTTTCTAACTTCATTCAAGGAACGTTGTCGATAACCCCAACGCCGGATCATCAGTAAACTTATTATTTCTTGTTCTGACAAGAGAGCCATCATTGAATACAAATTTATGTAATTGGATTAAATTTAACTTCCTCAAATATTTTCGAAACGTATACAAGAAGTCCGATTGCGAGTAAATTATTCGAACCTAATGAAGATTGATGTAATTTTAATCTTGAATAAAAGGAGAAATTAAAGCATTATATTCAAAAGAGATAAGATTAAATATGGATCTATACTGTATAAATTACATTTGTCATTTCTGAAGTTCAATACACCCAGTGCGTATTGACAATATATTAAGTTATATTAACAAACATGTTTCAACCATTTCTAAACAAATATTACATAAACACAATAAGAAGTTTCAATATTTATTTAGTAACAACATCCCGATATTGAGGTAGAATGCAAACATAATTTTTATGCCTGAGTTTTTAATTTAACTGATATAAACTTTGATAATAATGAACTGAACGCACTACAGGGAGTAAAGTACAACATACTTGGATTCAATAAACACCAATTAGAACAAGATGTGATTAGGGCTAAAATTGTTATCACAACTTTACCCACTTAACAGGCACATAATGAAATGAGAGTTCTTATTAACAATAAACTAATTAACACATTAAAAATAAATAATAAACACGATAATTTATTCAAGTGTCATAATTATTCAAGTGTCATAAATAATTTGAAACATATTAAAGGCAAACTAGAAACGCCATGGTAACAAAGGTCTCTTTATAGAATATTTGATCAAATATTTCCCAGTCAAATACAAGCCGTGTCGAAATACTGCTAAAATTTAAAACATTATTTTACTTTCTGGCACTACGATGGGATAAAACGGTCTGAAATTAAAAATTCCTCACAGAATCAAAATTTTTAAGTTGAAAATAAAGTTCGATATCAAATTCAGATTTATCCTATACAGGTCCCTTCAAATGTTTTTAGGGAACCTACAAAGGGGTCTAGGGCTTTCATAACTCCATAAGGAGCTCAGACGTATTGGGACGTAAAATTACCCGTAGAATCTGAATTTGAAAAAAAAAATAATGTTCCATATTGAAATTTAAAGTTGGCCCCCGGGACCCTTTTAGGGACTTTGGAACCAATATCTGATATTGCCATTCGATTCCCTGGGAAAAATTATTTGGAAATACGTTGTCTCTATATTTTTGAAATTATCTGGACGTTCAGTTCCGATATTTTTGACACATCCTGTATATTAGAAAAGCATTATGACAACTAGTTGTTTTTCTACTTCGGCTGTTGTTCCTCCTTTTATGTATTTACCCAGTATACGAAGTATAAAGTATGTTTCTTAACCGTCCATTTTTTTAACTGATCTTCACATTTCATGGTTTCCAAAAACCGAAAGAGTGATTTTCGATACACCGTTCATCCTTCGATGTAGCACGATAGTTTCCACAAAAATTAAGATAGAAAATTTGGCATACGAGACTAGTGTGCTCATATAAAACCCTACTGAAGTTTTTTTTTTTTAATAAATAAAAAATATCAAAATATGGCCATTTTAAACAGTTTTCATGTAAACCTCGTAGGTCATTCAACTTATAACAGACTCATTTAGATATAAATTTTCAGATTTTAATTCTTCACATAGGTTCAATAGTACCAACCCCATCTCATGATGAAAAATAGCTATTGTCAAAATTGTAATTTCGAAGCCTGACCTCCCAAGAAAATGTAGTAATCGTATAGAGAACCATCAAGGCCAAGACAATGGCAGAGCGAAGGGAATTGACACGTTTGATATATATACATACACAACTACGAGGCTTGTTTTAGGGCCTAGACGACACGACGTCGAAAAAGTAGAAATATACACAATTAGAAGGCTTAGAAAATCTGTCTACGAGAGACAAACTTTAGGGGGATAATGACTGTTTGCAAATACTTCAACTTAACCTAATGTTTTCAACTTTAAACATTGTTAAACTATTCATATATTGAGCATTACTGGATCGGTAAAACAAATTCTTAATAGATATTCTCTCACGTTAACAACCAGCAGTGTCACAGATTATAAAAACTGTCATAACTACCTCTGTATTGAACCAAATAACGTTTCAATCATAAAACAAAACTCACTTGTATTTTAAGTTATAAAGCTGGATATGAATAATTACAGATCGTGTGAACACACTCTCCCGATACATGGATGTGCGATGAATAGTAAATCTATACAATATAAACAATGGCAATGGGACTATGGTTTTGGCCAATGGCCATCGACGACCGTGGGAGTATAGTGTGATGACCCACTGCGGAAATAGCTACATTATCATTTTCACACGGAAATAACCATCGAGGACTGTCCAATGGTTGAACTTTGCAATTTGACGCAAGACAGGACACTATAAGGAATTAATTAGACACGATCTATGTGTGCGAAATCAATGGAAGTTTTCACGGAAGAATGTTCGTGGGCCTCACAGAACGCGGGTTAAAACGTGATGCGATTATATCGTAAGGTAATGTGTTAATGGGTTAGCGTCTGCAATCGGAAGTATTTTGTGTGCCTGTCCCATTATTGGAAAACATAATGTCCAGTATACAAATAGTTTATGTACCTAGAGCGTTACTTTCCAATTACAGTGAAAAAACATTCGGCCTTTTATAATTTTACCAATTTATTATTGAAATGCAAAAATAAACTGATTTAATGTTTGGGAATTTTGTTCAAAAACAACCAAACTATCATTTGTAGAAAATACAGATATTAAATTGTCAATACCTTATGAGCTTTATGTATGCTAAGTGGAGGAAACACTATTTTAAACTGAAGTACTTTTATCTTAAGAGCTTCAATACTAACTGTAGGCAGTGTAATATGAAGTATTTAGTTGCATAGTTCTACTTGTGTTAATAAGCATACTTAAATTTAGAGTCGTAAATAACATTATTTATACTAGTATATATTTTTGAATACTGAATTTATTTTGAATTTTTAGTATATTAAGGCCAAATACAAACTGATACCAAATTTTAACAAGATTATTAATAGTTTCATCAATATCAGAAGATGCAAATTTAGAGATATCATATTCAAATCAGCTCTACAAAAAAAATACTATTATTATAAAATAATTAATCAGGCCATTATTACAAATGGTACCAAATCTGCAGTTCATCCTAATTTTCAGTGCCATATCGATATTTACTAATATTCACCTATACCTATACTCCCACAAACCCAAAATTTTGATAAAAACTAATTGATAGATTTTAATAAATATTTTTGTGTGTGTGTCTCTGTGTGTGTTTTATTTTATTTTCTTATTTTTTTAAGGAGCCGAATCGTAATTTAAAATATATTCTTTTAACGAAAGAAAAGGGAAAGATAATTGGTGGCCAAATCAATTGTTTCTTTTAAATAGTTATCTGTTATTATTTATCTTTTTACAAGACATATTTTTTTATGTTAGGTAAAAAAAGAAAATAGAATATTATTTTATGTTCACTTTTATTGGCGGATAAAACAATTACGGAGGTACATTCTTTGATAAAACAGAAAAAAAGTATTATTTTAAATACTGAGCACTCGGTTGGTATTTATGGGGTAAAACCCTCCTCTTAGTGTTTCTCGTTCATTCCCCGTGTTGGCAAATCACTTTACGGTGTTGTCTCAAAATCGTGAGAACAAGTTGTGACTACGATTGGTAGCAAATTCTAGTTGGTAATACTTGAATTAGAGCAACAAACAGGTACTTATTATTTCCACACATTAGATGAATAAATAATAATGACATACATAAACATATTTGTGTGTATATTTATTACTAGTAATTTTAATAGTGAATAAAATAAGACAAAAAGTAGAATAAGATTTTTTTAACTGTTTTAAACGTTTTATTTGAGTCAAAAGGAAACACCTATTTATTGTAGATGATAGTCAATTAAATTTTGTAGGCTGTAAAGAGATTAGTGGAGTATCAAAAACCTTAAGTTTGTGTTTAATGGGGGGATCAATTAAATTAAGAGAGTATTCCTAAGAGAGCAAATTTTGAAGAACCTACTAAGTTCTTTGATATATGGAGAGATATAAAATTACATCAATAATTTATATTTTCATAGTCATTTGAAGGTAAAATTATTATTTTATCTAGTAGCTCATACTTCTTTTGAGAACATTTGTAACATTTTTAATCCGACTCTAAATTTTCAAGATATGTCACAAAATATTTAGAGATCTCTTGACCTTCAAGCGTAAAATTAATTTTGTTCATATTTATCCCTTGGGGGCTCACTTTAGTGAATAATCCCGAAGAATCCTAGCTGGATCTTCACCTTTTTTTATGTAATCTTGGGTTAGATCCCTCTCTTTTATCTTTTATATCAGGTCTTTCTTGACCAATTTATGTTATTTTCTTACTTTTTTAAAATATAAGACGATGATGGCCGAATAGTTTTCAACTTTAAAGAACAAGAAGAACAAGATTTCAGTTTCCATCTTGCATATATTTTCTACGATAAAAAATAATGAGCCTTGTTGTAAAAACAAATCGTTTTAAAAATAAACTTTAAATTAGAAAAATAATATCAGCTGTAATAACTCTAGTTGTGTGAATTTTTGTCAAATTTATGGTGCATTTTTTACTATTAATTGAATATGAATGTAAATCATTTTCTGTACAATTTAAAATAACTGTTCTTTTGAAATATGTTTATGTTCTAATCGAGCCTGAAATAGATCATTTTGTGCTACTGATAATTCCCATACATTTCCCAAGGTCGAGACCGACAAACGAGTAAATACACAAAAACAGCATCAGCTGGACGTCAACAATCTATAATATACATTACAAAAGTAATCCAAAGAAACAATATTATCATAAAATGATAAATCATTCATAAATTCCACAGTTTTATTGCTTATAATTACATCGATGTTCACACTGAGCAAAGTACATAAATTTAGATTTAACACACTTTAGGAAGTTGCTTTCACATGCATACCGGCTATCCTAGGTCTCCAAATATGGTCACTACTTTCAGTCGCCAATCAAAGAAATGCATTACCTTTCCGAGTTACGCAGTGACTATAAAACAAAACTGAATAAAAGATGAGTAACTAAATGTCATTACTAAATGTTCTGAGTATAAACAATCGTAATTAAATGTTGAACTTTATTACCTTATGCTACTGGTGACCTGGTATTACGCACGTTTAGAAATGTGGGTCAAACTTAGTAATTCACAGAGTTACAACATTTTTATGTTTTTCAATTATTCTCGGGAGTATGTATATAAATTAAAAAGTGGGATAACTCTTCGGGGCTCACTGTAGTGAGTACGGGAGTGGGAATACCCAAGCTGGATCTACACTTTTTTCATGAAGTCTTGGGTTAGATACCTCTCTTTCATCTTTCTTATCATATTTTACTTGACCAACTCTTGTTTTATCCCGAACCTAACGCGAAAAGATTTTTCGAGGGGTCTATATTTTATGTTCTTTTTCTTCCTTTTCCTTATAAGGTGATGATGACCAAGAGAGTTTTCGCCTTTAAAAAAGTAAGGTTAGGTTAGGTTTAAACATTTCTTTTTAAATAATGTTCGCTTGTTGGAGGCAGTACGACTTTCATCTAAACATATTTTAAAAATAAATTATTTGAAATTCTACTACTTTGAAATTAGTTGAAGCTTTACAAGCAGGGCACAGTATAAAACAGGTTTACCCTAACAGACATTCTACCACAATAATACAATGATAACCTAGGGATTATCTATGTTCATTATCAATATTTATTTTAAGATAGTGCCAAACCTACATTTATATTCTAATTCACTTCCAATGTATTACAATTACCAGTATATGCATATAATTAATAAGAATTAAAATAAGACAACATTTGCACTTTTAGGCACTAGGTAGCCTATTTATGTAATTACAAGATTTTTTTTTTATATATAATTATCATTTATTCACAGCAATACAAACATTCTAAACATTAATCAAACAATTTAAACACACATACATGCACGCACGTTTAAGATAGTTTATATTAATACAATCTTGCATATCGTTTATTTTATATGTAACTAGAACATTTTTGATTTTAGGTTTAGTTTTCGACAACTGCTTTATCATCCAGACATAACCCTGTTGATGATTTTATTTAAATATATGTTGCCATAACTCTTTGGTTGCTCTAAATTCTGTTAACAGATCATATCAGATTCACGGTCTCCACAAAGAATCCAATCTGTACTTTCACTGTTTTGATCATTTTAAGCTCTAGAAGTTCTATCCTACCAAATTGTAAATATAATCACTACCAATAAATATAATCACTATTACCTCCTGAATTTAATGTATGCGTGTATAACGATGAAGATTATTTATTTGGATTTCGATTTGATGCGAATTTATGTCAAAAACCCTTAGTTTTATAATTTTTAAATCGTTGTATTTATTACAGCCTCCTGTTCCCAACCATAACTCAGCCCAATTAAATCAAATAATTGTTTTACTATAAATACCAGTTATAAAAGTACAGTTAGGCATATTAATATTTGGTAATTGATAATGGAAGGCCTCTGATACCCTCACCTTCAACAATTCGCAACCATTCTTATAACTACCCATTGACTTTCTTGTTTAGAGTTGTTTGGCTGCATCAAATCTCCTCATTAAATTAGTATGACCAAATAGTAAATGTCTGAAAGTTTTATACAATGTCTATGCACCGTCTAATGAGTGAAAGTGAAACGAACGTCCGACAATGAAACTCGAATATAAAAGCACGAAAATTTTATTTGATTACAAATTTATGTGCTTTTAGTTCTTACATGTGCGTAGTTTAGAGAAAGTTGTGAGGGTTAAAAAATCGATGTCGATTTTTTGAGATTCCCGTGTCCAAAATAGTTTTTTTTTGAATAATGTCTGTCTAACTTCCAAACATCTGTGAAGTGTTCTACAACCCAAACACGTGGTCAATTTTGAATCAAATTTAGTATGTGGGTATATTTTAGCAATATGACATATTTCTGACGTTTCTTGACTTCATTGATAAATTAATAAAAAGGGGGTAGCTGCTACAAAAAAAAAAATACAAAAAACACCAAACGACGATTATCTCAAAATCGATTTTGATCAAATTTTATACAGCTGTAACCTATAAGGACCAAAACAAAACGGACTAGTCTTCATTTCTTTAAAAATACCGGTTCATGACTTATCGTAAAAAACATGGGGCTGTTGTTATACAAGATAAAATTTCTCAAAATTGACTTTACAGATAGTGTTCATATTTGATGTAAACCTAACCTAACCTAACCACACCTAACCTAATCTAAACCCTTTTTCAAAGTAAGTAGTAAAATATTATGGTTCAAGAATAATTAGAAAAACCAAAATGAACCTTTAAAACGGTGTCATTAAAAGCTTGATTATACAATTTATTCTGAGTGAAACAAGTTTAGACTCTTTTTACTATATATATATATATATATATATATATATATATATATATATATATATATATATATATATATTAAGACGGTATCCATGGTTTGTTTTCATTTTTAGACTGACAACTAACCAACTCACATTTTTGTTGTTGAATAGTTTCTGTTGTTTTTATTTGGTTTTAGGGATGGTTGAGTGTGCGAGATACAGTGTGTGAGAAATGCTTGTGAAATAGTTTCGCAAAATTTAACTCATGCCTACAAACATTGTATTCAATCGACTAATAAACAGGTTCCATCCTAATTTAGTTTGATTAAAATGTCGTCCTCGCCTTCTGAAAATTCTTAGATTTCTCAACAAAGTAAAGTCAAAATAGAAAATTCCAGAAATAGTAGAGATTTTTTCTGCCGAGATTCCTCGACTGCAGCAATACTCTCTCAGCCGTGAAGGTATAATGTGGGCAAAGAAACTTCATAAAATGCTCTTCAAGGGTTATTTGTTGATGGTGGATTAAATTTTATTTATATAAACAGATTAGTTAGTTTACATCTTATAGTTTTATGTGTGAAGGGAAAATGTTTCGAAGAATGTACTATCGTATGTCTGATATTTAGTACGGATTAATTTTTACAATTCATGTCTTTTAATGTCTCATATTATAATGGAAAAGAAAGTATTGCAAAGAGTAAAAAGAATGAGATACGTTCGTAATGAATTTTTTTTAGTTTAAAATAAACAAAGGAAAACATTGGCAACGCCTTCTAACTCAACTCCAAAATCAGATAAAGATTATTCGTCATCAAAAATATCAGTTCAGTAGTTATTAGAGTTAAAAAGTGAACTTTGGACCGCGTCTTTAAATATATATTTATCTATATAAACAGGGCCGAAACGTACTTGGGGTGAGGACTTTTATTAACTGCGAATAAGATTTTTTTGCCAACTATTCCAGAACCGTATATTTTTTAGTTACAATTTTACACAGGTTTGGGTTATTAATCTTCATATTTCACTACAAAATCTTTATTGTGAGATTTTGAAATATTACGTCTTTAATAACAGCTCCATGGTTGAGTTTTGTTTTTTATCGATAATTTCCAAAGTGATATCGACCAGTACGTTTTGTTTCAATACTTAGGAGTTACATTAAATTCAAATAATTACATGCAATTTTAGAAATATTCCAATTTTGTGGTTTTTTCATATTGTAGGTACACCCAAATTTAAGTTATATAATATTATAAATATGTCCAAAATATGCCCACATACCAAATTTGATTTTCATAGTCTAGAGACACTCCCCCCCCCCCTAGAGTTTACATTCCAAAAACAAACCTTTTTTAGACTCAGTGTACCTAAAAAAAGACATATTCCCAAAAACTCAACATCGATTTGTCTTCCAATACATAACTTTCTTATACTATGTATATGTGAGAAAGTAAAAATAAATAAATTATAAATAGTATATTTCATCACTAGGACCACAAGTGAAGCTTATCAATAAAAGTTTAAGTTTAACGGCCGAGGCAGAACCGAGGCCAGAAAATGAGCGAGGACCGAAAAGCTTAGGTCGAAGTGATGAACTATATTTTTTGTCATACTGCAAATAATGTAACTAAACAATTTCACAAAAACTAAAATGTTATAACCTATTTACATTCAGATTGATGGTAAAAGCAGTTTTAACGGTTATTTACAATCGAGAGTATCGATTGTTTTTATAGATGCTTTACAATCGGTAATTAATTCGTATAAACTAAGTAACAGCTGAAGACCTCGACATCAGCTAATGTTTTTAGGTCCTAGGACTGAAAAAAACAACTATAGCATCTTAATGCATGTATTGAAAACAGCTATTTTTGAAACAGTATGACAAAAAAATATTTTTAGACTTTTAAAAAAAATTAATAGGGTTGATTTAGTTCAAAATTATTAGTACTAAGTATATTTTTCTTCAATTCGCAAGTAAAATACAAGAGTCAAAATTACAAGTCAAAATTACAATAACTGATTTTTTTCAAAATAGACTCTAACGATTTCAATCATTTTTTATCCCGCTTATTTATATCACTTACAATCCCCCCAAAAAAACTCATTGGTCGCCATGTTTCCAAAAACCCTATTCAAGAGTAACGTTTAAAAAACCCCAAAGTCTCTATAAACTACATTTTTTTAGACTAACCTTTTATTATTTAAAATGTGAAGATTAACCCTAAACCAACATTCCATATTTCAGTTATAAATTACTTTTCGTTAGAAATTGACAAATCACGTAAATTAAACTTGATTTCAAACAATTACTAATTACTTCTAGGACTATTTTATAGTACATGAGAAAAAAAGAGATGGCTCTAACATTACACTTTGAACATCTCTCAGTGGCTCAACTATACTGAATACAGGCTTGGCAATCCTTTAGATACGAGATAGATCAACACAATAATTTTTTGTAGTCTTGTGTTATATTTATTTATTTCGCCTTTTTCGTTAAGTCTCTCTTGACCAACTCTTGTACTTTCCTGACCTAGACGCGATTAGAGTATTCGGGGGCTAGGGGTTTTTGTTTAATTTTCATTACTTACTTTTTTTTTTTAAAGTGATGATGACTGAGAGGTTTTCGCCTTTAAACACTAAACAATTTACATTTATACAAATACTTGAACTAATAAAAGGATAACTATGGCCAAATTGTCGATACGAGCGAAGTGAATGAAAGATCTCTTACGGTTCCGCTCTGCGTGTTCAACAAATTTCGGTTTACATGGGTAGAACAACGAGAATTAAAAGACACGAGTGGGTAAGAGTGAGTGGAGAATCGATTAAAACAAATATTATAAATTTAAGTAGGTCTACTATTAAGGTTTTACAATTTTATGTTCAAAGTCTAAAATTTTAGCTAAAAGTTCTTGATTTTTTTAAATTTTAAAACGTTATAGTTAATACAAGTTGTGTAATCACCATCTAATTTGACGTAATTTGTAGATGAATTATTGCAAAACTAAAGGCAAATCTCTTTTAAATTGACAGCCAATTTGTAATTATAAGAACAATTATGCTGGTTAAAAAGAAGATAATTTTTACACAAGATAACCTATGTTCTAAATTTGAACGTAATTGCGATTTTTAGAATGCCAAAAGACACGTCCGGGTATGGGTTTTAGTTTCGGTTGCCACAATAGATTGTTTTCCTAATTAAAATGTTTACCTATTCCCCTCACTTTGTCATCTAACCTCACCCAACCCAAAAAACATAAAGACATCAAAACAATGCCATTAAAATGTATTGATAAAATTAATCGTAAACTTGGGCGTAGTGAAACTGCCCCGACATTTTGGGTACTTTTGAAACGATGAAACTGCCCCGATAATTAAAGAGGATTAGGAAGGGTCGCCTCTCAAGACTAGAAATGCTGAAATTGCCCCGAGCGCCCAAATAATATTGTAAATTTTATTTTACATGTTACGCCACGGGAGCTAACCTAACCCAACCTAACTAAACCTAACCTTACAGGCTTATATGCTTGATTGAAATTAAATTTAAACACATACTACCGAAATTGCGCTCAGGGCAATTTTACCATTTCTGGTCTTGCGAGGCGACCCTTCCTAATCCTCTTTAATGAGCGGGGCAGTTTCATCGTTTTAAAAGTAGGCCTACCCAAAACGTCGGGGCAGTTTCATCGTTTTAAAAGTACTCAAAATGTTGGGGTAGTTTCATAGTCCCCCTAAATTTATATTAACTGAATAGGTTAGTATTTTTTTAACGCAATTCTGATTATATAAATTGTTGCGTAAATAGGTAAAACTCTTTGTGTATTGTGTTTATAGTAAAGCTACTTAATATTATAGCAATTCTTGTTTTCTTTCTGTTCTACAGATGTTTTGCTAACATTATTAGCAACCTAAGTTGATGGAACCACCATGGTACTTACCTACCATCATCGTACAATGTAATGCCAAATGTTGGTTTTTTGGGTATTGTAGGACATGTTAATTGTATTGGAAGATAACAGTATCTTACCCAGTACGTAGAATAGGTTCCGTTTGTACGTTGAATAAAAAGTATTTAGTATACACATAGTATTAGATATAATCAATTTAGAAGCAAACATAAAAATAAAATAAAACCTCACACACAAAGAAATAAAATATACAAGGACTGTAACATTTATTCAATGAGACACATTGCAATTCTAGACAAGCCATACTAGCCCCTTTGAAGTATGTGTTCAGCAAATCATTTGCAATAGTCTGTAGAGTAGTTACCCAGACACCCGCTAGGTGGTACCACAGTCCAGTCTTATTGAAACACCGAGATAAAATCATTAAAATGCAAAGAGATGCACCTACGAATTGATCATCTGATTATCTATTTTAATTTATTTAAATTTAATAATTTGGGAAACGTATTGATTTAAAAGAGACGGTCGTAAAGCTTTTGGTCAATTAGAATAACGATAAATGATAAAATAGCAAAAGTACTTTGTAATTTGATGAAAACAACAGACTGGTTCATTGGACTACAAGATTCTGGACGGGTGGTCCTTCCATCATTAGATGTGGAATTTGATTTTTGCGAAATCTTTTTCTTTTTTTCACTCTACATAGGCTATAGAGGAAAAGTATTTATGGTAAAGGGAGAAATATATGATTTTATGGATATATATTCTCTAAGTTCAAGAGGTTTTTTCCTTAAAAAATGTCAATGAATTTCATCTACAGTAATTTAGCAGAAAAATTTTGCTTCTTTTGTTTCTTTGTTTCTTTTTAGGTCCTTAGGTAAAACCAATATAATTGCACGCACGTATCTGTCCATCTGTCAGTAAGTTGCGACCCGTCTATACAGAAAAGACGATAAATCCTATGTATTTCATACTTTGAATTTAGATTATTTGTATTGTCCTACACAGTAAAAAATAGCGGTAGAAAAAATGACCTAGGGATAGGTCAAAAACTAACGAGTGGAAAAAAAATCATATGTACCAAATAAAACTAGAGATTATTCTGATTACAAATATGTATGTTTATTTGACGAATAAATTAATATTTTGGCGCTACGCCGCTTAAAAAACTTCGACTTTATAAAAATAACTGTCGCTATATGTATATAGTTTCAGACTCCTATTCCACTTTCACCAAAATTTGTTCGAATTCTGTGGAGCTATTAAAAAGAAATTGTATCTTCAATGGCAACATACGTTACGTTTTAAACAAATTTTCATTTGTACAAATAAGTTTTGAATTAGCATTTATTAGGGTGATATTAACCAATTGGTTTTGTCAACGTTTTTAAGGGCTACAGTTGAATAAAATACTCAAATAATCGGTTTAGCCGATTTTGAGATAACGCGTTTTTATGTTTTTATCTTGGCACCTTCAAGCTATGACATTCGGTTATTCTATTTTACGTTGATAATTTAATGTCTAAAATACATCCTTTGTACTGTTTAAAAAAAATCATACCAACAATTTCTAAGATATTATTAACTAACATACAGACATCCAGATATATTTATAGGAAAATACTTATATTATGGGATTTGAGAATCTACCCATCCCAGCTAGATCTCCAGTGACACCATCATCCACCTTTCTTTGGTCGACCTTTCCCAACAAATCACTTTAGTCATACAATCTCTCAACTTGCAGCTTTTACGGATTAGCCAATATGCTCCCTTCTTTGAAAGTGTTGTATACATTATTTTCTTTTCTTACTATTCCATTGATACAAAGATTATTTTAAAATCTCAGATCTTCACATTCATTTTTTATCTGATTATACTAACGTATGTTTTCACACCCATGCGTGACAACTGGGCGTACCACTCAGGTAAACTTTCGTTTTCGCATGTCTGTTGATGGCTTTATTTACGAGATATTTTAAATTGGCATCCCAGGCTCAGTTTCGTAGTTGATTTAATTCTCGGATGGAGTAACTTATTTTGTTTATGATGTTCCCATGGTATTTGAATTCTTTAACCTTCTCAAATTTTTCTCATCCTACTGTAAGTTTTTAAGGAACTCAGTTTGAGATTTAAGGGATTTTTTAAAAAAGCTATAATTACGTACATATTAATAATGATTTACCATTTATATCATCATTGGTTTTTCGGGAAAGTTAAAATATAAAAAATGCATTTATTTACGATTTCTTTACGCTATACTACGGTTGTTGGGTAAGGCAAAATCTTCAATTCCGTTTACGTCTAAATTCTTTTCATAGTCGAATTAAATTATATTAAAAATTACTTAGCGAGATGCAGAAACACTCATATGTGCTTGGACGTTAATTATTTTGTAAACCATTTGTAAGTAACGAAGGAACTCTGCGAAAGCTTCGTGGAAGACTCGTCTTATTTTGAAGTAACAACTGGAGTGCACCAAGGGTGTCAGTTCTTTCCGCTTATTTTTTCGATAGTGATAATGAGAAAGGTGGTAGCTGGTGATAGACGAGTACTTCAATGGACTATGGTTGGGTGGTTATAGGTTTTGTCTTTGTAGACATCTGCCTACTATCTCAAAAATTTCTAAGAGGGGTAGTATAAAATCCGTGGTGGGATGCTGGAAAAGCGAAGATTACCACAAGAAAACATAAATCTTAAATTCAAAATTAAAGTGCCATTGGTTGTGGAAGGTGAGCAACATGCGGAGATTAGCAAGCATAGCGTCAAAAAGTGGGGACATGCAGCGTAGAATGAAAAAGATTAAGACTCATATCAGCTGAGTTGAGTAAAAGAGTAAGAATAAGGATTTTTGAAACAAATGTCCTACTTTACAGTTGTGAGATTAGGAATTGAGTAGAATAAATAAACTAACAGAGTTTGTTACATGTTTGAGATATGTGTTTAACATAAGATTGTCCAAAATAGTAAGGAACCAGTTACTGTGGAAACAAGAGAGTGAAACAGTTAAGATTAAGGAAATGAAGTAGAAATTGATTTTCCAAACTCTGAAAAGAATGAGGACAATGGGGTGAGTTTGGCCTTAGAATGGAATCCGCAGGATTGCAGAAGGAGAAAACGGTCGAGGATGACCTGGAGGCGAAATGTGGAAAAGAAAGCTGGCGAAGAAATATTGGGGAGAAATGGAGACGATGGTGATTGATAGGATGACGTGATTTCTTTTACTTCTAAATTCCCTGGTGAAATGAAAGGACATAAGTAATCCGATTATCGTCTTTGACTTTGTTATTCATTTATGCAGATAGCATGTTGGACAAAATAAGGTATTACAGGCACATGTAGGTCCTAAATTTTAGAGAACGGATAAAACAGTTTCAAACTCCCGCCATTTTGAAATTTGGTATCGTCATTTATAAGTCATATTTAATTAATAGTTAAACTAAAATTTCGATTACTGTAGATATTATTGTTTATAGTTTACAATTTATATATTTAGTAATAACATTCATTGTATAAAAGCCCACTGCTGATGCAATGTTAGTAGTTCATTTAACTGACTGAAAAGTCGTCTGGCAGGTCTTGGTATTTTCGAGACTAAAAAGCCAAAAGTAGTTTTCATGTTTAAATCGTTGTATGACGTTCGGGTGAAAAATTGATTTAAAATTCCGTTTAAAAAATGTTTAAATCAGTTGTCATTTAGAAATTCGATTTTTCAATATATTGTGAAATTGAATCTAGATATACAAATTTTAGTAAAAATGAACTAATTGCTACATCTAGAATTTTTACTGACACTAATGTGTAGGCCTACAGTGAAATAAAATTAGTGTTAAATTATTCCACAGATAAGAATAAATGTCGGTGGGCATTTATTGGTTTATGGTGTCGGGGTTTCAATGAAGGAGATACAAAAGACTTCATATTATATAAATAGGAATACTCTAATATTACAGTAAGTAGAGTTCAATTTCATAACAATAAACTAGGTTAAATATCTCCCGTAAAGATTGGAGATAAACACCGTAACTGACAATATAAGTAGTCACTTTGTAACACATTCGTCACAAATTAACGTTTACAAGCTAACTCACTCCAAATATTCAATATTCAATTCTTGACGTACAGAATACCCGTGTCTTTCATGGTATCGACTCAAATCAGATTTTGTGGCTGACGTTGATTCTCAGCAATTGTGCAACCGATTTAATTGAAATTGTTTTTCAATTAGGTCTTGTGGAAGGCTAATTTTTAAAATTCAATTTGTGGGCTGAGATATTCTCATGTTAAATGTAACGCGATACAATATCGGCAGCACTTATAACAGTGTTAAGCAGAACTAGAGTACAAACTTAATCAGCTGTTAAGCTTTTGTTACTAAGAACACGAAGTTTATTTTTGTTTAACATGTTACCTCACTGAATATCGAACGAAACCTTTTATAGGTACCTAACTAGTACCTTTGATAAGTACCTAACTTGTTCCTTTGATAAGTACCTAACTTGTACTTTTGATAAGTACCTAACTTGTACTTTTGATAAGTACCTAACTTGTGCCTTTGATAAGTACCTAACTTGTACTTTTGATAAGTACCTAACCTGTGCCTTCGATATGTACCTAACTTGTTCCTTTGATAAGTACATAACTTGTACTTTTGATAAGTACCTAACTTGTACTTTTGATAACTACCTAAGTTGTGTCTTTGATAGGTACCTAACCTGTGCTTTGATAGGTACCTACCTTGTGCCTTTGATAGGTACCTACCTTGTGCTTTTGATAAGTACCTAACTTGTGCCTTCGATATGTACCTAACTTGTGTCTTTGATAGGTACCTAACTTGTGCCTTTGATAGGTACCTTACATGTGTTTTAATAGGTACTTAACTTGTGCCTTTGATAGGTACCTAACTTGTGATTTGATAGGTACCTAACTTGTGCATTGATAGGTACCTAACTTGTGCATTTGATGTTAGGTACCTAGAAACACAACTTATCTAACAAATGGTTAGATTCGTTCTAAAGTTCTACTTATTATGTCTAGCAGCAATGCTGCTATAGATTATAACAATAGGATGACCGTTTTATTGGAGCTGCAGAAGTTTAACCATAATATATTACATTAAAAAAATCAATTTATTTATTAAAGTTCAAGACGAAAAATCATGCAGATCGCCATTAAAATATTTCTTTTGTTAATTACATATATAGTGAAAACTTAAAATAAATTAGAGATTCATATTCAGGATATTTAAAAATGTTATTAGTAGTTTCTGATGACCAGTTCAGAACTTTTGTTAAACACCAAAACGCCTCTTCTGAATATTCACTGTTCCTTTGTTTTTACAGTTTATCAAGCTTTAGTTCTCAGATACATTAACAGACAGCTGATGATATTTTCTAAATGTTTCATGATAATTTCAGCAAGTAGCTACATATCATGTAAACGTGAGAAAAGCAAATTTCCCTATTTGATTAAACGAAGGTCATTGAAATTAAGTTTATCCAAACGTGTCAAAGTTGTATAGAAATATAAAACCTGTAAACTCGCCTAATTTGCATGATTTTACCGAGATTTGTATCATCCTTTATAAAATACCCGTGCTTTGGTACGTTACGTTACTGTTTATATTAATTTTGATTTCAATGTGCAATTTAAAATTATTTTAGTTACCTGTTTAATTTCCAAGTGTCATTTTAAACAAAATTACGTTTTTGAAAAACTAATTTAATGAATTATTATTGTTGTTGTTGTGTAGATTGTAGTGCAGGATCGTCAAATGTCTAAAAGTTTGAAGAAGTACGGCAGCTAATTTGGGAGAGTTTTGACTGTGGATGCTCTTAGAGTGGAATGGTATCTATCTTAAAGAAAACTGCAGTCATAGGTGAGTAATTATTATAGACGTGAGTTTGACAAACTTTATTACAGTATCTGTAGGTTCTTGTGTAGTCGGAATGAATTTCCATGCCCTTTAAAGTGGCTTTTTCTAAGTCTGCGTATCGTAGTGGATACTTTCCTGGAGCAGTTATTTTCTGTGACTAAAGTTTTCTTGATAAGTAGAGTGAAGAGCTTTGCTTACAGCCAGAGCGTTTGCACCAGATGACAGTAGAGGTGTCGATTATGTTTCGTGCATCTTTGTCCGGTTGGTTAAGATGAATATGAATTTAATCCGTTAGGTAATATTAAACTACCTAAAACAATGTTAATAGGTCGTAATGAATATAATAGATTTTTGTTTATTTAATTATAATAGTAAGTTAACCCTTTTAACGGTTGACATTATAAAAAAAAAAAAGTTAGTAAGCATTTAGTGAACCTATAAACAAACTTCATGTGAAATTTAAATTTCCTAATTCATGTGGTTTGAAAATAGAGTGATGTATAGGATGAGATATAAATATGGAAGTTAAATTACAAGATTAAAATTTTTATTATAATTTAGTTATTTTTTAACTGTATAAGTTAGGTTTGATAGTATTAGAATCATGTTCTATACATCTAGATCAATTAAAAAAAAAAAAAAACTATTACAAAACCGTGAGGAAAACACGATACTAATTGGGCGTTATTTGGAATTTTACTTGTTGACGAATTTATACAATACTCAATACATCCTGTGTACTAAATTTGAACAAAATAGGGAACCAAAAGGCGACTACTAACGTAGCAACATATAAACATAAATAAAACTAAACGTAGGAACGCGTTAGTGGTACGGCGTACCTAAGAAGAGTATTATTACGTTTTTACAAACTTGTATATTTGTTTTTCTAAACATAAGCAGAACTGAAATAGTTAGTGACTCATTAATAGTAACTATCGATTAATGTTATCTTAGGAATGTGCATATATTACTCTCTCTCATGAAGATAGCTACAGTTAAGTGATTGGTTTAAAATATTTAAGTTGGTGATCCTCTGAAGCTAAACAAAATTTTTGGAATGACTTCCGTGTGCATTCTTTCGTATTATATATGTCAGTCTGTCTGTCTTCTGTCTCTTACTTGTACAGTACTCAACAGCTTAAAAGAATGAACCAATTTTTATAACATCAATTTGTAGCGTTATGTATATAGTACAGAGTGTTCTAAGGAATACATTGAAAATATGGAAAATGGTTAAATATAAAAGTTGATATTCAGTCCATATCAGCATAGATTAATTTGAGTTTTTCTGGTTTTGAATATTCCCGACAATATTAGGATTTACTTAATTTATTTGATATTGGAATTTATTGGATATTTATTTAATTTTTTTTTATGGAATAGGGTCGTGTGATACATTATTTTAATGTTTTTTTATTTATTTATTTTTATTATTATTTTTTTTATCTGAGTTCAGTGATGAAATGTTATTCACGAAAAACCATAGCATATTTTGTAAATTTTGTTATTGAGTTAGATATTTAAAATGCATGAAACGTACTTATGTTATAGTTTTAAAATAAATAATTCACTAAAATTAAACAAGACGACAATGGTTTTCCAACTGGGATGAATTTATCTAATATGTTTTTTATGTTTTTATGGACGTAAAGATATTAACAAGCCGTGTATAACCTACCTGTTTCATGCTTTGTACGGGTTTGAATATTAAACTCAATAAAACTTAGCCAACAGCTGTTTAAGCTGCTCAGTCTTCGGCTTATTTACCCCAGAGCCTATTTGGTGGAATATTGTTCAAGCAGAATGGGAAGGGGTGGGATCTTTCCTTTCCATAAAACCACTTTGACGTATCCCGTCATTTTACCAAATATGGTATGGTTTTTCGTGATTAACGTAAAACCAAAACAAAAACTTAAAACAGTAAAATTACGTATCACACGATCGTATTGCCTTTTATAAAATTACTAAATTCTAATATGGCCGGCATTATATAAACCAGCAAAACGAAATGTAATATGCTGCTATAGCGAATGTCAATTTTTCATGTTTAACAATTTTCCATATTTTCAATGTATCCCTTAAATTATGGACACCAAGTATATGTATTTTTTTTAGTTTAAAGGCAACAAATCTTGCAGTCATCATCGCTTGAAAACAAAAAGGAAATAGACCATAACATAGAGACAGAGAGCCTACGCATACTTAATTATAATAGCGTTAGGGTTGGAGTTTGTCAAGAGGGATTTGATAAAAAGATCAAATAAAGGGATCTAACCCAAGACTAGATTAAGAAAGGTTGGGGTTTTCGGGATTGCCACACTAGTATATACTATAAATGAGGGGCCGTAAATCAAACGCATATTTTCAGTAACTTAAAATTTAGTCAGTTTTTACAAAACAAAAACTTAAAATTCTAAATTTCACCGGCTTTTATGATTTTGGCCCAATCAATACTAAGGTCTTCTTGAATGATGTTCATAGTGGGGCCTTTGCCCAGTATATATGCTGAGCTTAAATATTCTAAATACCATTTGTACGCTGATGATTTGCAAATATATCTGTACTTTAAAATATGTGATTGTCATAGTGCAGTCAAAAATATGACTTATGACATTAAAATTATTGTTCTGTAGGCTAAGAAGCATAGTTTGTAAATAAATAGTACTAAAACTTAACCAATTATACTAGGTTACTCTCGAATATTGAATAAAATTGATAAGAATACTTTCCCTTGAAAATGACATATTGCACTGACAATTGATAATAAAATGACTTGAACTGCTTATGTGACTGACACTTGTAACAGGGTATTTACTGGGATGCATTCCTTAAAAAAAATTACCGTTCCTTATTAGGGTGCTCTTATTAAAATCCTTGATATATCCATACTTTGCTTACTGTGACACTGTAGTCAGTTATATGTCTGTGATACTGTCTAATAAATTCCAGCTAGCACAGAATTACTGAATACGTTTTATTTTTGATTTGAAACGCGATGTTCATATTACGCCGTATTATAGATTACTTAAAGAGTTTCATCATTTCAATATTTTGATTGTGTTATATTCGATTTTACGGACTGGTGTGCCATCCCATCGAGCTGGAAAATTTGTATATACATCCTATATCAGTCCCAAAATCACTAGAAATGGCTCTACTATGCTTCCTATATCGACACACAGAACAACAAGGCTTAACAATTCTTTTACTGTGTCCGCTTGCTGGTTATGGAATACCCTCTCGGAAGAAATTAAATCAATTGACAGCCGTGTCCAGTTTTTGAAGTGTGAGGACTATTCTTGTGTCTGGTCGAGGTCGCGTCCCTTTCAGCTATGTGACTAAGGCTAACTATTATTTATATTATATTTTTATTCTCATTACTTTGTATCCTCAAAGTAGGAATGTGTCTGTGGTGGAGAGGAAAAGAGGGGCCCCCACACTTCGTTTGTTGCGTTTGCTTTCAGCGGTAAAACCCCAATAAAAAAATGTATACGTCAAATGCTTCTGTGTAAACGCCTACCCTACTTTCCTTTCTTTTATCGGTGTAAATAAGAATAAAACTTTTATAAAATTAAACTTTTAAGATTTAATTTGTACTTAAACTTTAAGAATTAAATCTAGATAAGTAGTAATTTGTGTACCTAGTTTTCTTGGAATGGATTGTACCATGAAGTCAGGTTAGAGAAGCACGTAGAAGGGAGAACACGCCCATTACACCAGACACATTCCTAGTCTGAGGTTACTGTATGTATGTGTATATGGGCAGAATGTGTGTGTTTGTTGGGTGTTAGTATGTAAGGCAATTAAAAACTATTTTATAAATTTTAATTTATTTTTTATATACTTTGGTAGTTGTTAATCTTTCTATCTTTATTTAAATTTATTTTCTTTCTAAGTATCGACTATGTTCAGTTTATTCGTTTTGAAAATTTTCTTTTCTTTTATAATTATTGATGTTATTTGTATATTTTTATGTATATTTAAATTGTAATAGTGTTTGTTGGGGTTAGGGCCTTGATAGCACTAATAAAGACAGTATTACTGTATTATTAGAGTATTAATAAACGATATCTGTATTGTTTTGAGATTTTTCGATAAAAACAAAATCATAAATCCCCCTCTTTTACGAAAGATCCAACTTTTCAATATCTGTCTTTACTGATTTTATTCATATATTGGTGAAGTGTGATAAATAATTACCAAACCAATAAAATAAATTAAAATTATGGTTTAGGAGTAATTAGAAAAAAAAATAAGACGAAATCTTGACTTTCGGTAACAAACACTCGAAATAATTTTTATTGATGTTGCTTAGAACGAGTGTATGGCACTAGAAGAGCAATCTTATATAAATACAGCACCATCAACTCATTTTGGGGTGTTGGTCTATCTTCCGTAAGAAATATAAAAGAAAGAAATAGACACACAAGATAAGGATCTTACAGTAAAGCTTCTCTAAACTCGTTTTTCCTATTGAAATAATCTAATAAGTTTAATATACTTTAAAACAAACAATAATACTTTCAAACCATAATTTATAAAGCGATTATTTTAACCTGAAATTAACATTTTCATAAAGATAAAACTTTCCCTGAGGTGAAAGTAAACAAATAATTTTGCACGTGATGACAAAGCCTAAACAAACGTGATGACTTGACAAAAATACAAACATCAGCGAGTTGAATGAACGGATATGTCAGGTGTTGGGCACAATTGTGCTGCATTTATTTATAGCATTGTTTACGCCAGATGTAGCTTGAGATAGTTAATGCGCCGATGATAGAATGTGTTTTGTGTTCCCTCCCTGGTGATATTTAGACTGACATTAAGTGCATGTTGTATTTATAAGTATGTGTTTTTAAGTAGAAATAAGATTTGTTTTTGCTAAGTACGATACAATTCTTATATAAGATAAATATTATCTAAGAAGTGTCTTCTTTGATGGAAAACTTGTCAAATATTATCAAAGTGGAATTAGATTAAAGTGAAGTTGAATAAATTGTTTAATAATTTTAACCCAGTTTTATAGTTAAAATAGTATAGCCGAGAAGCAGCCCTGGAGTATACTGAACAGAAACCCTAAACAAACAAAGTTATAATATATAGTACAAGAACCTGGGGGAAAAATTGGCACTTCTATACTAAAATCTGTATTTAAGTTATAAATGTAAATGTGATAGTAAATTACACAAATTGGTGGGCCATCGTGGTACTTACTCAGCCCCATCATACAATGTAATACAAGCAGATCCTTTAAATGTAATACCCAAAAGTTTTTTTTTGGGCCTTGTAGGAAATGTGAAATTGTATTGGTAGATCAAGTGGTCTTCTCCCAAGGATCAGTTTATTTGAAACAGTTGTTACACAGGTTTTATGTACCTCGTATTTGTGTACACAATGACTTTCTTGACGTCGGCTAGACCCTGACGGGCCTCCTACATGTGTATATATTAAATCATCTCCACTCGCTACGCTTGTGTCAGTGACTTGCCCCTGGTGATCTCGTAACTATACCCTATACATTTTCTTCGGAGGTCAGTGTTTGAAATTACATTTTTGACCATAAACTATTTGTCATAGTAAAATGTTGGGCTTGGTACCCTTACATTCAAATTGAAATATACAAATTGTTATCAAATTTAATGTATTATAAGTCGAATAACACGAGATATTAAAAACAAAACTTTAAAATGGTTGACTTTTTTCAATTAGATTTTCTGGTTTTAAATAATTTTTTATATGAGCACACTATTATCTCTCCAATTTATGTTTATATCTTAATTTTCGTAACAGCTATCATGGTTACGTTCAAACGACAATGACGACATGAAGAAAATCACTTTTTCGGTTTCCTGAGCCGATTACAAACTATCTTGGATCAACACCGTAACTTTTTAAGCACTCGAATGAATTCAACCTGGACATAAGGCAAGAGACTATCCACTAGACCAAATAGGGTTCGTGACAGTACATTGGCGCTACAAAAATACCTTATATGAATTAGGTAACACATATAGAACACAACTAGTAGGTAAATCGAAAATAGCGAAACATATATGCTACGAAAAGTATAAATTTAATTGGGAACAGCCAAAGATAATAAACCAAGAAAAAACTTTTATAAACGAACAGTAATTTTGAACGTTTTTTTTAAATGAAGGTAACATACATTACTATCAGCCAAACCAGGACAGAAATTAAGCCGTAATGGTTTTTAAGAAATTCTGATTTAAAAAAATAAACATAAGAATTCAGCTTTTAGCAAAACTGAACATTTTTCTAGTTAATACTCCGCAGGTCGTGAATACAAGGTATTGAGATTATACTCTTGTGTCATGGACAATTTAATATGCAGTTTACAACTGTTAGGTAGCTACCCTGTAGGAACACATCTCACTTGTTCAGTTGATCAGTGTGGTTTCTCGATTCAGTTGTGTGTTTAACGATTTCATGTGTTTAGTAATTAAGTAGACTTATGGTTTCTAATCATGTTGTAAGTAGCCTTTGTTGATCCACACACTCGACAACGTCGCGCATTAATTTTATATTCATTAATGATGACAAATACAAAAAAAACTCTATAAAATAATTAAACAACTGTTACTACCCTAAGAGCAGAATCCAACTTTAAGTGTAGCATTATTTTTATTAAAATCGATAAGTTACAAAAAGGTTCTGAATTTTGAGGTGGTTTTGAATTTTTGTACCATAATTTAAAAACTGTTTACGTACAGTGTTTCAGGATATATTAATTGAACAGCTGAATAAAATCTAAACCAAATTAGTAAATTTAGTTAGAAAAGGTTTAATTATATTTGTTTATTTTAATTTTTACCTTCATTTCTGATAAGACCTTGAGGAAAAATTTGACTACTTTCACTCGATTGTCAGAATGTCGATATAACCTACACACTCGGGTATTTTGAGAGAAGCCAACCAACAAGCTTGAGGCCTTCATTTCAGTATAATTTAATTACAATCGTTAAAACCAATTTTCATAAATTACTCGTAATAAGTGCACCCAAATATCATATTGAGAAGAAAAAACTTAGTAGTTTCTGTTGAAATGTAAGAAAATTAATCGTAATTGGCGAACGAACAAATTAACCAGAACATATATTGTATAAGGAAAATATACACAGATTTTTTATTTTGTATCACATTGGCCCACGTTGTTATAAAAAATGAACCAACATTACGACAATATATTCATTGAAAATATTTTTTTAATTTTTTAATTTTTTTTTTCACTCATTCACTTTTCCCACGTATTCTTTATGTGACCAAAGTACGAATAGAAGGGTCTCCCTTCCACAGTTTTTTTTTTTTAAATATAGTTACAAAACAATTCGCATATAATCGGTCCAGCAAATTAACAGCTGCAGACACTACTACAAACGTCCGTATATTGTTTGATATTTTGTAGAATTGGTGGTTGAACTGAAACGTAAAATATCAAATTTTGTATCGAAATGTTAACTATTGTTTAAAAATTAGTGAACATTGGTAACTTAAGAGCTGGGACAAATGCTGTTTCTAAAAATGAGGTCATGCAAGGTCGAGTCAGCGACATGAGCATATCGAGAGAAGGCTTTAGTAAGTTAGGACCATTAAAGTCGACAAGCGTGACGATTGGATACAGTAGCAAATGTTAAACAACTCCTTTTAAATGTCAAAACATACGCACAACGTATCTTTCAGTTTATGCTCCAGGAATATTAATAATTATAACCATCACAAATTGACACTCGAGCAAAGCCTATTATAACAACTAGTAATTGACTAAGCGGGGTTCTGTTTTCAGTTTAAGACGACCATTTGGTAATTCATTTGTTGTTTGTAAAGTAAATAAGGTCAAACGCGTGCACCAATCGGTAATTCATTTAGATATAAGATTTGTAACTAGACCGAACGAGGTATGTATTAGGTTTGTGTATTGAGTAGCAGCCACTCAAAAGAGTTTCTGGATGGTTCGAGAATGCAGATGCTCCAACTAAGAAAAAATACTTTCTGTGAAGTAATAAATATATTGATGGGGACTAGGCATAGCTAGCAGTTGTATAAATATAATATAACATTTGTAAAAGTATCAAAAGGAAAATAAAATTTGAACAGTTTTCTAAGACTTTCGTGCGGGTAATTTTTACCTGAACCCAAAATAGAAAACATCCTCACTTACAAGTTTTTGATGTTATCATTTCTACGGTTTCTGGATTACAAACTATAAAATTTTCGTAACAATTGCACTGGCTTTTTTAAACTATAATAAAGACCTCAGGACCGTTCAAATTAAAAATTTCAGTCAAAATTGACCATCTTTCGTTTGGAACATTGGTTTAAATAAAATTTTTTTAAAAAACACGTTGCATTTCACATTTCACAAAATTTCATTCAAATCGCTTGGTACGTTTTTAAGACATTCAACATTCTAATACGGCGTTTATGGTTGACATTTTAACCAAAACGTCTGGAACAGGTATTTTTCAGGAGATGGTAACCAATAAGTTTTCTGTTCATCATTACTTGCTTTATTTGAGCAACAATTCAACACAATTATTATAGCCGTTTAAGTAAAATCTAAATTTTTGCGGCTAATATTAGGATTTTTTTAATTTTGAAAAAAGCCTTTACATTGGGAAAGTACATCCATACCAGAAAACCTAAAATTGGTCCATACGTTTTAAAATTGACAGATATCATCTCCAAAAACTTTTTCTTTGGAATATGGTGGCATCAAACGTCAAAACATATATTCACCCATCACAAATATAAAAATCTCAATCTATACAAAACTTTCCCTCGACTTCTGTGTGAAAGTAAATAGAAACAAATCGTCTCAAATCTTGATAGCAATTCATGTTGAGCTAACATTCACTGGGCAGAAGCGTTAGAGTGGACAGTGTTTGGAGATGTTAATCGGCTCTAGGACGAAAGCTCACAATAACCGTGGAAAATGCGCATTGTTAGTGAATAATTTTGTCAGCAACTCCCAAACATTAGCACACATTATCGTGGGAACACTTCAATATTAGACATTCGCTTGGCTCATTGTTTATAAGGCGGGCAGGAAACGATAGTAACTTCCTGAATGAGGCCATGCTAAATTTTTTATAACTTAATTGGCCTAATAAATTAACACACCTCGTTTCTCCGCCTCCCAGCAAGAACTACCTTGGACACTTTTAATATTGTGATTTGAATTTAAAAGTAACGGTAAAATAATTAAATATGTATATTTTTTTAAAGTAATATAATTTAGTTTTTTCCCCATCACGAGTATTTTTATGACAACACGCAGGTGTCTAATAGAGTTGGAGATTGATTAGAGGATGATAAGAGATAAAAATATAAATCAAGATTTAATTAAAATTTATTGTTATTAACTGTAACTACGAATGTTCTAGTAATAAAGAATATTTGACCTGTGAATGCCCGCTGCCAACTGGACGCATTTAATTTGTAAAACAAGGTGACTTCTGCATAACGCCCAAAACTGACATGAAAGGCACAATTGACATTTTGCGGAATATCGGATAATTTTTGTCTTGTAAATATCCATATAACACGAAGTTGTCTCTGAAATTTTGTTTTTATATTTCCCGTTATTTTGATATCAAAGAAGTGTATATCCGTACAAGGGAATGACTATAGCCCCCCCCCCCCTATATAAATTATAGCAGTTGCGATCATCCTCAATGAAACGTTGGGAAATGAAACTATGTAATGTAAACTGATTCTATCCATTTTAAAAAATATTTATAAATTAATATTGAGTTGATTTTTGTGAATCACAAATATATATATATATGGATTCAAATGCGTTTCAAAAACAAATAATTATTGTGGTAACTATAAAGTTATATTTTTATAATTATTGTACCTGATGATGAACTACTATATAGTTTGTGGTTAAAACTAGTTTGAGTTAATAAAGTAGTAATTGTAAGAAATTTGTTTGAAGTTTGGTATATCTGTGTTTTTGTTAACGCTGTATACATTTGAAAATTTTGACCAATTTTGCACCTTTTAAAAAACTAATGTTTTAATAGATTGCATTTTAATTATAAGTCCTACAAAGTCTTTTTTCTGAAAATTTGAAATCTGCAACCATTAATGAGCAAATCAATTTATCCTATAAAAAACAAAAAATGGTATGAAAATTTCAAATATCAGCGATTTTTTAAACAGTTTTTTATTAATTTCTTTTTATGCAGGCCCTTTGTGTGGGTTTGAGACTGTAGTAAAAAATTAGAAATTGTTATCTGCAACATGTTTTAATCCGACCTAAATTTTTCAAGATATTCAACAAAATAGAGATCTCTTTACTTTCATGAATTTAATTCTCGAAAAACATCAGTTGTAAAAGACAAAAGCTTTATTTTTAACACTATATATTTTTTCTGGGTTATGGTAGTTTCCCGTTCTCATTAATTTTAAGAACGTTCTTAATCTTAATAATATAAAATACGGATGTTAAAAAAAGTTACAAAGAAAATTGTATGTTTTATGTATTTGTATATTTGTAAAACATTGCACAAACTTTCTCACTCACTCATCCCCAAATCAAAATGAAACCAAATCAAAACTCATCGTTTCTAAAATGTCAGTTAGTTTGTCATCAAAAAATTAAAATGAATTATGGACGCCGACTTTGAATATTTATTTATATATTTAATTAAGGCCTAAAACCTAAATCGCATTTAATTAAAATCAAGGTTTTAAAGACAGCAGGCTTAAGGTTCATTTTTGTTTTTAAGTAACTATTACTAAACTGTAATATATTTTACTTGCGATTTTGAAAACGATTTTAGATTATTCTTCTTCATAATTCAATAAAATTTCAACAAATCTGTATAGTCGACTTTGTCTTTTAAAGCAGCTCCGTGGCAGATTTTTTAGTTTTTACCTGTAACTAATGATAACGATGAATAATTATGTTTGAATCGTTACACTTGAAAAAAATTTGATCAAAATTATTAGGACATATTTTGAGAAAATCGTAATTTGTTATTTCTTCTCATGGCAGCTATCCTCCAATTTTGAGTTATCCAATAAATAGAAAAAACATCCCGTACCCACGTATCAAATTTTATTAAAATCAGTTTACCTGTTTTTATTATAAAGAACTGCAAAGATGTCAGACAGACATCATTTCAAAAACATCCTATTTGACTCAGAATATCGATATACAGTATTCGAAAAACTCGATTTTTTTTTCACTAATTTTTCTCTATACTATTTATATAAGCGGAAATAAAACGCGTAACAACTTCTTACTCTCCACAGCTTCGTATTAGGAAAAGTCATTATAGATCTGCGGGTACTCTCACAGACAGTGACCTTGTAAGAGGAAAAACCATTGCTTAGCCGATCAAATCCTACGAAACCCAACCAACTTTATCAGTTTTCCTTAAACTGTAATAACTTATGTGGGCAGACATACAGGCGACTCTTTATCTAATTGATACTCATTAACTCAATCATTCTAATTTCAATAAATCCTCAGAGATGCTTCCCAAATACTCGAGATAAAGATATTTTTTTATTATTTTCAATTTGATATTAAACTTAAAATGAACGTCATGTGATCAGCTACAGGTCAAGAGATACTCACACATCATATCTTGTTTAGGCACACGGCACTAAAACGATCTACTTGACAGTGTTTCGACTTTGGACTAGATAATGTTTAGTTCTTGTCTACAGGATGTCTGATAGTTACAGTGTCCAACTTTGCAAAGGGATTTTCGATATTAAAATAAATACGTTGTTAAACAAAAGATATGTTTAGCTTTAGACGTAGATAATGAAAACGTTAAAGCAGATTTTAAAGAAATACATTTTAGTTCTTCCTATGGAAGGTAGCATTACTACATTTTTTTACCTTTTAATATTGTATTGTTTTACCATTTTCCCCTAAAGTTAGTTGTTTAATAAAAAAACTCTTATTCAAATTTGTCACTGATATCTATAAGGTTCAAGTAGTCAATGCTAGTCTTGTAAAAGTGACGATGCTCAAAGGACTGCTGTTCAATTACCATAAAAAAAATGTATGTCCTCCACCCAACCCCAAGGACCCCCCCCCCCTGCAAAGTATCTTTCTCCTCCTCGAATAATTTTTATAGTATCTCCGCCATCCCCCTTGTATATCCTTATCAAAATCAAATACTTCACCAAATGATGCCTAAAACTCCATTTTCCCTCCCTCCCGTGATGTCACAAAAACAAAATGGCCGCTAACCTTCCCTTTTTCAACAATTTTGACATATATTTCACGATTATTTTCATGCTATATCAAATTATTTATCAGGAGTTCAAATGAGTAACCTTGTGTAGAAATTTTTTTTTTAAATATTATAATGTCGTGAGGTTATTATGATTAAACAAACTTTTTTGACTTATTTTAGGTCATCGGTGATAACGGAACAGATCATAGATAATTGTTTAATAGATTCGTTAATGTATTACGAATATTACAATATTGTTGTTTTAGAAATTGTAAACATAATTTCTCAACAAACTGACAACACTGCATTCAATTAACACGTGAATAACATGAATTTGTTATCATTCTTATCTATGAACTTTGGTATCGTGTTATCAATAAGGAAAATGCGAAGCAACCACCAAAGTGATGACATAATAAACTTCCTTCATTAGGGCTAAATATCGTCTTATAGTTGAAGTGGCCGGCGCAACATTCTGAAGAGAAAATATATGTGTCAAGAATTCCGAGAGCTAACGTGAATATGAGAAAAAAATTTGGATCTTATACGAGCACACCAGTTACACTTATGGCCCGAAGTATTTGTTAAAGGCGCATAAGTTTACTCTATTCACTTTTCATTTCACTCGGGGTGAACGTCAAAAGTGAACCGTGTAAATACGGCTTTACCTGCCGCCCAATGTCTCTCCATTGGTAATGACACCCATATCCGTTGCCTTGGAGGCTTTCTTTCGTCCCCGAAAGGTTTTCACTATCTCATAAGGGGTTTGAAGGATTTCACCGGATTGCTGTTGATATACTCTAACCCAGTAGTATACATTTCTGTATTTTAACATGGATTTACTACGCCGCCATTGATATTTATTTATTTTCAACACCGACTTAATACAACTTCACCAGAACAACTCGAAAATAATATTTTATACAGCAAATGTATTACTATCAGAACTGTCGATTAAGAATAGAACGAGCGTAGCAGCTTCACTGAGTCGGAAGGTATACTGGGTGAAAGTTTCCAGAGGCGGGTAAAACAGTCACAAAATGGCGCCCTACACCGTTTTGATAGTGACATCACAATCCCTACTAGATGAAATCAGTTCTTTGAATCTTTACCTATCATGTGATATATAATTTGATTTTAGGGGTAAGCAATTGTGTTTTAACTGTAACTCAAAACTGTATTCCCTGATTTTGTTATCATCGGGTTTTTTGTCCAGCAAATCTAAAGATGTATTCACGTCAAAACCAACTTTAGCTTTAAATTCAGTGCATTCAGAATATTAATATTCATTATGACATTTTTTATATTAAAATTATTTTTAGACGAGTTGGGATGTTGATGCACGTTGCACAGAAATAAATAATTTCCGATGACAATTAATTTTATTAAAAAAACATGATAAACGATTCAACAACTACGCTGAATTTTATTCACACAACACCCCCAAAACTAAATACCAACAAAAACCTAGTATTTCATTTTAGCATGTACTTGTGGAGCTTTTGAACTCAGTCGTGCTTACTTCCCACATTAAAAAAATTGGACATAACTATATTGTTTCATATAAGTTAACAGGTAATACACACCAAATTTTTAAAAAAATGAAATTTTGTGTATTACTTTATTACTGGAGTTTTTCCACTGTACTGTATGCATATATATCTTATGGAAGATAGGATGTTGTAGAAGTGCCGCCTTTTCATAAACTTTTGTACAGGATTTATTTTTAAATAGCCTGAAGATATATAGAGTTTATTTTTCTTTTGCCATAAAATGTCAAATGTCTATAATGT